>CM053745.1:18303973-18424800 GCA_028658305.1 Pachyuromys duprasi | reverse complement strand
GGAGTGGTATAGCTGGATCTTGAGGAATCACTATTCTTAATTGTCTAAGAGAGTGCCAAATGGATTTCCAGAGTGGTTGTACAAGTTTGCATTCCCACCAGCAATGGAGGAGAGTTCCCCTTTCTCCACAACCTCTCCAGCATGTGTTATCACTTGAGTTTTTGATCTTAGCCATTCTGGTGGGTATAAGGTGAAATCTCAGGTTGTTTTGATTTGCATCTCCCTGATGGCTAAGGACGTTGAACATTTCGTTAAAGTGTTTTTCTGCCATTCTACAGTCCTCTACAGAGAGTTCTCTTTTTAGCTCCATACCCCATTTTTTATTTGGATTACTTGATTTGTTGCTTTTTAACTTCTTGAGTTCTTTATATATACTGGGTATTAGCCCTCTGTCCTGGGTCTGGAGAGGCAACCCGGTGAATAAAGTGCTGGCCTTGCAGGCTTCAAAACATGAGTTCAGCTCTCCAGACCTATATATGAAAAAAGAAAATTCTGCCAGGTGGTGGTGGGGCACACTTTGATCCCAGCACTCAGGAGGCAGAGGCAGGCAGATCTCTGAGTTTGAGTCCAGCCTGGTCTACAGAGCAAGTCCCAGGACAGCCAGTGCTATACAGAGAAACCCTGTCTCGAAAAGCAAGCAAATAAACAACAGCAAAAATATTCTGGACATAGTGACACCTGCTTGAAATCTAGGTTCATTGAAGGCAGAGAGAGGCAGATCTACGGGACCTGCTGGCTGGTCCTTCCTACTCAGTGAGTCTCAGGCTAACAAGTGTGGACATTACTTGAGAAGGGACAATTGAGGTTTTTTGGTGGTTTTTTTTTTTTGCACAAACATGCATTTGCACACACACACACACACACACACACAGCCCTATATGAAAGAGAGACACTCCTGCCCTAGCCTGTGATCCTGTAAATATGTATTCAGGACATCTGTGGTGGCTTTGTTTACCTAACTCTCTCTGATGGTAACCTTGGACCTAAGACAGTGGGACATGTAAACCTGGCTCTTCAAGCTTTCTCAGGATGGGTTTCTGGCCCAGTGGACCATAACCACGGGTTCAAAGGACAGGATTTCCTTGAAATAAAGTGTGCTGAGAGCGGGGAAGAGCACACAGTGTTTCGGGAGCTTGCTCACAAAGCCATTTCAAAGCTTTCGTCAGAGCTGCCAGTCAGGAAATCTAGGCACTCCTCGCATCTGAATATCCATAAACATGAAAGCCGAGCGCCCCTTGAAACAAATGGGAACAGGATCAGCATGATTCTTCACGGACAGTAAATAGATAACGGGTTAGGAGAGGGCAGTTTAAAGAACGTGTACAGCCAAACCAAATACCGGAGGCGGCAGAGTCGTGACGACACTGTTGACAATCAGGCAGAGCATGGGTTTCTGATCACGTGTAGAGCCAAATCTCACCACAACTATGGCAGTGTCCTAACTGGCCCCACCCCGTCTCTGGAGGCCAGCAGCCTGAATTCAGGGTGTGTCGAATGCCAGCTCCCCATCTAGAACTTTCCTGGCTTCTTGCTAGTTTGTGCTGTTCGCTGGTGGTGCTTGGCATTCCTGACATCTCTGCCCACATTGTCCCGTGGCATTTTATATGTTCTTCCCTATGTGCTAATCTGTCTTTCTGTGGCATTATCTCACCATGCCTCTCTCAATCCTCCTTAAAACGAAGCCAGTCATACTGGTTTAATTACCTACCCTGATCAGACGTAGGATTATTTTACCTAATTACATGTGCAAGGATCCTGGACCCCCAAAGGCCACAGTCTGAGGTGCTGGAGGGACAGGGAGAAGGTCTTCAACATTTCTCTTGAGATACAATCCAACCCATCATGGGTCTTATCTCTTCAATAGGTCTGTATCACCAGGTGTGGTGCTGCACATCTATAAATCCCAACAGTAAGAAGGCTGAGGCAGGTGGATTATGAGTTGTCAACCATTCTGAACTACACTGTGAGACCTTATTTCAAATTATAAAAACAGTAACCAGCAAATAAGCTTCCTAGCCGTCACTACCCTGTATTTGCATGAGATCTAGTTCTCCACCCACAAATGCTACTTGTTCCTTCCTCGTCCCATGTGTTGTCTAGACAATTCTTTACATGTTATTGTGCATTGTCTGCCTTGTTTCTAACTTTTGCTAGGGTCTTGAACCTAAGCACTTGGGCCTCAGAGACAAACACATGACCTCTGAGCTACACTCTCTATGGAAATGTTTCCTCTGTATTGTTTGGTTTTGTTCCTGGTGTTGGAAGTTGAAGCTTGAGCCTTGAGTATGCTACCCAAGTGTTACAGGCTCCTCCTGATTTGATTGCAAACTCTTCGGTAGGTAAAGGGTTCTTACTGGAACTTATTTCTCCCTTGAAACTTATTTTCCTCCCGAAACAGCAATCTCATAGTGACAGGAACATCTGCCTTTGGGCAGCTTGATACTTTCCAAGCTTCACATTCAGCCCGGTGTGGTCATGTGGATTGCTGACATATCCTATTTTCACATCAGAGAGAATGAAGAGATGTGACAAGGTCGATGAGAATGATGAGGTAGGACGCTGGGATGGCTGCCGGCCTCCCTTCATTGACAAATTCCTCCTTGATCCTTTCATTCCTAATGCCTAGATTATTAACGAGCTGAGAATCCTCTGGAAAAACAGAGTGAAACTCCTCCTCCTTGTCAAGGTGGAGAAGGAGAGGAGAGGGGACACACACAGGGATCCAAGACCATCTCTAAGAGCACAAGCAGGCTGGAAGAAAGCTACAGAACCAGTCAGCGGCCCCTCTGCTCTTCCTCAACTTTCAGTTTCTTTAGTGTGTTTCTGTCTTTGAGGCTGGATCACAGGTAGCCCAGGCAACCCTCCCTGTGCAGCCAGAGAATGACCTTGAACTCCTGATCCTCCTTCCCCCAGTCCTGAGTACTGAGATCACAGCTCTGTGTCACCACACCTGAGTTATTTGGTGCTGGAGACCAAACCCGGGAATTCACAAAGGCCAGGTGCCGTTCCTCTTTGAATACACCACAAAAACGAAACATCTCTACTTGGCCTCAACTTAAAGCTTGCTTGGTGACTTCTTTCCACTTTCTTCCTTTTTTCTGGGAGTCACTGGGAGAGCTGGAAAAGTTAGAATTTGCCAACGGGAAAAGAGGGGAGAGGGGAAATAAAACCAGGAGGAAAGGGCAACAGAGAGAAAGAATGGAGAACAAGAGAGAGATACTGGCGCTAAGAAAAATCACTCAGCAGCTTTTCTCTAGGAAGCTGACAGCACACTGTGACTGCTGCCATCTGCTACTCCTAAGGGTGTATTGTAGCCAGACTTTGTGACCTTGATGTCTCTCCTTGGTAGCTTTGCCTTCAGACTCTTTCTGTTCCTATAGGATGAGCATCACTTCTCAGTGACGAGTAAGCTACATTAAAGATTTACTTAGGTATAGGGAAGAGATGGGGGGGGGGGGAAGGGAGAAGGGAGGGAGGCAGAAGAGGAGAATGTAAGGGGGAAAAGGAGAAAGAAGCAAGTAAAACAATTTAAGCTGCCTAGAAATATGTATCGATTTTATATGAATGTGGTGGTTTGAATAAGAATGACACCCATTGGCTCATATATTTGAATGTTTGGTTCCCAGTTGATGAATTGTTTAGGAAGGATTAGGAGGTGTGGCCTTGTTGGAGGAAGTGTGTCACTGGGGATGGGCTTTGAGGTTTCTTTTTTTTTTAATTTTATTTATTTATTCACTTTACATCTCTATAGCAGCCCCCTCCCTCCCCTTCTCCTGGTCCCACCCTTCCCTTTCCTCCCTCCCCTTCTCCTGAGAAAAGTGGAGCTCCCTTCCCCCCCCTCCCGCCTCCCTGAACAACCTGCTCTGCCACATGGAGTTGCATTAAGACTAAGTGCATCCTCTTCTACTGAGGCCAGACAAGGCAGTCCAGCTAAGGAAAAGTGATCTAAAAGCAGGTAACAGATTCCATGTCAGAGACAGCCCTGGCCCTACTTGCTAGGGAAGCCATATAAAGACCAAGCTACACATCAGCTACATATGTGTAGGGGGCCTAGGTCCAGTCCATGCATGCTCTTTGGTTGGTGGCTCAGTCTCTGTGAGCCTGCATGATCCTTGGTTAGTTGGCTCTGTTGGCCTTTTTGTGAAGTTCTTGTTCCCTCTGGGTCCTTCTGTCTTTCCCTCAGATCTTCCACAAGACTCATATATTTGAATGTTTGGTTCTTAGTTGGTGGGCTGTTTAGGAAGGATTAGGGGACATGGCCTTGCTGGAGTGGGTGTGGCCTTGTTGGAGGATGTGTGTCAGTGGGGGTGGGCTTTGAGGTTCCAAAAGCCCATGTCAGGTGCCCAGCCTCTCTCTGTCTGTTTGCCTCTGTCTCTCTGTCCCTGCCTCTGTCTCTCCCTCTGTGCCTCTATCTTGTAGATCAGATATAAACTCAGCTACTGTTCCGGCACCTGCTTGCCACATGCTGATAATGGACTGAGTCTTTGAAATTGTAGGCAACCCTCCAATTAAGTGCTTTCTTTTATAAGCTGCTCTGCTTCTTGTATCTCCTCACAGCAACAGAACAGTAACTAAGTGTGTGTGTGTGTGTGTGTGTGCGCGTGTACATATAGCCATACAAACATATAATTTTGTTTTTGAGACAGGGTCTCTGGTCCTGGCTAATCTGGAACTCATTCTGTGTCCAGGACTGACTTCACCTAAGCTTCCAAAGTGCTGAGCCGACAAGCATGAGCCACCTTTCTTCTCTTTGGTAGCATGCAGAGTACTTTCTAGCACCGTGACTCTAATCAATAAGGTGAAGTGTCTAGCTAGACATCAGCTTGACTTCTCTGTGTACGGTGACATAAAATACGTGTTATCTTGAGCAATAGCAAAGATGTAGAGAGAAGCCAGCATCTTTGGCAATAGCTGGTGATGTTTGTGGGGCAAGGGGTTTCATGGGACCCCTTTGGACCAATGACTCAACAAGGATGTAATACATCCTGGCACTTGATGGCCCAGGCTGTCTGTTGGAGCATCGTCTTCCTCATTATATGTTGAGCATCCAGTTCACCAAGCTATAAACCCTGCAGTCTACAACAGTGACCTGCCTACAAGATGTACTGGTACAATAGTGGCATAAATGCTAGAGAAATAACCTCATTTTGAGTGGACTTAAGGCCCACACCATGAGATGGACTCTATCCAAACACTGCTAAATGCTCGAGAACCTGAAGCTAAATAGGGTATGGGCCTAGGGAAAAACTTAGTACTGTTATTCTGCTAAAGGAACAAAGCAATAAAATTACTCCTAATGACATATTTCTATAAATACAGATCAGTGCCTCATTCAACCCTCATTAGAGAAGTCTCTTTTTGCAGTAGGTGGGAACTAACACAGAGACCAAAAGCCGGGCAGTGTGCAGAGAGTGAGAAACATTGGAGCATTCAGTTCTAATTGGGATGTCTTCACTAAACCCCTCCCTCAAGGCTCATGAATCTACAGAGAAGAGAAGGTGGAAGGCCTCTAAGAACCAGACAGGACTGAGACACATATGAAATCACAGAGACTGTGGAAGAACTCACAAGCTCTGCATAGGCTTAAGGCAAATAAGTTCCCAGCACTGAGAGGGGGAAGTGGACACAGGCTTCCACTCCTAACCAACAAGGATTTTGCAAGTTGATAACTTCTGACAAAGGGCAAAATCAGTTTTCTACAGTGGAGTGTCATTGATGTATCAGCTACTCTCCAGGCCCAGGCCCCATGCCCAAGAGTAGTTGACCAATATAAAATGAACTCTATGGGTTTTGGTGGTTTTTGTTTGTTTGTTCGTGACCTTTGTATTCCATTTGGATTTTTTTGTTTTATTAGTTTTTTTGTTTATTTTGACTTTCATTTGTGTGTGTGTGTGTGTTTTGAAAGGGAAAAAGAAAGTCGGGTGGGTAGTAGGGTGGGGAGGAACTGGGATAGGTTGGGAGAGGGGAAAAAATATGGTCAAAATACACAAAAAAAAAAATTGGTAAAAACCCAAATGTGAGCCACCACACCTGGCTTAGAAGTGTAATCTGTGAAAATGAGCGGTGCAAGGAAAATTTGGAGACACATTTCTGAGACTGTATGACCTGCCGAGCTAGCTGTTGAGGCCCTCAGAGGAGTCATGAGGGAGCGTGTTTAAAGAGTCTCTATTTGCAACAAGATCCCAGCTGCTAGGGGTCCATGTGCCACCTTTGTCTGCATCAGAAATAGGGGGTTTCTCTTTAAGCCGATGCAGCTGCAGCTGCCTTTGTCAAGATAACTCCCTTGCTACCCATGTTGGCCTGTGAGGGCTCCCAGCACTTGGCGATACTTCGATCCTTTGCTGTCTCTGAGAAGCACATGAGCCATCCCATGGTACAGCTCAGACCTGACTGCAGGCTCTCCTGACTAATGTGAAGACGGTCACATTCTATTACTATTCTGCCTCCATCAAAGCTGAAGCACACTTAGCCAAGGCTTCAAGGCTATTCTCCACCCCCCCCTTTTTTTTTGACTAATAATATCTGTTTTTTGACTCTGCCAGAATGGTGTGTAGGAACGAGCTGATTCAGTCTCCTGGTTGTTTGGGTTCCAGAACACCCTCAAGAAGCTTGGAGATCTATGGAGATCTGTTCCCTCTACCATCTCTAACTTTTCTGCCAGTCTTTGCCTCCAGAGCTTCAGACTTCACATCACTTACTACACTACAAATTTAAACGACTAAGGTTCTATATTCGCTCTCAGGGTGGGGTTATTATGAGATTCGCACCAGGGCTTTGTTTCTTCATCATGAAATCTTATTCTTCCTTCAGAAGAGACCAGAAGTACAAGCCAATAGCCAGGCTCCGCAGGTTGTGGTTAACCTTGGCTGCTGAGCCTCAGCCCAGCAGAGGACTGGAAGTTTTTCCCAGACTTCCCCTGCCAAGGCTGCCTCTTCATTTCTTGTCTATCACTGGGGAGACATACAAAAATGCTCGTCTCCCAAGTATTCCAGAATTATTCTCTTTATAACAGCCTTAGGTCAAGGCTGGGAGAACAATGAGCTCCAGTTCTAAGAAGCACCATAAACAAAGTTTTGAGGTAAGCTGTCCTGAGCCGCTGTGGATGGACTGTTCACTATCTCCTGGGAAGAGGGCTTCCATCAAGGACAGTCAACTCTGTCTTCTCCAAATAGCAGATTAAAGGGAGCAACAAAGTAGCCTTCAGGCATGGCTGCACTAGTCATGTGGACGGCTGCCACCACACAGCAGGGAAGAATCTTCTAGTTTTAAAGGTCGAAGACTCTGAAATAATGTATTTTACCTTTGTGTTGAACAGAACATAATGCCTTTTTTAAATGCTTTTTTTTTAAATTTAAGTATTTTTTTTTAGGTAGACAAAACTAAAAGGCTACTTCAGAAAACAGTTTGGCACTGCCAAATGGTACCAGATCTTTAGAGTGCCCCTGACTCAGCAGCGAAGCTTCTTTGTGCTCGTCCTGAGGAAACTCACATAACCTTAGGCAGGAACAGTTAATTACAGCCTGCCTTCCCTTCTGAGTCCATCTTTCACGGAAGTTGAAATGGGCTGGCCAGGGAGTTCCAGGCAATCTCCTGTCTCTGCATCCCCAACATGGGAATTACAGGCATGCACCACTGTGCCTGGCTTAAAAAAAAACTATTATTATTGAGATTGTGATATAATCGCATCATTTCTCCTTTACATTTTCTCCCCCTAAACCCTTCCATATGCTATTCTTGCTCTCTTTCAAATTCATGGCCTCCTTTTTCATTAATCCCTGTTAATGCATGCACACACGCACACACACTCTCTCTCTTAAATAAGACCTGCTCAGTCTATTTGGTGTTATTTAGAAGCGTATTTTTCAGGAGTGACCAATTGGTAATATATAACCATTGCTGTGCTCTTCCCCGGGGAAGACTATCTCTCTCCCGCTCAGTGTTCCTCAGTTGCTAGCAGTGTGGTTGAGGCCTTTGTGGGCTTTCCTCTGTCCTCCCGTGACTATTGCTGTTGCCCCTGTTCCGCTCATGTTTAGGCAGTCATGTTGAGAGACTTTATGGGTGTGGCTTCTGACGTTCCTAGGAGGCCCGGTCTCACAGCTCTTCTAATCTCTCCTGGCTCTTAGAGTCTTTCTGTCCTCTCTCCCACAGTATTCCCCGAGCCTTAGACAAAATGAGTTGTTTTACAGATGTATCCATTGGGACTGGGCTCTTCATTTAAATTGGTTGTGGTTTTCCGTAATGGTTTCTCTCTGTTGCAAAGCAAAGTGTCCTTGACAAGGGGTGAGAACTACACTTATCTGTGAGTATAAAGACAAGTGTTTAGGATGTAGTTAGAGGTTATGCTGGGTTAGTAAAGTGGTAATTGTAGGTTCCCCTCCAACATCCATGACTTCACAGACCCTTTTGTTGGGTGGGTTTTAAGTATAATTAGAGCATTGTTAGCTACCACCAAGGTATGCATATCACTGCTGCATCCTTAGCGTTATTTGTAGCAGAAGTTTTGGTTTCTTTAAAAACTCAATTATGTTACATAAACAGGTTTTTGCTTTAAGTGCAGGGTATGGAATTGCTTTTAGTTTGTCCATAGCAGATAACTGCCTCGTGTGGCTAGGAGAGGGGAATGGTCTTTGCCAGCTGCTGATAGTTCAATCTTGGGGACTCTGAGAGGGTATAAATGAGCCCAGAGAGAGGCAAAATGCTTCAAGAATGCTTCATAAAAGAATGCTTTGAGAGGCACTCTGAGAGAGGGAGAGAGAGAGAGGCTTTGAGGAGATTGATGGAAAAAGGAAAAGGCTGTTGGTTCTTCTGGAGTGCTGGATATCTTGACAACTGAGATTGGTATTTTCCCAAAGAACTCAATGACCCTACCCAGCCAAAACTAAGTCTAAACAGGTCTATTTTCCCTGTCCCTTCTAACCTTCTTCCTCTCCAACCTAGTGCTGGGGAGTTGGAAGGGAGGTAGAGGCATTAAGAAACTCCAAATAAAATAGTTAAGAAGTAGCACCTACAGTTATTGGGCCGTGTTGGTCGTTGTTGTGATTTATAGGCATCATTGCTGAAGCTTGCCTAAGACAGTCCTCAGGGAGGAGTCTTTCAGGTCAGTTCCAGCTCACGGGCCCCTAGGCCTTGTGTCTGAAGCACATGGTTTTGGTTGGTTGTTTGGTTTTTACATGAGGGTTGGGAATTGAACTCAAGTCCTCACGTTAGTTCTATAGGCTGCAAACTGAAATAAATAGATTGGTCCCAGCATAACTTAAATGGACTGGATGAACCAGGATGGTAAATGCCGGGTGGTGGTTGGCAGCTGCAGTCTGTTTGAACTGGAGGGTCACGGTGAGATGATTGTCTCTGCTCCACTCATTGGCCAGCAACATCCTCACAAAGCGATCTTTCCCCAGGTAGCTTTCCAAGAGGGTAGGAGTAGGCATTGTAGGGTCTCGGGAGGGTTAGGCCTGAAGGCTGCATAGTGTCACCTCTGCCTCTTTCTATTGGGAAAGTAAGTCACAGGATCTTCCAGGTTTGGGAGATGGAGAAACAGCCTTCACTTCATGAAGCTTGAGCCTTCTTTGTAATGAGTTGCACTGCAAAGAAGTGCAGGTGGAGGGCCTAGAGAAGTTGTGGCCATTTCGAATTGACATCGCCCCTTCATGTGCCAACCTGACCTCTAATCTTCCTCGTTAGCATTTGCTCTATCTGTGGTCTTCCCTCTCTAAACCAATGAGAATTTGAGCTTTCTGGTGCCTCAAGGGACTTGGGTTTGTTCTTGACTTCTTCCTCTCACACACCATCTAGATAGTAAGAGATGACATTGCTACCAGATAGAGAAACATTTGGTTGTTTTGTTGTTCTTTTTCATCATCCTACCCTTGTTGCTTCTGTTCTGGTGTGAGCCACTGTCATTTCTCATGTGGATGTGTGGAATGGCTTCCTAATTGTTCTCTTTATTTCTGTCTTTGCAAACATGCCTTAAAAACACAATTATCCCACTTGTGATAGACTGAATAATGGTCCCCTAAGTTGAGCGCCCCCCATGAAGATGTCTATATCCTAATGTTGACAATCAGCAAATGTGTCACTTATATGAAAAAGGGACATTGTGTATAATAATTTGTGACAGAACCATTGTCTTCATAGAATGTGAGCCACAGGTGGAGGTTTTAGATGAAAAAGAAGGTCAGGAAACAGAATCTTCTCTCTTGCCTCCAGAAGAATCATCCTTAAGAGTTTGACATTAGCCCAGGGAGACCAGGGAGACAAATCATTTCTTCGGGTACTGAGGGACATTTTGGTTCTTCCTGTGTTTTGCCAATTATAAGTAAATTATTATAAACATCACATCTGGAGTTTTGTGAGGATCATGCAATAGGTTTTGTGTGTGTGTGTTTGTGTGTGGTGTGTGTGCATGGAGGCCAAAGGAGAACATCAGGTGTTCTATCTCTCATTCTCTGCCTTATTCCTGTGAAACAAATTCTTTCACTGGACCTGTCTCCATTTCCCACACAATGATGGAGTTAAACAGATCTCACGATCACAGAAATCTTCTTGCCTATGTCTCCCAGTGTTGGGACTAAAAGCATGTGCTACCATGCCCAGGCATGCCCAGCTACTTATGTGGTGCTGGGAATCTGAACTCAGGTCCTCCCGTACACAGCAAGTGCTCTTATGCCTTGAGCCATCATCTCCTCAGTCTGTGGTTGATTTTTTAACTTTGACACAGTAGCTCTCCAACAACACTGTAAATTTCTCAATACTTCTGATGGTTTATCTGTGCAATACTGTTCTCTACAAAAATAAGCATGCCATCTATGGGTGCTGTTCTTTATTTCCTTCAAGCTTTTGTATCTTTCCCTTCTTATTTTTCTGTGCTGCAGAGACTCCCAAAATCTGTGAGGCAAGGAGAGTACTCTGTCTAGGAGAAAGGTTTCAGTTTCATGTTTGAATGTGATGTTTCAGTTATTTCAAGACATTTTATTTTGGTAAGTGTATTCCTTCATATTATTAGCTTGTTATAGTTTTGTAGGAGGAATATAAAAGGAAGAAGTGGGCTGCAAGATTCTGAAACTTATTGTTCCTAAGTAAACTAGATCCAAAGCATGGCACTGAAGGAGTGTGAGCCAGTCCGTCTAGGAAAAGACGTAGAGAGAGGATAAACAGAGATCAAGGGAATCTTGATAGAACTGGTTCAACCTTCTAGCCTGGGCACATGTTACTAGCAAAGTTTTGCTGGTGCTGGACTAGGAGGGAGGTGCTTCTGGGTGTTGGAAGACATCATCTCAGATACTCCTTCCTGCACGGCTTGACTTTGCCTCGCTGAGGTATATAACACTGGGCTTTCTTAGTCACAAGTCCCTTGGGTCCACCAGTTCTCCTGCTGAGAGTTGAAAGAGGTGGATCTGGACACAGAGAGAGAGAAAGTGGGAGAGAGAAAGAGAGAGAGAGAAAGCAAAGGAGAGGCAAATTGGTGGCTGTTTAAACAAAGGATTTTTAAGTTATTTAAAAAATATTTATTTATTTTTATTTTCTTTTTTATTTATTTACTTTATAACCCAATTGTAGCCTCCTCCCTCATCTCCTCCTGGTCCTACTTTCCCTCCCTGTTCACCTTCCTTCCCTCTTCCCCCTATCTCCCTCCCCTAGTCCACAGAAAAGGGGAGTCCTCCTCCCCTATCATTTGACCCCAGCCTATCAAGGGAATAGTGCTACCTCAAGACCCAGCTATACCACTCCTGAGTACATACCCAGAAGATGTTCCACCATACAACAAGGATATTTGCTCAACTATGGTCATAACAGCTTTATCCAAAATAGCCAGAATCTAGAAACAACCTAGATGTCCCTCAGCTGAAGAATGTATAAAGAAATTTTGGTACATTTACACAATGGAATACTACTCAGTTATTAAAAACAAGGAAATCATAAAATTTCCAGTATATGGATTTAACTAGAAAAGATCATCCTGAGTGAGGTAACCCAGAACCAGAAAGACACACATGGTATATACTCACTCATAAGCATATACTAGCCATATAATACAGGGTAACATACTAAAAACCCACAGACCTAAAGAAGCTAAATAACAAGGAGGACCTCAGGAAGGATGCTTAATTTTCATTTAGAAGGGCAAATAGAATAGACACAGGAAACAGTTGAAGAGAGGAATCAGGATGGGAGCCTTCCATAGATGCCCTCTGAAAAACTCCACCCAGCAGGGATCAAAGAAGATGCTGAGACTCACATTCAAACTTTGGGCAGAGTGCAGGGAGTCTTATGGAAGAATTGGTGGATAGAAGGACCTTGAGGGGACAGGAGCTCCACATGGAGACCAACAGAGCCAACAAATCTGGGCCCAGGGGGGCCTGCAGAGACTGATGCACCAACCAAGGACCATGCATGGAGAGGACCCAGACTCCCTGCTCAGATGTAGCCTAGCTCAGTCTCCATGTGGGTTCCCTAGTAAAGGAAGCAGGGATTATCTCTAGCATGGACTCTGTTGCCCAGAGACCAACTAGTCTATACAATCCCTCATTCAGACCCCCTTTTCAGGTGATTCTAGACTGTGCAGAATTAACAATTAAAACTAGCTCTCACAGTAGCCAAAATCATCATTAGACTTGCTTGAAAAGTCTTTTATACTTACTTTTACTTTTCCATCTGGAAGTTTCCCTATGCTGAACTTTACATATAATGCAAATAAATTATTACTACTATTATTGGGTATCAGGATTCTTCTTAGAGGAAAAAATAGCATTGTTTGGAAAAATATTTCGATAAGCTGCTTAGGACAAAAGGTAGAACACAGGGAGTGGTGAACCAAAGTCTCTCTCTCTCACACACACACACAATTAGTGGCAATATGCCCCACCGGAACCAAGCACGAGACTCTATGCTCTCAAGAGGGAGAGAACAGAGAGAGGGGCAAAAAAAAAATAAAGGGAGCCAGGAAAAAGAGCAGATGACCTGACAGTGAGGTTCACATGCAATGAAACAACCAGCAACTTAAATTAAGACATTCAGTTTGAAGATCTCATGTCACTGTGATACACCGACCTCCACCTCAACCCATTCCAGCAAAAGCCACCACACTCATGAATACTTTGTGCAAAAGCTTTGTTATGCTTGAGGGATTCAAGGAACACAACTCCATTTTGTTCCAACCTTGAAAAAACAGGGCCAACATTCCCAAGCAAGAAGAAAGGAATTAGCAGCCATCTTGCTGAGGGTATGGATTTCGTCACGGCATAAATGATAGCTCAAGATAAGCTTATATGACTCTCAAGGGACTTCAATCAAGCTGGCATGTACATCATACCATCATCAATATCACACCAGCATCTACATCACACACCATCATCTACATCACATCATCATCATTTACATCACACCAATATCTACACCACACGTCACAGTAAAGAGGCCTCCGTGGGTAAACAATCATTATAAAGTATTTCTTTCTTTGATGCTATTTAACAGCTGCGTGAAACTCTTTATTTAGATTGGAAAAAAAATCTTACTTGGCTGATATTAGGTTGGCCATTGTGATAAATAAGTAAGCATTTTTTAAAATAATGTTTTGTATGTAAATTTTGTGATTATGAGAAGGGTCTCACAGCTTCAAGACTATCTATCATTAAAAGTAGACTTGTAGCTGGGCATGGTGGTACATGCCTTTAATCCCAGCACTTGGGGAGGCAGAGGCAGGTAGATCTCTGTGAGTTTGAGGCCAGCCTGGTCTGCAGAGTGAGTCTAGGACAGCCAAGGCTACACAGAGTAACCCTGTCTTAAAAACAAAACAAAACAAAACATAAAAGTAGACTGGTTGTCATGGCTTGAATGGAAAATGTCTTCCATAAATTCACGTTTTGAACACTTGGTCCCCAGATGCTGGTAGTATTTGGAGAAGTTGTGGAATCTTTAGGAGATGGAGCCTCAATAGAGGAAGCAGGTCAACTTGAGGACAAGTCTTAAAGTTTCAAGAATGACTCTATTCTTATGACGCTAAGATGTGAGATTAGGAGCCCCAGAAGCACACTGCTGTCACCATGGAACCACCTAGTCCTCCCCAAAACACAGTGGACTCTGAACATTTAAACTGCAAGCCACAACAAACGCTTCCTCTCCTAAATTGCCATAGGAAAGCCTCAGTTCAAGAATGTTTCTGTCAGGGCTCGAGACATGACACAGCAGTTAAGTGCTTGCATAGCTCTTGCAGAGGACCAGAGTTCAATTCCCACCATCTATATTGGGTGGCATATGAGTACCTCAAGTCCAGCTCCAGGGTATCTGACAGCTCTGTACTATTTGGTCACCTGCATTTAAAATGCCCACACCTACACACACACTCACACACATATACACACATAGACACAGACATACACACACACATACGTACGTACACCCAGATGCACACACAACTAATACTTAAGAATAAAATTAATTCAATTCTTTTTCCAAACAGGGTTTCTCTGTGCAGCCCTCGCTGTCCTGGACTTGCTTTGTAGATTGGGCTGGCCTTGAACTCACAGCAATCACCTGCTTCCACCTCCCAAGTGCTGGGATTAAAGGTGTGAACCACTGTGCCCAGCTTCAAATATTATTTTTAAAAGGATGTTTATGTCTTTGGTATGATAACATTTATTTCATTATTTATGATAATGCATAAAAACAATGATAGAGAAAAGAGATGATCCCCATAGCCATGAGGTCCTTAGGGTCAACTTTCCCCAAATTCCTCTATGTAGTCCAAACTTCAGGAGATTTTGTTTTTCACATGGGGCACTAGCTTACAATCCTCTCCCAGGACTGGGAGGGTCCACTGAAATCCAATCAATACATGTTTCATTTTTGTTTTCTGTATAAATAGTTGTCTTATCTGAAATGACCTTTTTCCAAGAGCTAACGGTCATAAATTTTACAGCTAGACATGTTTAGAAATGCCTCTCAGCTATTTTTGTTGATTTATTTTCTTTGTCTGTATTTGTGCAATTCAGTTTTGGACATGGAGGCAAGCAGCTTTGGTCCACCAGCTAATGATTTAAACTCAGAGGATGGAGTCCTTCTCTGATGGGAAAGGCAGCAATAACCATGCATGAAGGTATAGCTCAGCCAGGAGAAATTATTGCGTCTGGAAGACTTGTCCACATATTTCTTTGTGATAATTTTTGCTGCATTCCCCCCCACCCGAAGAATTTCTGAAATCTGTCTACCTACCCACAGGCTTTTCTACAACATAACATGGTGATTCTATTCAAGGGAGTATTGGTCTTCTGGCATACTAAATACTCTCTCACACACACAAAACCCAAAGCAAAATCTGAAGCATAATTTGGTGCATTGAAGTAACTTTATTTGGTTGCCCCAAAATCTGTAAGGCTGTATACATTTTAAAAATAAGGAGAACATGGAAGGCAGACAGAAGAGCAAGCTTTGTCTTCAAGTGATTACTTGTGTGAGCTGACAATTCTTTGTGGGCTAGTATGTGCTAGCTTTAGCCCATTTACACTTTAGAAAAATCTCTGCAAATGAGGCCCTCTTAATTTTTTCCTTTAAGATGAGGATTCTGAGTCTGAATCAGTCTAAGGTCACATGACTAATATGAAGCTACAACCAGGGTGTCCCATTGCTCCAAAGACACAACCCACACTTGCTGCATTATGCCATGTTGTGTGCCGGGAATCCTGTGCTATCGCTGGCTTAGGAAGGCACCTTAGAACAACCAGAGCTGAATATACCTATCATAATATAATAATATAGGAAATTAATAGTATATAACATAACACATATTTGTTTTATATGATATGTTTATTTTGTAATCAAATAAAATGGTAATGTGATCTAATTTATATGAAAATATTTTTGTCCTCTGCCCCCAGCATCCCTGCATGACTCACTTGTGAGTTAGGGAAGTTATTATGAATGAGACAGTGCAGATATATCATCATTCTTGTATGTCCTGCTTCTGCAGCAGCAGATCTTTCTCAGGGTATTCATTTCCCAGGCAACAAGATACATGTTCCCACCCTCAAAAGGATTCCAGGGGAAGACTGCAGTCTTTGAGGTCCAGAGGGTAACCCTAGGCAGAGAGACAACAGATTTCCTTTCCGCAGAGGCAGAACCAAACTTCTATGTTGCTGTTGATTTTCCCATGCCTTAGTCTCATACTTGATCATCAGTCCATTTACATTCTTCTGAACCTGCCAGGATGCCTTTCTGAATACAATGCTTAGAACCAAGCCTAATGCTCCAACAGTGGTCTAGGCTCATTCATTCACTCACTCACTCACTCACTCACTCACTCACTCACTCACTCACTCACTCACTCACTCACTCACTCAGATATCTGACCATTCAGCAGGTTCATGGTGGCTAGGTATGGACTGACTCGCACCCAGTGGGGGAGGGGATGCTTAGATCCACTGCTTGGAAACATCACTTTTGTTTGTTGTCAAAAATTAAATGATCTCTGGTCTTGAGGAGTTTCCCACGGCTTCCTGGGAAA
The DNA here is from genome assembly GCA_028658305.1 of Pachyuromys duprasi. Taxonomy (NCBI): domain Eukaryota; kingdom Metazoa; phylum Chordata; class Mammalia; order Rodentia; family Muridae; genus Pachyuromys; species Pachyuromys duprasi. Next base: position 18,408,305 of record CM053745.1, on the reverse strand, counting down.
TCCTAAGCCTGACTCTCCACTGAATAAATGCTTCTGTGTGAAAAGCTGGCCTCGTTTCTCTGCAAAACCATCCTGCTTCTCTGGGATGTTTGCCGGCACAGGATCTTATAAAACCCACTAGGGTTGTAACAAGGACACCTTCCCTCAGATCCCCGTCCAGCTTTTGTTCCTTCCTGAAGCCACAGTTGACATGTCCCTAACCTGTCTCTAATAAAACCTAATCTCCAGGACGTGGAGCCATCGCTCGATTGCTCAGGGGTCAATGGGGAGCCAAGGAGAGGAGTCATGAGCTCCCACATGTACTGAGATGCCTCAAGAGTCAGTGGAAAATTACCCAGTCTGCTCTTTGCCCCTCACGCTAGACTCCTCCCTCTCCTTTGCTCTTCCCATGAACTGCTTCAGAGGAAAGAAAAGCAGTAACCATCACACGGGGACCCAGCTTCTGGAACGGGGAGGCTCCTGGCTCTGAAAGCTGTACCATTCTTTCAAGTGTGATTACCCTTCTCTGGTGTACTTCCTTTTCTATTTGAAGAGCTCTTTCCACGAGAATTCCTTAACGCCATTTGTACTTGTATAGAGGGTCTTGTTTCTGGCTCAGATAGACCCAGACGTTTAGTTTGTAGGAGTCGTACTGGGGATTATAAGGCCATGTCCTGCCTCCTGCCATCAACTCACTCGCCTGCTGTGTGTGTCTCATTAAGTGGGCAACTAAAAATCCAAACCAAATCCTCCAAACCCTGCAGCCTCTGAAAGTGTGTTGCCACTCTGATTCAAACCTAAAGTCTTGGGGCTGGTGACGTGGCTGGCTCAGATGGTAAAGGAGCTGGCTACCAAATCTGAGGACCTGAGTTAGATTTCCCCAAGACCCACGTGGTAGGAGGAGAAAACCAACTCTTGCTCGCTGTCCTCTGACCCCATACATGTGCCACTGTGCATGTGCTTGAGCACTCCCCCTCCCCCAATTAATCAAAACAACAACAAACCATAAAAGTCTGTGTGCTGATGTCTCCATTAAAATGAGCCTTCCCGTAATGCTTATCTAACACATACACATGGAGGAGATGTGGACCATCTAGCTAGCGTTCTGCTGAAGCTGAGTACCCTGGCAACCCCTGGAGCCTATTTCCCACCCCCTCAGCACCCTCATCTTTGTAAGTCACAAGCACCTGCACATGCTTTTTTTTGATATGTTGTAGGCAGCTTATAACAGCCAACAGGGCCCCCAGCATGGGGTGAAGCAGAGATTCCAAAGTTTTCCATGAGCAAAAAGGAGTCACTTCCCACCCCCCAGTTTCCTAGTGTGAAAATGTCCTGCATTCTTCTCCATGAAAGTACTGGCTAGAGGGAACTCATTTTCAGATACTGTTAAGTGTCAGACGGACTCTTTTCTAGCTCTGGGTTAGGGTTTGAATGCCAACCATGCATTTGGCATGCAAATTTTAGTCAAAATCATATGGCCACAGGGCATATTCTGTCTCCTCCTTGGATAACTTGCACCCACATCCATCTCAGCACCCATGCTGTAAGAACAAATGTTTAATATTACCGGTTTGGCAGAAAGAAGTGTAAATGTGTCGGTGGTAAGGCTCTTTAATCCTGATAGAGGGGTTGCTAGGGAATCGAGACACAAATTGACAGTGTTAAATGGCACCTACTGTCCCTGGTGAAGCACAAAGGCGTGTGTGTGGTTTTGGACTGCTATTTCTTTCATGCTGACAGTCCAGGGCCTTTGGGACAGAAGTGGATGAGGGCGCCTGGTTTATCAGGCTAGTGAAACGGCTGCACAGTCTTGGGTCCCTCAGTTTTCGTGAGTGGCTTTTTAGAATGCTCAAGGGTTCCTCGGGTTTCAGAATGAATGCTTGGAAAGAAAAAGTAGATATGCACCCACCGCAGGTGCCTCTCTCTTGGCCTTGTCACCATCAAGGATGAGAAGCTGAAGAGGCAAACCAGTTTTTAAAAGGCTGAAAGTGTGGTTGGTACCTATGGACACTAGCACTAAAAATACAGGTAGCAGAGCCCTACTTCCCAGGGCTCAATGCACAGCGGGTGGTAAGACTGGTAAGCCTTTGTTTTTCAGTTGATAATAAGGAACATGAACTTGGGCACCATCAAAGTGCACCTGGAGGGCGGGGCCTGCCCCTGGTGTTTGAGGTAAAATGTGGATGCTGGGTATCTACCCGTAAGAAAGTAAAATCTGCACTCATTCTGCTATGCACCAAAATGCATGCCTAGGTTATTAAAATTATGACTGGTATTGCCTTAACCTTTTTTTTTTTTCTGTTGTTTCAGTGAGATTCCTAAGGCTGGATACTTTATAAAGGAAGGAGGGTTATTTCATCTCTCAGTTTTGGAAGCCTGAGGGTATGAAGCCAGCCTTGGCTTCTGCTGAGGAATTCGTTGCATGGCGGGAACATGCGTGTGCTATTCCCATGGAGAAATAGGAAGCAAGAGACAAGGGAGGGGCTAGGATCATTCCTATATGGCAACCCATTCTCTTGGAAACTAATCCACTCCCTTGAGACCTGGCCTTCTCCTACCAGACAGTAATAATTTATGAAGGTGGAACTCTTATGACCTATTTACCTTCCATTGGACCCAACCTCTTAAAAAAACTGTTACATTTATTTACTTATTTGTATATGTGTGTGTATGCTAGAGCATGTGCTCGAATGTATGCATGTATGGAAGTCAAAAAAACAATTTTCAGGAGTTGGATTTCTCTTTCCACCATGTGTGTCCCAGGGATCCAACTCAGGTCATCAGACTTGGTGGCAAGCACCTTGACCTGCTCAACCAACTGGCTGACCCTGAACCCCACCCCTTAATGGATCTGTACCTTCAAACCTGAAATACCAAGGACCAAGCTTCCCACACTTGTGCGGGGCTTGTGTGGAGTGTGCCATATCCAAACCATAACCAGTATCTTATAGTTGCTAAATTAGCAAATGAGACTTCTGCCTTTTCTCTTTACCCATCAGCGCCCCAAGAAGGGTTCAACAGAAACAGCTGGAGACTGCGGGGATAAAGGAGACTATCCTGGAAACTGATTGGCTGGGTCTCTAACTTCATACTTTTAGCCTCTCTCCTCACCCAGCACAAGCTCAGGACACAAGCCACAGCTCTCTCAGGTGGCTCTCCGGATTCGAGGGGAGGCATGGTGGAAATGGAGGTTCTTCCCTTTTCTCTTACAGACATGGGATCAGCCTTTTCATGGGCTACTCTGTCTGGGAAAGCCTGCAGGGAAGCCAAGTGTTCGGCTAAACTAGGAGCCGTTTGTGTCCCAAGACTCTAATGCATGCCCTTTCTCTTAAACAGTAAATTACTCTTGGCTTTGAAAAACATGCTTTGGTGACATGTTCCTGATGGCCATGGGAGGAACAGAGTCTGGATGTCTGAGTTTTGGAAGCCATCACTCCGAGCCCAGTCAGACCCACCTGACGCCAAGTCTGTGAGTGTGAGGATCATCAGTGACTGGCCCTGACTGATCAGAAAAGGGACCCATTGCTTACAGTGGGTTCCACCGTGTACAGCTGTGTCTTCCCAGGTGGAGTTGATGCACTCTTGACCAGCAGCTGAGGACACTGCCAATCATATGTGACAATGTGATAGTGACTGGTCACTGTGTCTTTTGGTGGTCCCTTGCTCTATACACACACACATCAAACAAAGCAAACAAACAAAACAAAACAAAATACCTGCATTGCTCAAGGTTCCTCCTTCCTTCTGGATGCAACTAATGCTGAGGTCAAATGTCCCATCCTATTCTTCTCAGAAGCAGACAAAAGCTCCCTTTTTCTCAAAAGCTTGTCTTTCAAGCTGCATGAAGCGGTGATGAACTGAGAGTCAGGGTCTCACTTCTTTCCAGGTATGTCTGCCGAGACCCTCAAAGTCTTGGATAAGCTAGATGACCTTGGCTTTGTGGATGTTCTTTCTCCTAGGTTAGCTTCACAGTGGGTGGCATTAAATCATACCAGAAAAGTGATTTGATCTGTATAGTTATAGTTAAGAGGAAAATAAATCTTGTTGGATATAGGTGTCTGACACACATTCAACCTTCTGACCACAAAAGGCTTAAGGGAGGCCTAGGGAGATCCAGCAGTGCAAGAATAGACAAACCAGCCAGGTGCGGTGGCACAAGTCTGTAATCCCAGAGCTCAGGGAGGCAGAGGTATGGTGATCTCCATGAGTTCAAGGCCAGCCTGGTCTACAAAGCAAGGCTACAGAGAGAAACCGTGTCTCAAAACAAAACGAAACAAAACAAACAAACAAAAAACCCACACCAACCAACCAACCAAAGAAACAAACAAAAAGAATGGACAAACCTCCGCAGTTCTAGAAACTTCCAGAGGAAGTTAGCTGAAAGGCAGGTTGACAATGTGTTTCATGTAGCATGAATACATGGCATGAATGTGGGGGAGAAGAGGGCTGTGAGATCAGCAGAGATACTAGGGAAAGTTGGAAACAGGAGGGAAAAAACAAAAGCAAAGGCAAAAGGAGACTTTAAGATGGGAGACTTTTGTTTAATTTCCTGGATTAGTTACTTTGAAATGATTTACTTAAAAAAAGGGGGGGGGACATCTGTTAATTTGCTGCAAGAGGCTTTGTAATTGGAGAGCTACTAGCCTTCCATGGGACCAGAGGGTGGCTATAGATTTGTGCAAATTAAAGGTCCTGATTCTGTGCCTGCTACAAGAAGCCCCGCCTGTGTGTACAATGTACTTAAGGGATTAGGGCACACTTTGAAATTATGCTGTTTTACCTAGACTAGGCATCTTCCCCCTTAAGCTTTTATTTCCTTGAAGGAGGGGAGGAGACCACCAGCCCTCACAAGCTGTCAGGCCCAGGAGGTACTTTGTGGGAAGGTTTAAGTGCAGTGGGGATAAGGGTGTGCTGTTTACATGTCTTAGCGCGGTAATAAAACTTCTCTTCAACACTTTTGATCCCATTTCAGACGAGACTGGGCGCATTCAGGGTAGGACGGCTGTGGCCTAGTGATTTCATTTCAGGGACGTTGCTTACAAGAAGTTAATGGGGTTCTGGACACAGGTGACAAGCTCAGGAGTGCAAGGGCCAGGGAAGATGAGAAAAGGGAATTTGTTGAAAGTTGCTGGGATCATCTTGTTCTTTCAGGGTCACTAAATATATGAAAAGTCTTCATTTATGCACAAGGTGTTCCAAGACAGATGTGGGAGATCGTTTTTATTTTTGAGGCAGGGTCTCATGTGATCGGGTTGGTCAGAAACTCACTACATAACCGAATAAGGGCTTTGAACCTCTGATCCTCCTGAGTGCTGGGATCCCAGCAACAGCTACAGGTGACTGTTTAGCAGAGACTTTTTGTTTTTTTTTTTGTTGTTTTTTTTTTTTTTTACCTCCCCTTGATTTCCCTGGATTGGAGGAGAAGGCACCACTAAAAGAAACCCTCTTGGCTACTTGCCAAACTGCTGCTTTAATCCATTTGGTGGCCCGTGGGCTTGTCAGCTTAGCCACAGGTGCTGTGAGAACGTGGCCACCTTTGCGAAAACGCAAGCTAAAAAAGAAACCAGTTCGTAAGAATCTGAAAGCCGCACAAAGATGTCTAATAAAGACGTAGAGGCTTTATTTTAAAAACACGCACCAGTCGCAAAAAAACAAAACCAACAAAAACCAAAAACACCCCCACGAAATACATAGAAAAATAAAGTTTGATTGGAGTGGTCTACCAAACTCCAAGCCACAGACCTTTACCTTACAGGGCAGATTGGACTTTGCTGACGACTTGTGACACAGGGTAGAAATAGGTCACTCAGGTGATAACGGCTGAAAGCACCTTCCCATTCACATGATGGCGTCAACAGCTTATGTTTCACATATTTTCTACCAGTTGAGGCGTGGATGAATGACTAGTTCCAGTGGGGAGAAGGCAAAATGGAGTCGGACCCCCAAATAATTCTTTCCTCGCTACACGCATGCTGAAAAGGATTCCATTTGGCGAACTGATGACGTTGGAAGCGGGATAAAATGGAGAGGTCAATTGGACTCCTCTGCCTTTTGTGTGGTCTAACGCTGCCACCGTGACCAGCCACAAGGCGCACTGAACCATACTTTAACATGCCTCCCCCCGCCCCCCATGCTTAAGAGAACAGGGTGCATGCGGCCAACTTTCTATCAACTTCCTTTGGCAATTTTGCCACCAACAGTAAATTGGCCCATTTAAAAGGAGGAAATTAAAAGATTTCTCGCGGCACAGAACGGAGTGGTGGGATAAAGGGATTTCCTGGCCCCAGAAAGTCTCATTTGCAACAGCTCCCACCTCCCTCCTCCCCCACTTAGCAGGTTGCCTGACAGAACAGGATGGAAATAAAAGGGCAAACATTCTTCTTTTTCACTTTTACCGTTTTGGGTAAGTCACTGAGCACAGTTCTCCAAAGCGTTTACACATTTATCTGTGGATGGAAGCCGCCATGATGCTGTGTTTTGGATACAGTTTCCTTACCCTTATAGCATGTTCCTGCAAAGCTATTAGCTCCCTGCTTGCTGGTTGGCCTGGCTGACAGCCCTTCCCTGCCCAGGTCTCCTCCAACTCTCCCAGACGCCTCAGCGGTGGCAGCCCTTCCTTTTGTCCTGTTCTTCCTTCTTCGAGAAAACCAGACACCCCCTAACCTCCTCTGCCTGTGGGATCCCCAGCACCCCAACAGCTGTCAGACTTTGAACTGTTAACACACAGGCAGCAGAAAGCCCTGTGAGCGAAGCTGTGCTCTTTAGCTCTCATGACTTTACACAGGGCTTGGGATTGAATGCTGGGTATTCTTAAAGGAAAGAAACGGGAATTGCTGGTTAAAAAAAAAAGTATGTTGTTTGGTCAAATCATAATCTGTCTGTAGCTGGTTAGTTGTTTTTAAACTGGGAAAGATAAAACTTGGAGAGGGGAAAAAAACACATCTTAGGCTAAATAAGATAGGCATGCATAGATCTCAAAAGCCTGAGCTGAGAAGTTCTGCATGGGAGTGGGGGGGGGACCTAAAAATAAAAGGGAAGGAAGATCCTTTGTTTAAAAATGATGTGAATTCAGACTGGAGAGCTGTCCTGACTCCTACGAAGGCAGGAAAGGTCGGCAGAGGCCTTGTTGTGCTTGTGTAAAAGTCAGGGTGAAGGCACTCACCTGGACAGTGGAAACCCCACGCCCCCAGGACCTTATCTTGGGACAGGAAGAGAGTGTTTTGAGGCCCACCCCTGCAGGCAAACTGTTTACACAGCTTGTCTTAAACCCCAGAGGGTGTGCACCCTGCCCCACTCAGGCTGCCCTGTGAATCCACAAAAGGATAAGAGGTTGACTATTCCACCTACCACCTCCTTCCCGGACTGCCTCAATCACTAAGGGTTTTTGTTGTTATTGTTTGTTTGTTCTGTTTTCCTTCTTCAAATCTTCCATTTACCCTCACTTTTACAAGGGCAGAGAGAAACCCTGGCCATAGTCCAAGGCCAACAAAAGACTTTTTAACCCAAGTTTAATTCAAGAGGACATCTTCATCTAAGGGGTCATCCCTCCCTTTGGCCCTTTCACAGTGCTCAAGCTATGAAAGAGGATGGGAGTTTCAGCCACAGAATTCTTAGGAGTGATGTAGCCATTGCATCAATAGCCACGCTAAGTTCTAGAAACAGACTTGAACTTGCCTGGCTCTGTCTTAAACCGGGAGCCGACAGCAGTGACCTACAGAACACTTGGAACTGTGACTAGAGACTAAAATAGCTGCCCCAGATCTCTCGCTGGAACCACCAGAGAAGAATTGGAGTATTCCCTGGGAACCCCTAACAGTTTGGGTGTGCATTCTTCTTGCTCCCGACTCCTTGACCTCAGCCACTCTGGCTTTTTCCCAGAAACCCCCAGGGGGAAGGCAGTTTCTGATCTACACAGTTGTTGTCTTGAGCTGTTGTTACCAGAAGGTTGGACACCAGCTGCCCAGACAGTAAAGGTAGGGGTAGTAGGGGCAGCTATTGTACATGGAGACCAATGAGGTGCTGGACAGGCTGTCTTCTTTCAGGACTGGCAAGGACAAAGGTGAGTTCTTCTCCAAGACTCCCAGGTCTTCCGACAGCTGCTTTCGCTTAGTCTTATAGCGTCTGTTCTGGAACCATATTTTCACTTGGGTTTCAGTGAGTTTGAGGTTCTTGGCCAGGTGAGCCCTTTCAGGGGCAGACAAGTACTTCTGATGGCTGAACTTCCTCTCCAACTCAATGACCTGCGTGTGAGAGAAGGCAGCGCGGGATCGCTTCTGCGGCTGCTTGGTGACCTGGGGGGCACTTGACAAGTCTCCTGAAGTGTGCTCACAGTCCAACATATAAGTCCCAAAATGTCCATCTGGAGAAGGGCAGAGGAGAGATGAAAAAAAGCTACATGTTAGCCTGGAATTCAAGCCGCCTTTCCGTTTTTTTTCCCCCCACCAAACAAACAGCTCACTGTCATGTTGGATACATTTAACTTTTTTTTTCACATGAGCAAGGAACTACCCGGAAGAAGTAAGTAGGAAAACTACATATTCGTTTTTCTAATAATCAGTGGGACTTAAGCTTAGGTCTTTGCTTTTTACAGTTGAACTTTCTGTCTTGTTGTTTTATGTCGGTGAAACCCGGATCCCGGATGTATGTAGAAGAGAGAGAAGAGTGAAGACAGGAGCATCATGGGGACATTTAAGAGGGTGACTGAGGATTGTGGGGATGAGCCAGGTGGTCTGGCCTGGTGACCAATACATCTTCTTTCTGCACTTTTTGTAACTCCCTCTCAGCTACCAGCATGAGAAGTGATGGGGGGCGGGTGGAGACGGGTGGGGTGGAGGGACGGCGAGGGGGAATAAAAGCTGACTTGATGCTATTTATAAAGACCTAAAGGAACATCCATTATTTTATGGTTCGTGGAATGAAGCCGCAAAGGGGCCCCAGGGGTGGGCTTGATTTATGAATATTAATATTCGTAGACAACTGGCTGGAGCCGCTGGAAAAGAGTCAAGCTGACGGCAAAGTTGTTAGCTGCCCTCAGGGTTGACGTCCAAGGTAATTCAGTGCCCAGGACAGCGAGGTCCTTCCTGTGGCCATGGGCCCCCCACATCCAGAGCTCGGGGCCATCAGCCTGTCCTCTCCTGTGCAGCGTGCCTATCCCCAGGTCTGCTCCGCTTACCTGACTCTGGCTGAGCCGGCGTCTCTGCGGGGCTGGGCCGGATACTTGGCGGGTCCCCCAGAGCCCCGCGACCTCCTGCTTCATCGGGCTCTGGCTCGGGGCTCCTCCTAGGGTCCGGCTGGCGCTGGTGCTGAGGGCTGCCCGCGTGTCCCCCGCGCCTCTCCGCGCGGTCCCGCAGGATGTCTTGGATGAGGAAAGAGGTGAGCCGCTTGGACTGCGTAGGTGGCGCTGCCCAGGGACCGCGGCCACCCGCCTCCGCCCGGGCCGCTCGGGGCTCCGCCGCCCTGAGCATCCCGCCTCCGCTGCGCGCCGCTTTTGCTTGCCACCGGCCGCGCGCACTTATAGCCGTGGGGAGCGCCGCGCCGCCCGCTCATTGGCCGCGGGGACACGACTGCGCCCCGATTGGCTGCCGCGGGCTCCAGGTGACCGTGAAGAGGCGGAGTAGGCTCCAGAGTCCTTCCTTGATGAGCCCTTGCCTTTCCCGGTTTCCCTCTCGCCACAAGCTGCTCAAGCCCTTCCGCAGGGTGGCCACAAATACCCAAACCCTTACTGTAAGAGAGATTGGGTGACAAAGCCACATCTACGGAGGCCAAGGCGGTCCTAGGTCTGGCAACCAGGTGCACTCTAGCCCCACGCTGGAGTCCCAGCTGCACACATCTGGGCAGCCACCAAAAATCTAACAGGGAAGGTCAAAATAGTATGAGAATGTCGCATTTACTGAGTTGACCATGTACTGTGACCCCAAGAAAGAATATTCTTAAAAATTAAACACTCAAGCTGGGTGTGGATGGTGCATGCCTTGAATCCCAGCGAAAGGAGGCAGAGATGGGAGGAGTTAAGTGAGTTCGAGGCCAGCCTGGTCTTTATAAAGTTCCAAGCCCTCCAGAGTTACATAGTGAGGGCTTGTTTAAGCAACAAACAAACAGACAACAAAAAACAATAACACACACAAACAAACTGAAACTCACACCCAGGCTCCCTCCCTATGTATATTTAAGTGTCACATGTGGTTCAGAACAATGCTATGGCCTGGTGAATAGTACCTACCTGATAAAAAGAAAGGAATGCGCTAAAATGCTAACATTCAGTGGAAATGAGGAAAACTTACACTGATGTTTTTGGTTGTTGCTGTTTTTTATTTTTTATTTTTTGCAACTAGTGTCTGTCTATGGTCCAAGGCACTGGAATTTAACTGGAATCTGCTCAGAATGGTACTTTGTGAGTCTGGGGAGGAAGAACAGGGGAACAGGTTGTTGCGAACACAGCAACTGCTGAAGGAAACTGAGATAAATAGCCAGAAAGCTTTCAGAGAAGCTGGGTTTCCTCTGCATTTTACCTAGACTTATTTTCCTTCAAAAATGAAATATACTTTTGAGACAGTTCTAGGTGCATTGGGAATTGCAAAAATAACATCCCTAATGTCCCTCATGATAGCATCTTATCTTATTTATTTATAGTGTGTGTGTGTGTGCTGTAAGTTCCCCTCTCTCCAAGGCCTGCACATAAATGCTGGCCCCCAGGGTGATACTTTGGGGAGGTGCTTTGGACCTTTAAGAGTCAGAGCCCAATAAGAGGTTCTCAGATCTTTGAGGATCTAGAGATTGTAGAAGCCGGATTTCCCCTCCTTTCCTGGCCCCATTCTCCCACCAGCCCATGCTCACATCGTGCTATATACTGCCTTCAAGTCCACCCAGTCTTGGACTTGAACCTCTAGACTCCTTAAGGAAGGCAAACATCTTTCGACTTAACTAGACTGTGTCTGGTTTTTGGTTGGAGTGACAGAAACCTAATGCAACAAGTCTCCTTTTTTTCTACCCAGGTCTGCCGTTGCTGTGCCATAAGGGGTCCTTTGGATCACCAATTTGATCAGGGCGCTAGTGCTGTTGACTTTTGGGTGTGCCTGGGAGGCTGTTTCCAGAGAAGGTTAACGGGGATGGAGGTGGGGGGCAGATATGCACCTTGAATGGGAAGTTTCATTCCCATGGGTCAAGACTGAATAAAGGGACGGGAGTGGAAAGCAAGCTGAGTTCTGGTTTACCCCTTTGTGACTGAGGTGTGAGTAAACAGCCTCTTGCTCCTCCCACTATGAAACCTCTGACCGAAGTTAAATCGTCCCTTTACTTTTGTTGGATATTTGATCACGATGGTCAGGAAAAATATATAGCTGATCCAAGAAGGGCAAAGCAACAGCCCGGCTGTTCTTCCAGGAATCTGTGTAACTCTCTCCACAAGCGAGAGAGTGTCAGTTTCTCAGCATCCTTCTCAGCACTAGTCAGTATTTTTATTGCATCCATTAACATCTGTAACATCTGCTGTTTTATTTTACCTTTAGTTTTGATTTTGCCCTTGATGGGTGATGGTGTTGATATCAGCTAGGCAGGCACAGGTCTTCATTGATGAGACAGTATAAAGTTCTAGTCTCAAAATAAATCCCAGCTGGCTAAGAAACATAGTAAACACAAATAGGCACTCAGGATGGGAGGGGGCGATGTTAATCATGCTCATTAAAGAAATGTAAATCAAGGGTCTGGAGAGATAGCTCAGTGGTTAAGAGCATTTACTGATCTTGTAGGGGACCGGAGTTCAATTCCCAGCACCCATCAGGCCTTACAACTGCCTGTAACCCCAACCCCAGGAAATCTGATGCCTCTGACCTCTGAAGGCACCGCATGCATATATATAAACATACACATATTTTTTAAAGGTAAAAATAGTTTTTTTTTAAGAAAAAAAATGCAAATCAAAGCCACGTCGAGACAGATACTCCTTTGTATCCATCAGCTTGGGAAAGATCTCTTTAAAGTGCCATCGGGACTGTGAAGAACTGCTATGGACAGAGAACAAAGCTGATTTGCGTATTTGGATGGCTCCTTGACAGTATCTGTTCACATTAAAAATGGGCATACCCTTCAACACAGCTAGCTCAGCTTTTGCCCTGGAAACTCATAAATACACGATGTCCTGACCTGGGAACCTGTTTTCATTCTGGTCACAGGTTGGTTCCACTTGTAAATGGAGCTGTAGAATCAACAGCATATGTATAAGAGTAGCTGCAAGTGATCCATAGAATTTCCATCCAGTCAAAGATAATGCCCGTGTATTTATTCAGCAGGACAGCCGTGCCTGCTCGGGGAGGTGGGGCAGGCCAAGAGAAGGGAAGGAGGAGAACCTAACAGGGTCTGTTTCTTTGTACTCATGTATAGTTCTTAAAACTTACAAACCTGGGGTTCCAGAGATGGCTCAGTGGTTAAGAGTACTTGCACTGCCAGGCATGGGGGCGCACACCTTTAATCCCAGCCCTTGGGAGGCAGAGGCAGGCGGATCTCTGTGAGCTGGAGGCCAGCCTGTCTACAAAGCGAGTCCAGGCTAACCGGGGCTACACAGAGAAACCCTGTCTCAAAAAACCAAACTAAAAAACAAACAAAACAAAAATCAAGAAACAAAAAACACCCCTCCCCCCCCCAAAAAAAAAGAAGAAAAGAAAAAGAAAGAAAAGAAAAAAAGTGCTTCCTGATCTTCCATAGGACCTAAGTTTAGTTCCCAGGACTCAGATCAGTTGGTCTCATACCTGCCTGTAATCCAGTTCCTGAGAATCTGAATCTGATAGCTATTTCTGGTCCCTGCAGGCACTCAAATGGCATATATGCACATACACGCATCATTTTTTAAAATTATATAGATTTTTAAAAAATTGTATAGAGATGGCTCAGTCGTTAAGAGTGCTCATACCTCTCCGAGAAGATCTGAGTTTGGGTCCTATCTCCTCCCAAGGGGTCCTTTACAACTGCCTGTAGTTCCATATATGGCATATATTTACACAAATAAATGAAGAATAAACATAAATCCTTTAAAAATAGTAGTTAAAAACTTAGAGGTGGAATTGAAGTGAACTCTTATCCTACGCCATGATCTCCCCGGGTCTCAGTTGCCCTCATTATGGGGGACCTGCTCAAAGCCTCATCATGCTGTCTTCTTCCTGTCACGCTTTGTCCTTGGGTTCTACGGATAGTTTTCTTCACTCACTAGGCATTTGCTCCCTGAAAAGAAACTGGTTCCTCCTATTGTATCATCGCTAACACCTAGCTTTGTTCTTGGCATACAACAGGCAATTAATAAATTCTCACTATCTGGATATCTGGTGTCTGTTACTACGAGACATCTCACTGGCTGATAGAATTCTCCATAGTGTTCCCAGGCAAGTGACAGAAAGCTGGGTTGGCCTCATCTCCTTGTTGTGTTTGTGCAGCTTAAACTGGGTGAGAATAACCAAGGACACACGAGACTGTGGGAAGCAGACTAATGGGCACCCACAGATGTCCGTCTATGAATCCCCTAAGTCTGTGAATAGTCTGTGCAAATGGCAAGGGATTGTTACGCTTCAGATAGAACTAAAGTTGCCCTTGAGCTAGACATGAAGTGGAAGGATTGTCCTGGAGACTAAGACAAAGCAGGTAGGCCAGTCGGTAGGAAAGGAATACAGGTTATCTAAAGCAAGGGCGAAAGAATGAGTGTGAGAGATTCTACTGGCCACAGTTGGGTTTGACAATGAAGAAGGCCACGGCTCAAGGAATCTAGTAGCCATTGGAAGCAGAAGCAAAGAAATGGCCTGTGGCCTACAGAGATCCAATTGGGACTCTTAACTTCCAGACTTGGGATTTGTGCTGGTTATTGAATTGATACGAACGTTGAGTTCTTTTTTTTTTTTTTAATGTGTATTTATATGCACGGTGCTAGCTTTTCATCCAAACGGCCTTTGTTTCTTGTCTTTCAGCCGTTAGTCATATTAAGTACATCGGTCCACCGAATATTTTAGAATTGATCCCAGACCTTCATAGTGGTTTGCATTGGTAAGAAGGGAGAGGCAGGGCATCAGCCCAGCAGACTGGTGAAGAGACTCTGGGCAACTCAAGTGTGGCCGATGTGGCTCCGGTGGGCCTTGATCTTCTCTCCCGTTACCTCTGCCTCGCTAAAAACCATTAGATTACCCACCAAAAGCTAGCCACTAAGGCCTATTCCCTTATTTGGCTACTTCCTCCTCTTGAGGCTGACTATCAAGGTCGAGCTACCAAAGTATTAAAGTCCAGCAATCAAAAGCCCCCTTTGGAACACCTAATTAGCGCGGCCAATTACAATTAAACACCTCATCATAACATGGGCCTTCCCACTTTCCCTTTATAAGTTGCCATTTGCTTATGTGCCATGTCTGTCTCCTCTCCATCCAGAGGCAATCTTTTGTCCTCCAGGGCAAATACCTATTTCCTCTCTCTCTCTCTCTCTCTCTCTCTCTCTCTCTCTTTCTCTTCTCCCTCAACCTCCAGCTCCTGTCTTTGACCCTTATTCTTGCCTTCTGTCACTTTGGGGCAAATGAATCTTCTTTGTGCTGAGAACTTGGTCTTGGGGGTCCCCAGCCAAAACAAAGGTTGAACGACTCCTTACCACCAGAAGCACTGGGCAGCCGTTGGCTGTGACCCTGGTTGTGTGGTGCCTGAATCTGGGCTGACTTGGGCCAGGGAGTATATTGGCTTAGTTTGGGAGAGTTAAAGTGTTTGGGATCATAGGTTCTGGTTGGTAGGAATGTGCCACTTCTGAGAGTCGCCATTCCTCCTCTGCAGAACCCTAAGATGTTAAGCTATCATAAAACACAGGATGGAGATTTTTCTTCAAGTTTGATGAATATGGCTCAGCAACATGGCTCCATAGGGAAAGAAGGGATCCTGGGAGAGAGGACTAAGTCATGAGGAACACTCTCAGCCAATCCATATCAAAGCAGGAGCAAGGCTGCCAAGCAGCTGCCTGAGAAATGCTCCAGCCCTTGCCCATGGACTTTTTCTTTCTCTCCTCCTCCCTTCTTCACAACATTTTTCACAATGCTGTCTTCTTTGGCTTCTTGTTTGTATCCCTTCTTCTGCCTTTGTTCCTGTCCCCAGTCCTCTCTGAGAGAGGATGTGCTGTGCTGTTTCTCTCAGCAGCAACCCTACCTTCCAAACCATAAACCGAAACAAAACTGCAGGCACAGTGCCAGGCCCCCTGACTTTCACCTCCTGGGGTACAGCAGAGAATGTTTTCCCTGGTTCCTTAGATGCTCAGCAATACTGGTATTGAGACTTGTCCCTTTGTTGTTTGGAGAGCTAACCTGGAATACGACATTTTGGGCTCTGTTTCTACTAAAAATGTGCTTGTGTGTATCTGTTACATCAGTAGGCTTGTGGTTTTAGAGCTTCAAAGCCCAGGCTCCCAAGATTAAGGACTTCTTGCCTATTCACAAGGCAGATGGTACCAATAGAAATGGAAGGAGAGAAAGAGGGAGGGCGGGGGAGGAGCTACAGGCCAAGCTTATCTAATCAGGAATCTACTTCCATTAAGAGTGTCAGCCCATCCCTAAGGACTTCTAGAACCTTTACAACCTTCTAAGATTGCCACCTCCTTATATTGTAACCAGGGCAATGACCGTGTTTCACCATAAGGATCTGAAGGAACGTGTAAACCTTAGTACCTTGGGAGGACAGAGATAGGACCCCTGTCCCTGTGCAACAGCCTGTCTCAGAGTCCAGGGCCTTAGCAGACTGCAGGTTTCTCCTCAGCGTGCCTAGGTGGGCATTGCAGGTCTGCATTTCCAGCAAGATCCCAAGCAATACCCTGGTGTTTCTGCAGGGGACCCTCACCTCTAAGGGGTGGGACTGAGGACAGCGAAAGGAGCGGGAAGGTGAGATCCCTGAGCAGCTCAGCGAGGGAGCGGAGGATGTGATGGGGTGGTGGTAGCTGATCGTACACTCATGTAATGAGCTCTTGCATGCCTGAACCCCTCACTCTGGCAGTGACCCCCAGGCTCCTCTCTTCTCTGCCCCAAGACACTGTGAACCTCCAAGTGTCTGGGACTGTACCTGTGTCTCCAGCTTTCCCTTGCAGGCCTCTCTGCATGGCCCAGGGGATTGGGCTTTGGAGAACTTTGGTGGGCAGATGACAGTTCAGCGCTCCGATGCCCCTCATCTTGTTCACACTTAGCACCCAAGAAAAGCCATGGAGAAGATGCATTAAGCCATAGGAGCTCAAGAGTATTTTGCTAATAGTGCCCTGGTCACCAGCCGTCTCCCCTTTCCCCCTCCACAGCTGCTGGGCTGTGTCTGCAGAAGTGTCCCCATCCTCTGACTGGGTGGCCAACATGATCTGTTCAACAGCTTAGCGGAGGCCCTCACCTGGGAGACACATTGGGGATGTTTGTCTAGGGGAGGGGCCTTTGACCTTCCCCCTGCGCTGGCTACCTCTGGCAACCCGATACCGTCCCCTGCCACTCTCTGTTGCTCTGAGAGTCTCCCACGGCACGGAGACAGTTGTGAGAACTTTGGTTGCCCTCGAATGATGGTAATGATCATCAGAGGGCAGGTGGTCATGTGAGAAGGCGGCAGAGCTGATGCTTAGACTTGGGATGGGGACCTAGAGCAATAACACTGCATTGCTCTGTAGAGAGTTCTACCTGCTTTGAGCTAGACTGGACCTAGGGAATCCTACTTTCCAAAGCCTCGTTACGGGTGGCACAGCCTTGGCCCACAAGGCAGGTGTGGAAATTACTAGCCATGTGTTGGTACTGGGCCTGGCATTCCCAGTGACAACAGTGGGACAGGCTGGGTCCGCTTGTGTTTGGACAGCTTGGAAGGGAAGTGGCCACCCAGCGTTGGGGCTGGTTGGAAGGGCAGACCCTCAAGACCACCCTGCAGCAGTGCCCGGGGGCCTGTGCTGCCTTAGAAGAGAGGACACCTTGCATTCTGATCATGTGTTTATCCAACACCTCCCCCCGCCCCCCCCCAGAGCTGGAGAGAGGAGGGAGTCCGAGCAGAAGTCGAAAGGCAGGATGTAAACAGGAAGTGTGCCAGATTCCTGCTTACTTACACACAGAGAGGCTTAGATGTGTGGGACTTAAGACATCATCTTGGAAGTAGGGAAACTGAGGTTCTCAGAGACTTGCCTGAACCACACAGTAGTGACTGAGTCAGAACTTGTGGCTGTCACTGCACAGGCTGGTTTTGCCTCTGTCTTCTAAAACATTGTTTGTTTTTAGTTCTCTTAAACTATGCAGTGTTCCCGCCCCCTCCCCCAACCCCGTTTGTTCGGTTCTTGTTTTGAGACAGGATCTCATAAGATGTAGGTTGTCTTTGAGTTTGCTCTCTAGCTGATTTTTTTTTAATCTGAGAATAGAAGCTTTATTGTTATTCCATATAATCTAGTTTACATAGATTAATGGTGACATTTGCTAGTTTCTATTCTTTTTTTTAATTTATTTATTTTTATATGAATCACAGGTTAGGTACTTTGCATCCCAGGCGTAGCCTCCTCCCTCATTCCCTCCCACCCTCCCACTCCCTCCCTCATCTCCCTCCTCCCCGCCCCCTCCAAGTCCACCAACAGGGGAGGACCTCCTCCCCTTCCATCCAAACCCAGTCTAGCTGATTTTGAACTGATCCTCGTCTCCACCTCCAGAGCGCTGGGATTACTGGCAAGAACCATCAAACCCGCCTCGGATGCTTTCTAAAGGGGGGTGGGGGAGATGACAGGTAGGACAGAAGAGGCTAAGATCATTTAATTTGCTTCTTACATTTTTGAGGGGGGATAAGTAAAATTTTGGGCTGGATAGATGACTCAGTGTTTAAGAATCCTTGCCATTCTTCCCAGCACCCATGGGCAGATCCTAACTGCCTGAAACTCCATCTCCAGGGGATCCAACCTCAGAGAGTGCCAGGTACCATGGCACGTGTGTGGAGACCAGTGACAACTCTGAGAACCCCACACTGAGTTCAGATTGTCATGTGTGTAAAGCAAGCCGCCTCTGTGCTGCGCTGCTGCCTTTTGGGGGTGGTTTCAAATGTTCCCCTATGTGTGGGAAGGCTGGTGTCCAGTACAGCAGTGGCAGGGAGAGGTAGTGGTTTGTTGAGGGGGGAGGAGGGTTCCTGGGACATACTACATACTCTCAAAACAGTGACTACTGGTCTCGTGGGATTTGCTTCTGAGAGGGAGGTTATGAAAAAGCAAAGGACACGCCCACCCCGCTTCCTGCCTCACCTGCTCCTACCTTGTGGCCATCAATCTCATGATGCAGATGGGGGAAGAAGGAGGCCTTGCCAGGGCAAAGGGGGTTACCTGATCTTGGATTTTTAACTTTAAAAAATGTGAGCTTAATAAAACTTCTTTTTTTATACCATTCAGTCTCAGGCATTTTGTTATAGCAACGGAGTCCAAGGTCACCTGCTTCTCGGTAGTAGAGCTAAGCCAAATGCAATAGACTCAATGGAAGCCGTTCTCCAAGCCACCCAAAACTCAAAAAAGTTTGGCACCCCTGAATCCAGAACAGTTCACCAGGAAGGACTTGATGGGAGGATTAGGCTGTCCCGTGAAGCGCTGTTTGAGACCGAGTAGGAGCGTAGAACCAAGCTGTGGTGACATGTGCCTTTAATCCTAGCGCTCAGGAGGCAGAGGTGTGCTGATCTCTGAGCTGCAGGCCAGCTTGCTCCATACAGTGAGTTCTGAGTCTTTTGCAACATAGTATTATTTTTGGGGGTGTGTATGGTGCCGCCAGCCTGCAATCTCAGCATCCAAAAGGCTAAGGCAGGAGATTCGTGAATTCAACAGCATCATGGACCATTGCCTCAAAACAAGGAATCCCACAACAGGCACAAACAAGAATCAAAACCAGTGACATCTTACAATAAAGTACACTCTCTACCCTGCACAGAAGACCTGCAAAAAGATTAGCAGGTTTATGGTCTAGTCTGACACACTTATTAGGCTGAGTTTAGGTAAATCCTTCAGCTTCCTTAATTTCAGCAACAGCAAGGATGCTTTTCCTCATGTGGCAATTAAGTCTGACTGTTCCTGGAGGAACAGAGCACTCAGCTCTGCTCAGCACCCAGTATTTTCCTAGGAACTGTTGCTCTTATGGGGTGCTATGTCTGCTGGTCACACTCAGCCATCAGGAAATGGGTAGGCTTCACCTGACTGAGAAGTAAGAAGGAACACTGCTCTCACAGCAAAACTGCAGGGTTTGGTGGAGATTCAAAAAATGTGGGACAGTCTCTCGTCCTCAGGAGGAAAATGGAAGCAATGGCGTCCCCTGGTGGTCATTTGAAGTTCTGCAAGCAATGTCAATTTTTCCTCAAAGCCAAAGGATGTTGACCTTGTATGTGACTCTTCCATAAAGGATTTTGAGACTGACTCCCAACATAGGTGTCCCTAAACGGGAACCTGCGTCTCCTGGTTATATATACATGCATGCATGCATACATACATACACACATATATGTATACATATATGTATATATATGTATATATGACATCTGAAAGAGTCAGGTAATTCCTTATTTATTGGACTTTCCCCTGTAAGGCTGTGATGAAACGCCATGTTGAGTCAGAGAGCAGGCACCAGGAGTGAATCCTTGGCAAAATGGCTGCATATATGTTTTGGACATTATCCTAAAAGTCAGGGCCAGCATTCTTCAATGATTGTGGAAAGCCTCAGTGTTTAACAGGAAGCAGAAGCCTCAACTTGGGCATCTCTGTGTTCATTCGGGATGCATTTTTAATCACTTTGAGCTGGAGTCTGCGGATTTGGGAGGTTGTTCCTCGCATCCTAAGCCCCTGGTTTCCGTGAAGTGTGTGTTCTGTATTCCCCTCCACACTCTTTTATGTAACGATTCTGGCCTTTTCCTCCACTCATCCAAATTCTACTTGGCCTCCCAAGGGGCCTTGCCCCAGGGCCCTTCTCTTTCCAGGTATCTTTGCTGCTATTTGAGCTTGATTTGTTTTGTAAGTACCTCTTGTCCTCTTAGGCTTTTCTAATCATGTGCTTTTGTTCTTTGTTGGTTAAGAGGCCTGTTGTTACTGTAAAACAACTGTAAAACTAGCAGTGGCTTTTAAAAGAAGAAAGTTAGGTTTCCTCTCAGGTAGCAGTTGAGGGGTAAGTGGATAAAGCTTGATAGGATTTCAGTTTTTGTCCATTTATTTATGGTGTTAGGTATTGGGCTTCTCCCATCTTTTTCAGCATTTAAGATCGCTACTGCTGCTTCCACCATTTCGTCACTACTCCAGCCAGCTTCAGGAAGCTGACAGAAGATCCAGCCAGCCTCAGGAAGCTGACAGAAGATCCAGCCAGCCTCAGGAAGCTGACAGAAGATCCTTTTCACTGAAGACTAGCCTCCTGGAAGGTGCCACTCTACCTACGTCTCTTCAGGCAGAACTTTGTGGCTTGACTGCTGCCAACTGCACAGGAGGCTGGGGAAACACCCTCTCCAGCCGAGAGCAGATGTGCTAGACTAAAACTTGGGGTTCAATAACTGAAGAAGGCAGGAGAGGAAGAGCGGGTGATGGTGAGATCCCTCTGGCACTGTGCTCCCGCTGGAAGCACCTGTTCAGGAAATAGTCTCAGCATTGAAGTGAAGGGCGTGTTCACTGCCCTGGGGGCTAAGTGTATCCTTCCCTGTGCCCCTTGCAATGATTACAGAGTCTTTTCTCTCCATCAGCCTCCACATCTTGAGAACAGGGCCCTGTTTTATGCACTCAGGCCTTTCTTATTGTTCTGTCCCCTTTCTTGGTGGAGGGGAAAGTGTGTTGAGCTCAGCGGTGGGTCTTTTGTGGACATCTGTTAGTGTGTTCATGTGAGTGTGTGCTCTTACATGTGTGTTTAGGAGCACATGTGGGTGGAAGCTAGCGGTCAATGTCAAGTGTCTTCCTTAATCACTCTCCTCTCTCTCTCTCCTTTCTCTCTTTCTTTCTTTCAGGCAGGGTCTCTCACTGAAGCTGGTGCACATCCATTCACCCCTGCTGGCTGGGCAATGAGCCTGTCCCCTTCTCTGCTCCCAGCACTACAGACTTACGCCACCAAGCTGGCTTCTTATGTAGTTGCAGGGGACCTGAGCTCAGGCTCTCCTGCTGGCTCGACAGATACTTTACCAATGGAAACATCTTGCCAGCCCTTGAATGAAACTAGTCTTAGCACATTCCCTTTTGATGATCAGTGAAATATCCTTTGATCCTCACTATCTAAACTTAGCTTGACTTACAGGAGAGCAGCCAGAGGGACAAAATGAGAGACTTTCTTCCATGTCTGCAGCGCCTGGATAACAGAAATTCTTAGGGTCCCCAGTATTGGGGCTTAGACTACCTCCATCAGGGGTCAGATGGCCATTACAACAAGAAAGAGAGTTCTGCAAGATTCTGGCCCAAGTCAAAGGCTGAAAACCTTGCAGGGGATGTGCAAGAAAGCCAAACAGAAACAATTCGCTCAGCTCCTGCACAGGCTGAGGGAGGAAACACACTGCCCAGACCCTCTTTGTTTAGAAATGACAGACAGGAAGGGTGAGTGCTTTGTGACACAGTCCTCAGGGCTCTGAGAGCAGTCTGGACAGTGAGACAGTCTCCCTTAGGGACCATGGAGATGAGGCCTGAGTGTGTGTGGGGGTGCGGAAGAGGGAAGGACAACAGATAGAAGCCATGATGAAAAGTTTGGCCCACTAAAGGCCTTACTTAGGATTCCATTTCCTGGGCCACATGTTTCAGGCAATTAGGTTGGGCTGGTGACAGAAGGAGGCAGAAATTACCTAGGTATGGTGGGGAGGAGGCAGGCTGGAGTGAGGTCAGCCTCAAATGCCCACCCCTGAGACAGCGCCCAGGTCCCTGTCCACTTTTTGGGCAGCCCTTGTCTCCCTTACCCTGGAATCTGGACATTGTCACTGAGATCCAGCCTTTCTTTTCCTTGGGTTGTGGCTGGGGGGTTGAGAATTCCTAAATAGAATGTGGAGCGAGTTCCCCCCCCCCAATGAAGCTTTCTCCGTGCTGTAGGAGGAAGGATGGCTAAGGAGGAGAAAGAACTTGGGAGGACAGGGGCTGAAAATTCCTACTCAAGAGCTGGCCACTGAATGCAGGATCTTCACCTCTGAAGGTCCAGCATACATAGAAACGTATATAAAGAAGGGAGGAGAATGAAATGAACAAACAAAAACCAAACTCCAAAACAAACAATTCAAATGTTGCTTGCCCCGGCACCCAGAGTGATACCTTCTCCCCGCAATGCCACACACCCATTCCGTACCTTTTACTTTATGGGTGTTAGTGGTTTGCCTGCGTGCATGTATGTACATTACATGTGTGCCTGGTGCCTAAGGAAGTCGCAACAAGGCATCGGATCCCCTGAAGCTGTAGTTAAAAATGGTTGCGAACTGCCCCGTGGGTGCCAGGAACTGAACTAGGGTCCCCTGCAAGAGCCGCTGACTGCCTCTCCAGCCCAACAACAGCAAAAAACTCAAGACACTCGAAAGAAAACAGGGTCTCATGTATTCCCAAGCTGGCCTCACATTCGCTAGGTGTCCAAGGATGACTATGAGTTTTGACCCACCTACGTGTGATGACATCACATGCAGGCTTGAGCCATCACACTGTCTTCAAGTGGTGCTGGGGAATGAACCGGATTGCTGCTTGTCAGGTGAGTACTCAGTCAACGGAGCCACACCCCAGGCCCCTTAACATTATATAATCTTTTGACATGTTTTTTTTTTTCTTTTTCCCTGAGTTTTCATATTTTTGGAGCTGGATACTGGGGATTGGCCACCCAGGACCCATCTCCCACTGAGCTCCTCACCTAGACCTTATTTATCCCCGTCGATGCTTTCAAAATCTATCTTCTGTAGTTTTTACTTGTAGCACAAAGGAAACAAAGTCACTTGATAGTTACCGGGTGGGGTAGGGTGGGGTGGTAGCGAACTTTGGGAGGAGCCGCTGGAAGCTGTCTAGGACCGAGAACAGAGGGGTCAGGAAGAGAGCCACAGTTACCACTGGCTCATGTGAGACTCTCCCCTCTGGGGCCCTTGCAGACAACTTCTGTTGGATGGGAGTGGTAATCCCTCAGGGTCTTTGTGAAATTGTTTCCTGGGAACCACTCTTTAGATGCCCAGATCCATGGAAGTCAAGCCTTGTGTTAAAACAGCACAATGTTTTCACAGATACCCCTCCATACACACCTACCTGCATCTCTAGGTGCTTGAGGGGACTCACTACAGTACTTAGATATCGCTTCACATGAAGGGACTCAGTCCAGTATTTAAGGGAAGGCAACTTTTGCTTTTTGGAACTGCCAGTTTTTTCAAGTATTAAAAAAAAAAGTATATCTAAAGTCAGTTAAGCCTACGGAGAGAGAGGCCAGCTTACCTGCATCGGATGGAGAAGGTGAATCCTGAGTGAACCGACAAAGTAGATACGAGAGCAGAGCCGTGGTAAGTGGGTATTCACTACACCAACAGACATCTAGCCCTGGGGATGTGTCTCAGTGGTTGAGCACTTGCCTGGCATGTGTGAGGCCCTGGGTCCAATCACGAACACACACACACACACACAGACACACAGACACACACACACACACACACACACACACACACACTGCTCACGAATGAATAGAAATCCACCAGCCCATAGATCATTGCAAGTCACAGCAGCAAGAAGAGACAAGTCTCAGCTATAGATCACAGCTATGCGCATGAGAAGCAGCACCGCTAGAGCGGTGTAACCTCCCCAGCTATAAATGACCCGCACCGCCAGTGCCAGCTCACACGTGCGTTAAAGCACACACACCTAGTGATGCAGCAAGCTACATCCAACAGCCTGGATGAATCCCCACACAGCTCGTGGCATCAAAGAGGCCAGTTACGAAGGAATCCTTGCAGAATGATCCCCCACGCACATACCCTTCAAAACCAGACACAATCACAGCGCAGCTGAAGGAAGTGTCCATATGACCAGATCCATAACAAGAAAGGCATGAAAATCTACCTCTCAGCAGCTGGGCCTCCTCTCAGGGTGGGAACAGTGCTACAGGGGAATGCTTGAGTGCCTGTGACTGTAAGTGGCTGATGAATTTGTTCACTTTACAAGTGTCCCTTAAACACTGTCTAGATGTTTTGTGTAGCGTTCTGGACATAATATCTATCTATGTCCTAGTTTTAAAAAATTAAGGGGCAGGTGAAACCAATAGAGAGCCACCCACAGTTAGAATAATGGCCTCAGAGTTCTACAGACGGAGAGTCGAAGCACAGAGTGGTTAGACAGCTGACCCCAGGTCACACGCAGAGCATGCTCCTAATTAAACTGGGACCAGCGTAATTGGTAGAACAACTAGCTAGCTATCACTCTTCTGCAGGGGAGGGCTGAGGGGACACCGATTTTAAACTCTTCTCTTCCAGCAATTCAGTCATTTTGCTGATTCATATAAGGAACGTATACGAATGCTGGGAATTCTAGGTACTTTCCAAATGGAAGTTTTAAAGGATTTAAAGAAACCCTCCAGCTGAGGAGGATGACGATGGTGGTGGTGGTGGTGATGGTGATGATGATAACATTTCAAAAGTAAATGCCTCAACTCTCCCACAACGCCTGTCTAGACTCTGTTTGGTACAGGGCCTGGGAACCAGTGCGTTTAAGGAGGGGGATGGGCAGGGAGATGAGGGATCAGGAGCCAGGAAGTCTGCAAATGTATTGACTTACCCACCTGGCCTAGGTGAAGCCCCTGGCCCTGGGACAGTCAGGACAGGAACCTTTGCTATCTGCCTGAGAGCTTTTTTGTTTTGTTTAGAGGTCAATTACTTCCCATTTGGGGGACTTGTGAACATTAAGAGGTGACTGGAGTGATGGCTCTGAAGGACGCAGATAAGACGAGGATTGCTTACAGAGCGGGCCCCCTCCCCACTGAAGTCCCAGCGAGGGTAAGCAGTTGCCAGTGAGAGATTCACAAAGCGGGCAGCTTTTAGTAGTGGGCAGATTACTGGGAAGACTGACAGCTGGGGGTTGGGGACTTCCAAGGCCGGGCTGTGTGTGTAGGGGGGGAGGGCATTTTTCAAAGCCATTTTGGGCCCAGTGTAGAGGAAGAGAAGAGTGTTTGCCTTGTTCGTCTTTCCTTGAGGAAGAAATTCTTGGTGTATCAAGAAACCCAGACTAGCTTACTGTCTTCAGAGAAAGTAGATTTCTCTGGGTTGTGCGTGAGTCAGGCTCTGTCTCCGTTATTGTTTGTATGTTTGAGGCTAGTCAGTTAGGGGTGTCACAATGATCTGCAGGGTGTGACAAAAGATGACGACCCATAAGGTTGACATGGGGTTGTCACATTACTGTGTGTCCTGTGCCTTCCTCAAGCTTGGTTACAGCATCGTCTCTGGTCCATTTTGAAGGAGAGGAGAGGCCAATGGAATTTCAGTGGATTGCCTGTAACTCCCAAACTCCCAAATGCTTGCTTTTGATTCGAAGCTCAAACCACTAGGGCAGGACTGTGGCCCCAACATCTGAACCTCTCCACAGCAAAGATCAAAAGTTACCCACTTCCTGTCCATAGCTTTCCCTTGAGTACACCATCCCCTCCCTGGCTGGCTGGATTTTCTTTCTGGAGCTTATGTCTGCCCTATCTGACACACAGTATACACTACCTTCTCTTTTCTCGCATTGCCCTTCCTTAGCCAAATCTCATTTGCTCCTGTACCCTCTACCAGGAAGGTGTATCCACGATGGCAGAACCTGCTTCTGGCTTTCACTCAGAGAGCCCCCATGCTCTTGACTTTCTTCCGAAGCCTCCCCTTAGTGGGAGGGCCTGCAAGTCTAACTTGCCTTAATCCAGGAACCAAGACCTATCCCGGAAACATAGCACACTGTTTCTTCTATGGCTTTTCCAGGCCAGGAGGACATGAAAGGGCAAGGGAATAACGTTTATTAATTTCACACTCTGTTCCAAAGACCTAGAACATGATATCCTATATATATGGGGTGTGACCTCTTCAAGGGAGTTGTTTGTTTTTAAATGAATACATATTTTGGAACTTCTTTAAAAAAAAAATCTTAGAGGCTTCTTTGCCAACCCTGGACTGAAAGATGTCTGTCCTGATCAAAGATCAGCATCCAATTATTTCCTCCTCTGATAAGCAAACCCCCTACAGCAAAAGCGTTAGGAGGCACCCTTTGAGGGTAGAGATTTTAGCTCGAGGAAATCTCGTATTGAGATTTTCAACTCTGAAACATGTGCTCTGCTTTTATTTAGACAGGGCCTTATGTAGCGCAGGCAGGCCTGCACTGGCTTCATGCTGAGGATAGCCTGGACCATCTGCCTCAGCCTCCACCTCCAGAGAGCTGGAATGACAAGCCTGTGCCTTTGGGCTCAGTCTCTTTTGTGACGGGATCCAGCTCATCTCCAGCCATTATACTGCACTTTTTTTTTTTTAAGTCCCGGGGGTGAGGGTGGGGAGAATGGTAATTGGAGGACACTGGTGCACTCCTAAATACACTTTTATTAACAGTGAAGAAATGAGCAACATGAGAAAGAGAACAAAAGGAAAGCACGAGAAAGTGACACCGGACCATGGGGAAGGTTCTCCATCCTCAAGACCTGCCTCCTTCACATCTGACTCTACAGGCGCCAGGGCCTGCACCTCCTCCCTCCCCCAATGAATAAACGTGAAAGAGGGAAAGTTAATGTAAAATAAGAGCAGTGGCTTTGGTTTCCCCTAGCTTAGGTTTTTATTTTTTCTTACTCAGTGCCCTGCTCTTTTTGTCCTCCCAAAACCAAATTCCCATTTGACCCCGTGCCCCGTTAATAACTTGAATTTTCAGTCTTCAGGTTAAATGACTTAAGATTGTGTGTGTGCATGTGTGTGTGTGTGTGTGTGTGTGTGTGTGTGTGTGTGTGTGTGTGAATTTTCATAATTTTGGAGACCACACAGTTAAAGCTTCTACGGTCTTTTTAGATTTACCTGGGCTTGGGGCAGGGCTCCTTTCCTTAGGAGACTTTAAAGGTCCCCTCAGAGTATCTACAAAGAGGGGAAAAGGTGCAAGGAGAAACCCCATAACCTACCTTCAGGGTTGAATCGGTTTTTTTTTTAATCTCCCTAGACCTACTTTATTTTTCTTTGGCTACAGGGTCTCCTATGTAGCCCAGGCTGACCATGAACTCCCAACTTTCCCGTGTGGGTCTCCTGAGTGCGGGGACTACCGAGGCAGGCCGTCACAGCCCGTGAGAACCTCTGGAGGGTCTCGGTGGCTACAACACGCAAATGCACCGAATGGAGTTAGTTCATTTACTGTCCCCTACATAGAATGCAGTCGCTGTGAGCGGAGAGCCTGAATGGAGAATCCGCAAGCGAGATCTCCAAGGGGAAAAGTACTCTTTGGCGGATGTCCCCAGCGGTCCTGATGCTTAAATCCTCATCAGAGCGTGGCGGCTCGCAACAGAAATCCTGCCTGGCGCTTCCAGGGCCATCCTCTCCTATCTCCAGTGGCCTGGCGGCCTGGCCTTCTCTTCTCAACCCCACGTCCCTTCTACACCCTACGCTTGTTCCCTTAAGGGCTGGAAGGCAGTTTAGAAGGGGTTGTGGCTCGGGATCTTCCTCCTCCAAACCATCAGCCACAGGGCTGTTCTCTCTTCACAGCATCTAGGTGGCCAGACCAAGCCCGGTTCCATTTCAGAGGGAAAGAAGGTTCTCAAGCCCGCTGGGAGGCGGCTCTTCGGGGGCAGTTCAGTCCCCAGACCAGTACCGGGGGCAGAGCAGACCGGTCGCCACTATCCAGCTCCTGGAAGGATGCTCAGCTCGCTGGCGACCAGCTGGAAGGAGAGGGGACCAGGCCCCAGGCCCCTAACGGCAGTAGCCGAGCTCAGGCTTTTTCACCAGGCCGTGACTCCCTGTAGCGTGGGGGGCAGATGACCCTGCGGGACGGCACTCGCGCTCCCTGGGCTGAAGCCAGAGCTGGCGAGCGGGGCGCCGGGGTAGCCTCCCGGGTAGTTGGCACCCGCGTAGGGAGCGCCCGCGTAGCCGCTGAAGCAGGAGTAGGGTGCGGCGGCCGTGTAGGGAGTCGGGAAGGCGGGGGCGTCGGGGCCCAGGCACGGCTTGCCGTCCAGCACCAGAACGGGCACCGCCACCCGGCGCGGGGCTAACGGGTGGCCCGCCAGCTCCAGGCTGCGGTCCTGGCGTTGCCTCTTGCATTTGTAGCGCCGGTTTTGGAACCAAATCTTGACCTGCGTGGACGTGAGCTGCAGCGCGCTGGCCAGGTGCTCGCGCTCGGGCGCCGACAAGTAGCGCTGCTGCTTGAAGCGCCGCTCCAGGGCCAGCACCTGCGCCTGCGAGAACAGCACCCGGGGCTTCCGCCGAGCTCGAGTCCTGGCCGGCTCTGGGCCGCCTCGGGGCGAGTCCTCGCTGCGCTCGCCCACGCCGCCCAGCTCCATCATCGGGTGCCCGGCTCCAAGCGGAGAGCCCGCACCCCGGGGAGGCTCTAAAAAGTGACATAGAAGGACACACCATCAACAGCCAGCATCGGGCTCAGGTTGCTTTCACCAGACCGCTGCTAGACCCTGGCAAGCTTTCGCCCAGCGTCCCTTTGTCACCTTCTCTACCGGCCACCGAAAGCCTCATTCCTCCGATCTCCGTGGCTTCCGTACCCGCCAGGAAAAGTGTGAAGAATCTAAAAACGCGAGTGTGCAGGCCTGTGAGAACGGGGCCGGGTCTCACACATACTTCACAAACGCGAGGGTGCTCTGCACTGTTAATGAAGAGTAAGATATTCCCCCCACCCAGCAGATTATAAAACCAGGTTATTTCCTGATCCCTACTCTCAGCTTGGAAATAGAGGTTCTCTTTGATAGGGGAAGTTGAGATCCACATTTTGGGGGGGCATTTTGAAAAGCGGTCTTTTCTTCCTTGAGGGTCTTTTTGGAAAGTAAGTGGCCTTGTGGTTACCTTGTAGTCTTTCCCCAGCTGGGATCCGATCATGCCCAGGTCGGCCTAGATACAATCCCCTTTCTACCCACTTTTCTTGTCTTGGTTAAAGATCCCGTTGGTCCCTAAGGAGGGTGGGGAAGAACTCACACCGGGAGAAATCCAGGAACACAAGAAGGGGACTTCCAGGGCACCAAGCAAGTGCAGGACAGACAGAACATCGTCAAGAGGTCCCGCTGGCTCAGGTTTAGATCTTGACTCTCAAGCCCAAGTCCTGCTCACCACCTCTGGGGAACTAACCGCTGTTTAAAAGTTTAAGGAGAGAAAGTATTTTTCCTCCAGGGGCGTCTATGCCCAGAGAAATGGAGGGCACCAAAGAGCGGGGAAATCTCAGGGTTTCCTTTTAAAAATCTAAAAGAGACTGACTTCCACTGAGACTATAGAGCATGCCAGATGTTCCAGTTGAAAGTGGCTGAGGCAGGTCAATCTCTTTACATTCTGGGTCTGATCTACACAGAGAGAGCCAGGGCAGCCATAGTTTCAAAGTCCCCATTAGGGAAAGAGCCCCCATACAGGTAAATCCAAAAGACAGTAGCAACTTTAACTGTGGGATCTCCAAGATGATGAAAACTTTACTCTCTCAACCTAAGGTCATTCTGGTTGGGGACTGAAAATAAACTCAGTTTATTAATGGGATCCCTGGGTCAGATAGAACTTAGCTTTGGTAGGACAAACAGCAGGAAATGGCATTGTCTTCCTTGAATTTGATTTTGAGACAAGGAAAACGGATTCTTTACTTCCCCACACACCAACTGCTGCACTAAAGGTTACAATTAAAAAAACTTGATTTAATAAATGAATGGATGGATGAATGAATGACTAGGTTAAGTGTTAGCACCCTGTCCCCTCTTAGAAGCAAAGGCAGAGCTCTGAGCCCTGCTTTCAGAAAAGCTTGAGATTAAGAAGGGGTAGCGTGTTGCACGTCATGGAGAAGCCTACCAGATGGCCCTCAGGCTAGGGTGGGCCCCGGGTGGCTCTCACAGCCGCAGAAGACTAGTTGTCATGGGTTGCCAGTCAGGGTAAATCATTGGTTGTGCCTGTGGCTGGAGCAGTAGGGAGGGAAACAGCCATCTTCCCTTCTCAGCAAAGCTGAAAGCAACTGCAGCTTAGAAGACCCATGCCCAGGGAACTGGATGTTTAACATCCACCGCAGAAAAACCCCATAGGTTTCTTTCTGAACACAACAAAATGTAAATGTTCTCCAGGTGTCTGGGATACTGTTGATAAACAGTCTGTAGTCCAAGGAGAACTCCCTTTTACTTGGCTAGATTGTGCCATAATTATACATGGCTTGGTAGGGGAGGCTGGCTGTGCCATGCCACACCTTTCCCCACTTCAGGCTGGTGGGAACACTCAATGACACAGAGGCTGGGTGGGAGGACAGTGCCATTCACTCCTTCCGGTGGCTGGCCTTTCCTGCCTGTGTTTATCACCTGGATTGTAGAAGCTATCAGAGTGTGAACTCCATGTTTGCCTCTTTTTAGGTAAGGTGAGTGGTAATGGAGCAGGTTGTGGAGGGGGAAGCGGGGGGAGGAGCTCTCAGATCCTGGATCCATTGTTTAGCAGAGGAGCAACTGTGGGAAGAAACAGCCTAAAATTCAAGTCCTTAGGAGGCAGGTCTAGGAACAAGGAGGTTGTGTTTTGAACTCCAATGAAGGGTGGTAGGGTGGGACCCCAAAAGATTCATTTTTCGCCCTCATGGCCTACCCTCTCCTTCAATAGGAAAGACCAATGTGCTTACTTACGTGGCTCCCTCACAGGATTTGAGTCCATGCTGGTGGCGACTGTTTCCCAGAGGCACCTAAAAGAGTCTGACCCGACTCGTGCCCTGTCACAGCTCCCTGAGCTTCTGGGTTCCGGGTCCATTCTTAGACACTGAGACTTTTCTGGGTTCCTAGTCAGCTCCCATTGTGACGGAATCTTGGGGTCGTTCTGCTCTCGCTCCAGCCTGAGGATGTCGTCTACGGAGAAGGGGGTGGAGGTGACCGGGCTCAGCGGCATCTCCCGGGCCGAGGGGGCGGAGCTCACAAGTTCCGGACCACTGCCTCGTGTCTCGCCCCTAACTTCCCTGTCTGGGATAGTGGTCCTAATTGACTCCGGGACGCTCACTCAAGCTCCAGGACCGCGCCTTCCTTTGGTCCTGTCTGCAGGCTTGCGGGGGTGGGGTGGGGTGGGGGACCAGGTCACAAGATGGATCGCGGTCCTCCATTGGTTCCCACAGAAACCACGTGCTAACCCTGAGCCTACCTCCCCAAACTCTGGTTCTCCGTGCCCGCTGTTCCTCCTCAATCCCTTGTCACCTTTTTTGGAAGGATTGGTTCCTACTGACACTTCTCAAAAGCAAGATCGAGAAGAGAAGGGCTTGACCTGTATCTCAACAGGGCTACCACGGGGAGCTTCCGAGGGTTCTGGTATGAGGGGAGCCTCATACGCTGTACCTGGTGTTTCATGTTTTTTTTTTCTTCTTTTCTTTCCAGGAAAGCCTATCGGGGTGGGGGGCGGAAGGTGGGTGGAATGCTGGAGAGTTCCCAAGATAGAAGAAGCGCTGGGTCCTCAGCTGGTTCCTTTTCAGTACATACCTACACATTTTCAAAAGGGGCAAGCCCAGCGCAGGAAGCGCAGGCTACTTGTCACTTAACAGGGAAGGGAAACTGAGGCGCAGAGGCTGTGTTTGGGGGGAAGCTCTGGCCATCTTTTAAGTATTTCTGGATTGGTTGGGAAGTAAGGTAAGTTCCTGCCCCGAGAAATTGAGAGTTAGGTTCATTTACTACCCCCTTCCCCTGTCCCTCTTTCCCCCTTTCTGTCTTAAAGCTCGAGCAAGCCTGTGTGAGAAGTAGTGCAGTGTGTCTTCATGCTGTGTGAGGGGGTTGGGAACACGGAGAGGGTGGGCAGATAGGGCCGTGGCGTTGGAACACAACATGTGGAGCTGGGGGACAAAAAGCGACCTTCTCTTAAGCTTCGTTTTCATGCGGTGAGGAAAAAAGATGCGTCCACTGGAGGAGTAAGAAAGACAAGAATTTCCCCGCTGCTGGAACGCATGCTAATGAGATCAACAAACCCGGACGAAAGGAATTTTAAAAATCGTTTTTTTTTTTTAAATCTCACTAGAGATTTAAAGAAATTACAGATCAAATGTTTTTTTTAAAAACCTTTCAACGAAAATCCAGCTACATGAGAGGTTTAGATGTTATTTCCTGAAATCTCGGCGGCGAATTGAACCCACCTCCCCTTTCCGGTCAGAAAGCACAAACATTTAAAAACGCACTTTTTATTGGAAAGGGAGGCTACAAGCCCAGGAGTGGAGATCAGCCAGCAACTAGAGGTAGTCGGTGGGTCCCAGGATCTAGTAAAAGCATCCGTAGTCTCTGAGCTGTCTACCAGGTCTAGACAGCACACGATTTTGAAAAAAAAAAAGTTCACAAAAAAATTCAACAAATTTGTTTATTTTGCAACTAAGTAATTGTGTAATTATTTCATATACACATTATGTAATCTCTATGGTGAAGCTGTATGTTTCATTTTTTTTCTGGCAAAATACAGATAGAAGAGGAAACAGAGAAGACTGCAGGGGTGGTCCTGCTTATTGGCAAATGCACCCATCGTGTTCCCCAAATTGTCTTCAGGACTCCCCACCTTTTGCCCTCAGGGATCTCATATCATATGACAACCCAAACACTTATCTACACTTTATCTTGCGTTTCTGATCAAATTATTATTCACACTCTGGCAAAGCGAAGGAGTTGACAATGTCCATGCAGAAATATTCTTATTTTTGCATGTGTTTAAATTTACGTATCTATTCGTTTTTCTGAGTATGATTCCAAGTAACAGTAAAATGCCCTAGATTAGATAGACTTTAATAGAATGAGTTCAGAATCTTATACAATTTCTGTATTTTTTTATAATAAGGCTTTATCTTGTAGAATTTTATTCCTTTATCCTCTTCCATATACTCTAGGTATACATATGTAGAGGAAAAACTGAAGTGTTTTAATGCTAATTAAAAACTTCTTCTGGGACTTCCTTGAAAATTTGTGCTCTTGCACGCTTCAGCCAGAGGTTGAGGGATGGGGAGGGAAGGCATCCTGATGGATGCTTACTCAGGCACACCTCCAACAGCTCGTGGTATGCTTGGGGTGTTGGAGAGCTGTGGACCTGAGCTCCATCCAGCTGCACCAGATAAGCTGAGCTGAATCCCTGCTTTCCCAAGTCTGGGGTGACCCTAGATAAAGCTCTAGAGCCTGAAGCTTGCAGGCATTTGCCATTCAGTGACTATTAGGGAGTCTAGAAGAAGAAAAGGATGCTGTGGATTGGACTTGAGGTTAACAGCCCTGAGTTCAAATACTTTGCCTTCCTGGCTTCCTAAGAGCATCACATGATATTTAAAACTTGAAAAAGCTTTCCAACCCAGCAGCTCTTAGCTTGTGAGTCACGACTCCTTTGAGAAGTGGAATAACCTCACAGGGGTTGCCTAAGACCATGGAAAACCAGATGCTTACGTTACCATTCATAATGGTACCAAAATTACAGCTGGGAGTCACCACAGCATGAGGAACTGCATTAAAGGGTCGCAGCACTAGGAAGGTTGAGAAGCACTGTTCTCAGATGATGAAAAGCATTCTTATAAGGCGGAGCGCTATTCAAACCGGGGACATAAGAGTGCAGAAGCTGAGAAGTCCCCAACTCGCCCTCCACATCCTTGCTGGAGTAGAGATCAACCTTGGTGTAAGTAGCCAGGTGCTGGAATTTGCCAAGTGGTGTTCTGTATTCAGCTCTTTCTCACTGGGAGTTCTCTAGCCAAGCCGCCTCTCCCCTTTCTCTGCTAGGGGCCTGGGTTTGGAGGCCTAGTTGGGGGCCCAATTACAGTACCTTGGTAGCTGCCCACCCTCCCAGGAGCGGTGGGTGCAACTGGGCTACGGCAGAGGTTCTCTCGGGGAGCTGTGTTCTTAAATGGGATGGATGGGAATGGCTTTGTCCTAGGCATGGGAGTGGCTCACACAACCTAACACTCAAACTGAAGGATTAGGTTTGTTGCATGTTTTGAGTGCCTGGGGCTTTTCTGCCCCAACTTGCATTCTCGAAAGAAAGACAACATTATTATTATTTTATATTTGATTTTACTAAGAGGAAAGGTCTTGCTATTTTTTTCAGGCTAGTCTTGAATTCTTGGGCTCAAGCCTTCCCTCCTAGAGCAATTGAGACAACAGGGGAATGCCCCTGACTGTACTAGAAGACAGCATTTCAAATGAATCCCGAAATGTGTTACTTTTCGTAACTATATGGAGTTTGTATGCAGCATTTATTGGCACTTTTCTCACCTGTGACAACAAAGTCCTTTTCGACTTCCTTCTTCCTCCCTCCCTTTCTTTCCCTTCCTTTTTTATCTTTATTTTTTTCTCTCTTATCCTAGGGAATTGAACCCAAGGCTTTGAAGGAGACACTTTCAAATAACAACTCACAAAAGTGGACTTGCTACTATGGGGCCAGCCTGGGCTTACAGGAAACCAGTGGTTTTTAACCTCTTGCCTCATAGCTTTGTCCTCAGGGTTATGCTGGAACTGGCACACTGTAAATACTTGCTGGCTAAAGGTGTCTGCTTTGTTTGGCTGGTGACAGTCCCTAAATTATCCTGGGGAGCAGCTCTCCAATTGGAGAGATTGAATTGCTTATTGCTGACACCTTGCTTTGCTATGCATAGTTCCTTTTGCCAAAACCCATTTCCAAATACTTAAATAACATGATTATTTTAATATGTGAGACATTAAAATAATTCTAAAGCCAAAATTGTGCATCAAATTGTCCTTAAAGAAATAGTGCTACCATTGGCACGGGAAACAAATTCCTGAACAGAATAGCAATTGCTCAGGCAATAAGATCAACAATTAATAGATGGGACCTCATGAAACCTAAAGGCTTTTGTAAAGCAAAGGACACTATCAAAGGGACAAAATGGCAACCCAAGGAATTGGAAAATATCTTTACTAACCCCACATCTGACAGAAGGCTGATACCCAAAATATATACTCAAGAAAGTAGACATCAACAAATCAAATAATCCAATTAAAAATGGGTACAGATCTAAATAGAATTCTTGACAGAGGAATCTCTAATTTCTAAGATGCACTTAAAGAAATGTTCAACACCCTTAGCCATCAGGAAAACACAAGTCAATGACTCAGATTCTATCTATACCCATCATAATGGCTAAGATTAAAAAAAAAAAAAGCAACGCTCATGCTGGAGAAGATGTGGAGCAAGAGGAGCACTCCTCCGTTGCTGGTGGGAGTGCAAATGTGTACTTTGGAAATCAATTTAGTGTTTTCTCAGAAAATTAGGAATCAATCTTCCTGAAGACCCAGCTATACCACTCCTGGGCACATACCCAAAAGATGCTCTACCACACAACAAGGGCACTTGCTCAACTATGTTCAAAGCAGCTTTATTCACAACCAGAAATTGTAAGCAACCTAGATGTCCCTCAGCTGAAGAATGGATAAAGAAAATGTCATAATGGAGTATTACTCAGCTATTAAAAATGATGTCATGAAATTTTCAGGCAAATTGCTGGAACTTGAAAAGATCATCCTGAGTGATGATCCCAGATCCAGAAAGACAAACAGGGTATGTATTCACTTGTAAGTGGATATTAGCCATAAAAGTAAAAGATAGACATACCACAATTCATAGACCCAAAGAAGTAACAAGGAGGGCTCAGGGCGGGGGCATGAATGTCACTGAGAAGGGGAAATAGACTAGACATCTTGGATGGATGGGGAAAGGAACTGAATGGGGTGGGGATGGGAACAGGAGAGATGAGGTAGGGGGAGTATGGAGGGAGATCGTACTGGGGGAGACAACTGGAAGGGGGAGGACTTACACGTCCAGGATGAGCTAGAAACCTAGGACAATGGATACTCCCAGGAAGCTATGAGGGCGACTCTAGCCGAGACTCTCTGCATTGGAGGATATGGAGCCTAAACTGGCCATCTCCTGTAACCAGGCAAGACTTCCAATGGACGGCCTGGGACACCAGCTCAGCCACAAAACCTTTAACCTAAAATTTGTCCTGCCTACAATATGTACTGTGGTAAAGATGGCACAGAAACTGAGGGAACGGCCAATTAATGACTGGTCCAGCTTGAGACCTCACACTATGAAGGCGCCCACTCCTGACAATGCTAATGTTATTCTGCTATAGTTGCAGACAGGAGCCTAGCATAACTGTTATCAAGAGGCTTTACCCAGCAACTGATGGAAAACAAAGGCAGAGACTCACAGCCAAACATTAGGTGGAGCTTGGGGAATCCTGTAGAAGAAAGCAGGAAGGATTTTAGAAGCCAGAGGGGTCAAGGATGCCACAAGAAAACCCACAGAATCAACTAATCTGGGTCTCTAGGAGCTCTCAGAGACTGAACCAGGAAGCCTCCATGGGAATGACCAAGGTTCTCCGCACATATGTTGTAGTATGTAGCTTAGTCTTTTTGTGGAACTCCTGACTGTGGGAGCAGGGGCTGTCTCTGACTCTGTTACCTGCTTTTGGGGCCCTTTCCTCATACTGGGAAGTCTTGTCTAGCCTCAATAGGAGAGGATGCTGCTAGTCTTACTGCAACTTGGTGTGCCAGAGCTGGTAGATATCCATAGGAGGCCTCCATTTTTCTGAAGAGAAGTGGAGGAGAAGTAGATTTGTGGGTGGGTGGGGATGAAGTGGGCAGAGGAAGAACTGAGAGGAGAGAAGGAAGGAGAAACTGGCTGGGCTGAAAATAAATAAATAAATAAATAAATAAATATCTGGCATTACATTATCTCTATTCCTGTTCACCTTTATTCTAGGTTAGTACAGCCTCAACCTCATTATTTTACCCTCCATACTTGTTTCGATATTGATAAACACAAGAACAAATGCACATGTTTCCCTAGTTTTCTCTCATATTTTCGTGTAAAGACATTGCTAGTGTGATAGCAATGAGGTGTTTTGTATCAATACTGTAAAGTGCAACAGGTTCAGAGTGAAGGCTAACCTGTATGGGAGTGCTGATTTAGAGAATGTTCTTTTTGCAACAACTATGCAACTATGCATGTATGTAGCATGCTCTCTACCTGTCTTTCTTTTTTTATTTTTTTTAATTTATTTATTTTTATATCAATCAGAGGTTAGGTACTTTGCATCCCAGGCATAGCCCCCCTCCCTCTCCCTCCCTCATCTCCCTCCTCCCCGCCTCCTCCAAGTCCACCAACAGGGGAGGACCTCCTCCCCTTCCATCCAACCCCAGCTCATCCTGTCTCCTCAGGGCTGGCTGCAATGTCCTCCCCTGGGATCTAGCCAGTCTGTCACTCCCCGGCTTGTATGGGGGAAGGTCAAAGAGTCAGCCATCAAGGTCATGACTGAAACAGTCCCTGTTTCCCTCACTAGGGTCTTCAATCTGACACCGAGCTATCATGGGCCCCATCTGAGCGGGGGTTCCAGGCCACATCCACACATGGTCCTTGATTTCTACCTGTCTTTCTTTTGTTCAAAATATGTTATTCTACAGCTACTTAGGATTTGGAAGCTCTTCCCTTCCTCTTCCTCCTCTTTTCCTTCTCTTCTTCCACCTTTTCCTTCTCCTCCTCCTCGTAACTCTAGCTGCAGATTTTCAGATAATATTCATATGATATAGATTACAGTTTACAGGCAAATCATCTAAACCAACCTGATGAGCTCTCTTGGCCTCAGCTTAGGTTTCTTGCAGGTAAGAGAACACAAAGGTGACTTACTACCCAGCCATGAAAAACCTGGTGAAAATCAGAAGCCAGGCTCGTTCACTTCCAGTCCTTTCCCACCGCAGTCCTGTGTCACCAACACAAGCTCTGCAGTCCTGTACCACCAGCTAAACCTTCTCTTTCCCTCTACACTTCCTGCTCCCACTATAGTTACTTCCAGAGCAAAGACTTGACAAATGCCTTGAACCAATTTGGAAAGCAGACAGGCCTGGGTTATTTTGTGTAGTACATATGTACACCTTGTCTCTCAGAACAACTCAGTACAGTGTGGAAACAGTTATCATTCCAAGCAAAAAAAAAAAAGGAATTCTGGAGAAAGAAGACTGTGGTACCTGTTCAGAACTCCATCCTCTGCACTTTCGAGCTAAGACAAATGCAGCCACTTAGTGACCATACCTTCCTCTATTTCCTCCTACTTCACTCAGCATGTCTTATTATGATATGCTTATTTCTAAGAAATGTCCATTGAATCTCTTTGATCCACGGGCAGACATGAGACTATTATTTTAATACATTCAAAATTAGTCCATTAAATTAAATTAAATATTTCTTGAGTGCCTCATACATATGGGAAAGGCAGTACTTGGGACACTTTTAAGAGGCAAAGAGATATAACACAGATAGATAAACAAACAAACAAATAAATAAAATACAGCATAAACCATGGCAATCTCAGGCAAACAAGACACAAAGTCAGTGTGTGCTTATATGGATTTTTTTCCCCTGTGAGATGATGGAGGGTGTCTCACTATGTATCCCAGACTGTCTTCAAACCACTATTCTTCCTGCC
This sequence comes from Pachyuromys duprasi, assembly GCA_028658305.1. Taxonomy (NCBI): domain Eukaryota; kingdom Metazoa; phylum Chordata; class Mammalia; order Rodentia; family Muridae; genus Pachyuromys; species Pachyuromys duprasi. The sequence continues at coordinate 18,369,832 of CM053745.1, read as the reverse complement.
TTGCTTCCTTCCTGAGTGCTAGGATTATAAATGTCTGGGGCCATTCTCAGACTAAGGCACCCAGAATTCAAAGCTGATGAACACAGATCCCAAGACCATGCAGAGGTGTCCAGGCCAGCTGGGAAGAAGACATACAACGCATTGTTTTGGTGCGTCACCAGCTTCTCGAATTTCCGTCAATGGGGGTTAATAGCTTAAATTATGATGACCCCCATGCACACAGGCCTTTTCTCCAGATAAGGCTTCCCCCTAGCACCCGTCCATTCCTGCAGCCCCTCTTTTGAAATTTGCTGTTTTCATGGAACAATATATCCTGGACACTGCACTGGTGAACAGACAGCTCCCTTATTCTTTTGATGCAGGGGCACAGTTTGCCATTGTGTGCACAGAATGTACTGCATCCGCTATGCCCCTATGACTAAACCTTAGATTTTCTCAGTATTTCAAAATTACAAATGATAATGAGGATTTTGCATGTATATTTGTATAGTTAGAGGCATTCTGTCCTTTAGTGTATTTTCCTAGGCCTAGGACTGAGGGTCAGAACTGGACAAGCCTATGCATTTTATAAGGAATTGTCCTCTGTCGAGCAGTCACACAAGTGTTATGTAATCTAGTGATGTGTGTAGGAACCTGCTTTCCACACAGCAGACAATGGGATGCACTGTTTTCTAGGTTCTCAGTCATCTGCTGGAAAAGAAACTGTATCTCAGCAGTGTAGCCTTTTTACATGAGGGGCATATATGTGTGTCTATGTAACCGTTTATATATACATACAGAACAGACACGGCAAGCATGTACCTATGCTAGATTCTACTTCACTCCTTTACTAATTTTTAAACCTCTCTATAGCAATGATTCTGGCCATGATTTTACTGCAAATATTATCTTCCCTTCTGCTGACTTTACCATAAATTTTTGACCTGTATTTTTTCTTTTTCAATGTCTCCTGTATTCTTTTATCCCTCCCTTTTGGATCTAAGTCATAGTAGGAAAAGTTTGACTGAGGTTAACTGCCTTAGCATTTGTTTTCATTATTTTCTTCTTAGTGCATTCACGAATGTGATGTAGTAGATGATTTCACATTGTTATTGTTATTATTATTACTGACTGTGCTCGGACCATTTTAATCATTTACCCGCTGGCGCCTTCGGGTAAATGATTCATGCTTTCCCTGAATCCCTGAAAATCAGTAATAAAAATCAGAGGTAAAGAAAGGGCTTGGGTGGAGAAAAGGATAGCGATTTCCTTTGTTGGTGTTTTAATTGTTTAATTAATTATAAATTGTGTAAAAATGGTGCTGGAGTCATTAGTAAGGCACTGGGCTCAATCCCCACCTTCATGAAGTATATCTGTGTACATATGTGTGCAACTATGATGGACGGCTCTGTTTATCTTCTATCATCTGTGTACTTATCTATCATCTAGACATCTGTCATCTATCATCAACCTGCTTTCGTGCTCTACCGCTCCCCTGGGAGCTCAGTTTCCAAGCTGTCACACGCTACACGGGGCTTTCCTGCCTGCCTGGCTTGGCAGAGAGGGTCCGGCCGGTGTGCCCTGCTTCTCACGGATGCCTCTAGCTTCCAGCGCCCTCACCTTCTGCACGCAAAAAAAGGAACTCATCACAGTTGGCAAGACCGAGTTCCTACATGCAGGGGATTCGGAGGTTGCCAGGGATGGTGGAGAGACTGCGGCGGGCTGTTAGGCAACCGCTTATCAGAGTCAGCTCCACTTCACATTAACATTCCAGCGCCCTCCGCCAAGAGCTGATAGGGCCAGGCCACCAACAAGCCAGGGAAAAATAAACTCTCGAACTGGTGCGTGCGTGCGTGCGTGCGTGCGTGTGTGTGCGTGTATCCAGATCAACTCCACAGCCCAGCCCAGTGGGCGGTTCCTCTAAGGGAATCTAAGGTCAGCGATTCCCTGAAGTTCCGAAGTTCTGCCTGACTGAGTAGCAGGGAGCAGGAATGCCAGGATAGGCTGCAGCTTGGTCTGGAGGAGCAGCAGAGGGCAGCTGGGGTTTTGCAAACAAAGGTTCTGTATGGAGCCCTGACCTGGACCTCGTGATCTTTCTACTTGCGTCTGCAGCACTGCTGGGATTGCGGGCCTCTCCATGTCTGCTCCAAGGTGCAGCTGAGCCCTTGCGGGTCTTAAGAGCTAGGACTGCTGCCAGGACAGCCCAGAGAGAGTGCTGAGTTTCATACACACTCTCAGCCGGGGGTTTTTAGCTCCGGGGATGTTATTCTGAGTGGGGCTTCCATGTCGTCATAGATCCCCCTTGGAGATAAAGGACTGGGATTTTGAGGCACAGAGGGACCAGTAACTCGTTTAGAGCTGTCAGCCTAGTGAGCTGGCGCTTTCAGGGCTGTGTCCACTGCTGTTCTCCCTGGAGGTTAGCAGCATTGTTGTTCCCGGTGAATATATAAGACGTCATGTCTGCGTGCATGCAAACAGAAGTAAGAGCTGAACTGGGTGCGTATGCGTGGGAGTGTCTGTAGCGTTGATTTTATTTTCTTATAGTGCTGAGGATAGGAATCAGGACCTTTGCACATGCCAGGCAAAGGCTCTATTGCTGAGCTATATACTCTCATCCATACCTTCAGCTTTTTTGAGATACAATACTTCCCCCACATGTCTTCCCTCCCTCCTTTCTTCTCTTCCTCCCTTCCTTCTCTTCCTCCCTTCCTTCTCTTCCTCCCTTTCTTCTCCTCTCCCCGCCCCTCTTTCTGTGTCTGTGTGTGTATTAATGCTTGCCATACCTTGCATATGAAGGTCAGAGGAAAAATTTCAAGAGTCAGTTCTCTCCTTCCACCATGTAGGCCCCAGGGATCAAACTCAGATCACCAGGCTTGGCAGCAAGTGCATGTACCTGCTGAGCTAGCTAGCCAGTCCCAGGAGTTTAATTTTTAAGAGACAACTTAAGCACACCCCGTAGAAAACAGAAGCCTGGCCTGGTGATGTAACTTGCAGGTCAGAAGCTGTTGTAAGAGACTGGGGACAATTTTGAGGTGTGTGTACTTGTTAAACTACCCTTCCAGATTCTCAGGCTCTTGGTGAATAAAATGTGAAGCAGGTTCCAGGAGGTCATTTAGCACATCTCCCTTCTTCACAGCATTGCTGACTCCTAAGGCAATTGACCTGTCTGGGTGGCCCTCCTGAGGTCTGTGGGCTACCCATTTCTACCTGCTGTATCTTGCATGTGAGGGGATTTCATTTGTAATGTGGTTGTAGGCTTCCATGCTTCTAGACTCTGAATGGGTACTGTGAAGTGGAAACTCTCCAGAGATTCCCTGGACCAGAACTTGTACGTGCTTCCCTCAAACACACAAGGAGGAGGGCAGAATATGGAGGATCAGGCCTCAGTACTGAGGAAGCCGAGGTAGGAGGATTTCGAGTTTGAGGCCAGCCTGGACTACATAGCTAGCAAGATTTCCTCTTCTTCACCTCTTTTTCATTGTAGGAAGAGGTTATCCCTTTGTGACACTGGATCTTGGCTGGTAGATGAGGCTGGATTTGAACTTGCAGAGATCCTCCTGCCTCTGTCTCCCCTGAGTGATGGGACTACAGTTATGTGCCATCTCACTCAGCTTCAAGATCCTTTCCCAAAACAAAACAGCCATGGGGTGGCGGTGGTGGCGGCGGAATGCATGGTTCATGTACTGCTAGGGAGCTGCTGGTGTGTAGGCCATTGCTTTGTCCCTGGTGGCCACTGGCTGTGATAGTCATCTCCCTTGAAGGGTTGGGGGTGGGCTACCACATGCACCCAGATAGAGCAGGCACAGGCACCAGTTAGCATTTGGTGCCATGCAGATAAATCATCATGATAACCAAGAGTGTTGTCCTGCTTCCATCTGCCCCCCCAGACAGCCTGACGCTGGTGGAGCATTACAGGAAGAGGGCTCATTTAAAAGGCAGCCACGGAGGGCTCTCATCCTGAGCAGAGAGAGCCACTTCATGCAGCCGATTTATGCCCGCAGGCCTGACATCTAGTGCCCTTCCTTAGGATTCCTCCAGCTTTTACTGCCATTTGAGTCCCCTTCCCGTGCCCGAGTGCCTTTCTGGGGCAGAATGGGGTGGGCATGTGATGGGAGGTCCTAGGATATGCTTGTTGAGGGCTAGCTAGAGGGAATTTATGTAAGCCAAGCTGGTAACCCACTGTCCTTTCCCAAGTCCTGGCAAACTGGAGCGATTAGGAAACAGTGACAGCAGAAAGGTCATAGAATGCTTGGCTCTGATTAATCATGCAACTGTTAAATATTCATATCTTTAAAGCTTACCTGGGATCTCCTCTCAGCCTCTCTGTGTGTCTGGGAACAGACAGACGGGGATGTGCTGAAACTGTGCTCATAAAATATGTAGAAGAGAAGGCCCAGAGAACTCAAATGGGCCTGGGAACATTCTTAGAAGTTGGAGGCCAAGGCTTCTGTTTGGCCGAGGACCTAGGATCCTCTTACTTTGTTAGTGCCTCTAGGATTGCAGTATAGGACATTTCCTTCCTAGTAAGTGATTTCCTGCCAAGGAGCTGTATATAAATACAGTTTACTTACTAACGAGCCATTCATTTAAAATCACAGCATTCCTTTTCCACCTTGAACAAGGGGTGATTATTAATAACAATCAATACTTATTTAATATTGACCAGGGACTTGGTTTTCTCCCTGTGTTTATACAACCCATTACCTATACATGGCCTCTGAATGTCCTTATAGATCATTATGGTCTTTGTTCCAGTCATCTTGATTTCTTTTTTCAGGTTGCTTATATATGTGTAGCCAGCCAAAGATTAAAAAAAAAGAGGTACTGTAACTCATATTTGTCTAACATGTTAGGATTTGATACAGGGCATGGAGGGAAAGACACTGGGAGCATTGTGTTCAGGTGAGCAATTACAATTTTAAGAAGGATAGTTATATACAATAGCCACCTAACATCAACAATATCGGGGAAAGATTTATTTGGGCATGGTTTCAGATATCAGTCCACAGTCCTTGACTCCATTGGTTCTGGCTCATGATGAGGTAGAACGTCATGGCAGCAATAGTTTGTGGCAGAGGCTTTTCACCTCGTGGTAGACAGGAAGCAGAGATGATGTGACATGGGACCAGGTATAACCTTCAAAGGTATGCCACCAGTGACTTACTTCTTCCAAAAGGAGGAGGTGAGGGAGGAGGAAGATGAAGAAGGAAAAGAAGGAAGAAGAAGAAGAAGAAGAAGAAGAAGAAGAAGAAGAAGAAGAAAAGATAGAAAGAGGGAAGGGAAGAAAGAACGAAAGACCCTATCTAGCCTCCTGAAACTGGACCACCAATTAGTCACCAAGCATTCAAGCATTATGAGCCCATGGGGGACATTTTATTCTCAGACTGTAACAGCCTCTTTCAAGGCAATGCCACACCATGAGGAGGTGTTATGGTTTGAAAGTAAAATGTTCCACAGGCTCATGTGTTTGAAAACTTGGTTCCTGACTAGCGACACTATTTGGTCAGGAGGTGAGCAGGGTGGAGGAAGTGGGTGTCTGGGAGCAGAACTTACCTTTATGAGTTATAACCCAGCCCCAGCTCTAGCTGGGGCTTTCTTTCCTTGGATACTCGGAGACGTGGCGGTTCCTGGTCGCATGCTCCCTATTCCCATGAGCCCCACCATGCTGTTCCTGTCATGATGGATTGCATCCTCTTAAAGCATTGATCACAATGAATCCTTCCTCCCTTAACTCGTTTCTGTCAGGCATTCTGTCATAGAAACAACAACAAAAGCAACTAATGCTAAGAGTGAGACAAACAGGTGTCCCCAGGTAAATAGCTAGAGCAGAGGCCTGAAGCTGGGATGTGTACAGAGCATCCATGTGTTAAGAGTGGACAGGGTACAGTGAATGGAAGGGGCTAGTGATAAGAGATTAGGTGGGGGAAACGGCATTAGTGAAGGGCTTTAGCTTCTCCATTTGAGGAAAACTGGAAGCATTGGGAGGTTTTAGATGGGAGTAATACGGTGTGTCTTCAATTGGCGCAGTCGGCTCCACGTTTAGAGCAGGTATCAGGAAAGCAGAGGTAGAGAGGGAAGAAAGGCTCTTTGGAGGCTGTTTCAGTAGTCCAAACAACCGATGATACCTGCAGACCGGAAGAAGCCTTGGAGATGATGAGAAATGCCCCAATTCCAAGGGCATTCTGAAGGACAGCAAAGAGGATTTCCAGGAAGACTGGACATGGACCCATGGAGGGAAAGACAATAGTGAATCGAGGAGGACCAGAAAGGTTTTGGCTCGAAAAGAGAGAATGATGTAATCTAAAAGGGTAGCATTGTCAACAGGGGAGTTTTGGGGAAGAATAACAGGCATTCAGCTGGAAGATCTGAGCTATTTATGAATATCAGGGAAAGAATGTCAATAAACATCAGGGGGCCAGAGTAGAGGAGACAGGCTTAGGCCAAAAATAAATATTTGAGAGTTATTGACATATAGACATGCAAAGCTGTGAGCTCAGATGAAGCCACAGTAAGTAAAGAATGTGATGAGAGAAAGAGAAACTCAAAACCAGCTTTCCATGAGCCCACTGCTTGAGAAGACAGAGGTGCCCTCTCCCTTCTTTAATTAGAAAAAAAGAATCAACTTGAGTGTGGGTGTTTTGCTTGCATGTGTCTGAGGAGGCCAGAAGAGGGCGTTGGATCCCCTGAAATCGGAGTTACACATGGTTGTGAATCACCATGTAGGTGCTGGGAATCAAACCCATGTCCTTTGGAAGTGCAGCCACCTCTTTACTCCCACGGTCAGAGGCTTTGTGTGTGTGTGTGTATGTTTGCATTTGTTTGTTTGTTTTTCTTTTGATTTCTCAGATTTATTTATATATATGGGTATTTTGCCTGCACGTGTGTTCCCATACCAGAAGAGGGCATCAGATCCCGTGGGTATAGGTGTAGACATAGATAAATGGTTGTGGGTTGCCGCATGGGAGCTGGAAATTGAAGTCAGGACCTCTGGAAGAGCAGCCCCTGGGCTCTCTCCAGCACCAAGGTCAGAGATTCTTAAGGAGTCATTCACAAATCAGCTGGTCTGATCTGTGTGTGGCAGGTGGGGTAGGGTGGGGTTCGGCGGGGTGGGGTGGGAGGGGAACCAATGCCATTGTCTTAGTTGTTTTTCCTGTTCCTGTGACAAAATCAACTCACATGAGGAGAGGCTCATTTTGGCTCATAGTTCCAGGGTGCAGTCCACTATAGCAGGGAGGTCCCAGCTGCAGAAGGAGTTTGAAGCATCTGGTTACACGTGCATTCAGAGTCAGGAAACAGAGAGACGGATGCTGGTGCTCAGCTCACTCCATTTTATACCATCTAGGATTCCGGTCTTCCCACACTGGTGAACCCAATTAAGATGACCTCTCACACACATTCTCAGAAGCTAACCACAATCTAGGTAATTTCCACATAGGCCTGGGTGCCTATTTCCTAGTCAGTTCTAGATCCCACCAAGTTGACATTAACCCTAATTACCACAGTTATTTTCTTTTTCATTGTGTAATCAATTTTTCATTACAGTTTTAAAACAAGTAAAATAATCTAAAATTTAAGAAGAATGTTAAAAAAATGAAATAAAAGTAGCCATAATGGGTAAACACGCATTTTGTGTAAGTGATCAAAAAGACAAAATTTAATAAATTATCTAGGAAGTAAGACAATCTCAAAATTTACTATGGCAAGAACGTGACAGTACTTCAAGTTACCATAGTTATTTTTAAAAAATGGATTAGCGTAGACTAAAAGAAATCAAAGGAGCGTTAGCTCTAAGTACTTGGGAAAAATAGGAGAATTTTATTAAAAATTAACTTAGCTTCAGGTGTCACCCCAGCACACTTGGGAAGACTGAGGAATTGCTTCCAGATGGAAAAATCTAATTGGCTTGTTGACATGTCTGTAGAGCATTTTCTTGATTGCTAGCTGATGCAGGAGGGCCCAGCCCACTGTGGGGAATACCATCGTAGGTAGGAGGGCTAGCAGTATATGAACGTTAACTGAAAGTCAGCCTGGAAGCAAGCCATTGAGCAACATTCCTCCGTGGTCTCTGCTTCAGTTCTTGCCTTAGCTTCCCTCAATGATGACCTGTCCCAGAAACAAAAACAAGTGGAACTATTATTAATTTTCATAGATGTGATAATAGGAGAGTGATTTCAATGCAGCTGTTTGGCAGCCAAGAGAGCACAGGGGTTTTGCAAGTTTCAAATGTCTCAGTAATGCAGGTGGAGACAGGGTAAGAGCCTGGGGAAGTGGCAGTAACTGACGAGTAGCTGACTATTTGAAGAACGATAACTAGGTCTGCTTTATGCCTTTTTGTAGCTTTTCTCCCTTTCTGTAGCTTAAAAGATTTCAGGTTAAAGCAAAGAGAAAACGGTTGATAGGAGAGGAATAATCAGTAAAGAAGAATGTAGAGGGAAGCAAAAATGCCAGAGAGGGTGGTGTGTGGCTTGGGAACCAAGTGAAAGAAGCCTGTGAAGTAGGGAGGAATAAAAAAAAAAGACACAAAATTCCACTGGCAGGCCAGGGAAAACGAGAGAGAAATGAAGCCTGGGTTTAGGGACATCTGGTGATCGTGGTGGGGGATCAGCCCCTCTGCTGACTAAACCCAAAGGGTGAGCATGGAGCCTTAGAGATGAGCTTCTAGAGGTCAGGAACCCATGCAGACGCCCATGTGCGCGCCTTTGGGGAAGGTAGGAGCAGAGGAGTGAACTGTGCTCTCCAACAATTTTGAGTGTATTAAACACCGCTGTTAGCTTTTATTTCACAGTGTGGATGTGTTCAAATGGAGGTGGGTGAGCAGGAAAAAAAATGAAATGACTAGAGTACAGATATCCATTTGTTTCTTTGTTTTGACTGCTTTTAGGAATGTGATTCACAGTGATAGTTTTGGGTTGTCGTTCAGGGAGTTAGATTAGAAATAAAAATTCTACTCTTCCCCAATAGTAAGTCCAGGGATTCCACACTTTTTTCCTTCTCCTCCTTCTTTTCCTCTCCTCCTCCCCTTCTTCATTTTCTTTTCTTCCCCTTCCTCCATCTCTCTCCTTTTTTCCTTCCTTCCTTCCTTCTCTCCCTCCCTCCCTCCCTCCCTCCCTCCCTCCCTTCCTTCCTTCCTTCCTTCCTTCCTTCCTTCCTTCCTTCCTTCCTTCCTTCCTTCCTTCCTGTTTTTAAATCCTAGACTTGCCAACTTGATAGGTACTAGAACTTCCTAGAAGGCAAGCCCAGACATATCTGTGAAAGCTGTCTAGATTGTGGCTAGTCTCTGAAAATGTCTGTAAGGGGTTATCTTGATTGGGTTCATTAATGTGGGAAGACCCCACCTGCACCTCAACAAGCTGTAGTCATTTGGGAAACATCTTGAATCAATTTCCATCCTTCTCCTCATGCCTTCCCTTCTTCAAAATCAAAGCAGCATTCATTTGTGGCAAACAAAGGAAATATACAAAACACACAGGAGTTCTACTCCCACTATGCATATCTGATAATATCTGTTTATTGTTTTGGTGTTTTTGTATGATAAATTTATTTTAAAGAAGTATTATTTATATGATTTTTAACTTGTCAATGTTATATTGTGAAAAGCTACATGTCATCATGTTTTCTTTTGTGACATTATTTTGAGAAACTACATCAAATATCATGATAGAATATCTTATGTATATATATAAAATTTTTAAAGCTATATTTTATGTGATATTTGTCTCCTCCAAATTTTTCTTTCATGAACTACATAAACACTTTTCAACCATATAATATACAATTTTTGTTTGATGTTTAGATTGAGTTCTTGACATAAGGTAGGGAAGAAGAGGAGGGCGAAGGGCATCCGATCTAGAGAGATGAGGTGTGTTGGTGAAACCTGCTAGAATAAAATTGAAATCTGTTGTGGAAAATGGTTATTAATATCTACTATTAATGCATAGAATTATTATGGCAGTAAAAGACACAGATACCTGTTAGATTTTTAGTATGCCTAAACACTGGAGCTGGGCAGAAATAACCCCCCTAACCTACCTTATTCCCTCCCAGCTCTACATCCCATGCCGCCTGTTTTAATTATTCCTATCTGGGCTACTTCCCACCCAAAAATCTCATAAATACTTGCACATGTTTTTTGTTTGTGCTGCTTAATCTCCATCTCCCAATCCTCAGAGCAAGCTCCTACTGAACAAGTGGTTCCTCTTTACAAAATAACCCAAGGCTACTTGACTTTCTTCCTCTTCTCTTCCCCCTCCCATGATCCTCTGTCCTCCAAGCTTGCAAACCTTAGCTCCGCCTCCCTCACTTCTGCGCATCCCAGGTGTGTAGGCAACTTTCTTTAGCCAATCAGGGATAATTTGGGAGGCAGTAAGAATGCGTGGTAGCTTCAGATCAACCACCATAGAAATCACCGATTTTCAGAAAGATGTCTTAGGCATACCTGAGTCCTCTTCTCCCAAGTCCCTATCCTAGTGTGTTCTGAGAAGGATGTGGGGGGCACTTACAGGGTCCTTTCATAGCTCCTTCTCTCCTGGGGTCTCTCCTCATCTCCTAGGATACCATGGCTTCTAGAGGAGATGATCCTGCCTTGAGGAGCCAGGGTACCAGAAAGTAATACTGGGACATGGACATTGAGTGGATTTACCCTTGGTTCTCATTCACAGAAGAATGCTTTGCAATCAGTCCAAAGTGAGAAGTAAAAAATACCACCAACCACCAAAAATACATAAACTGCAGGGAAACACAAGGTTGTGTTTTGTTTTTTTCCTTCCTTCCTTTAAAAAAAAATTTTTTTTAAGACAAGGTCTCATGTGCCCTAGGCTCGCCTGGAACTTGCTATGAAGAACAGCCCCTGATAATCCTGTCTCTGCCTGCCAAATGCTGGGTTAATAGGTATGGACCACCATCACTGATTTCTGAGGTTCTGGGAATCAAACACAGGGCTTTGTGCATGTTAGCCAAACGTTTTCTCAACTGACACCACCAGCCCCAAGCATAAATCTTTCACTTGTTCATTCATTCATTTGGTTTTTTTTTTTTTGTTTTTGTTTTCCAGAGACAGGGTTTCTCTGTGCAGCCTGGCTGTCCTGGAACTCTTTCTGTAGACTAGGCTCTGAATTCAGAGATCTGCCTGCCTCTGCTGGGGCTAAAGGAACCCAGACTCCCAGGCATGAATCTGAAGGGCATTATGCTGAGCAGAAATGGATCCATGGGGAACTATTTCACTGGTGTGAAGCTTCATTTTATTTTATTTTTGTGTGACTGCGGCTCTCTATGTGACCTTGGCTGGCCAGGGACTCAATATGTTGACTAGGGTGTGCCTGGCTGCACAGAGATCTGCCTGCCTGCACTGTGGGTAAAAGAAATGGGTCCACCATGGAGACATGAATATTTCATGGAGACATAAAGCATATACCATATACCTTTGATGATTCCCAGTCAAAACAACTACTAAGTGGCAGACCAGGAAAGCAGAGAGCTGAGCACAATCACAGCCAGGAGGTGCTCACTGCTGAGGAGAACACAGAGGGAGGGGCTTATGTCAGAGGTGGCTTATGGGTTTCCGGGTTATCCTGCCCTGGTGGATGTTCCTCTAGTGTTTGGTTTACAATAACTCATCAGGTTTGGCATTTACGTTTTGTGCAAGTTTTTGAAAACTTGCTGTATTTTATCCTCTGACTAATTAAAAAAAAAAAAAGAAGTGATAAAGATGATCTGGGGTAGAGGTCAGGGAAGCTGTTTCTATTTACTAGTAAAAGGATAGAGGAGTGAACACTTTTCCTGTGTTCAGCTCTGGACCATAAAGTGAATTTTGTGCAGGTGTCTGGAGATCATACCATTTTCCAGTAAGGATTCTCGAAAGGCCATTTTGTTTCTAGTTCTGCAGTTGGGGAGAGAATTTGTAGTTGTTTGGCTGTAACGAAGGCATGGAGATTTAGGCAGAAATAGTGCCTCAGTTTTATGTCATCTGCCCATTGGTCAAGTTAGACAGTTTTGGGCTAAGTTAATCACTGCTTATGATACAGTATTTATGTTCTTATTTTTGCTTGTTTTTATTTTTTGTTTTCATAAAGCAAAACTTTTCTCCACAGACAGAACAAAGAATAACATCAGTCCTGGTAGCTGAGGGAAGGAGGGAGTTTGAGGTAAGTTCCTGTCTGAATGTGGTGTGCCTAGAGTTAAGGAGGCCATCAGCCAGCTCTGCCTCTAACCTTGGAAACTCCCTAAGGTGGGAGCCTCCAAATTCACTCTTCTCCTTCCCTTTCTAGGAAGGGCTCTGATCCTGGATGTTTTCAGGAATTGTGTATCAAAATTAGGAGAACCCAGAGTATGAGAAGGGTTCACAGATAAGGCAGAGCTCCCTGGGTGACTGGAATTTTAAAAGGCAGAATTCCTTGGGTAACCAAACCTTTAAAATGTAAAGTGGTAAGTGATGGTGGTCCCTGAAAAATTATTTGCGTCAAATTCACAGTATTTTTTTGCATTTTGTACGCTGTGCACTTTTTATTATTTTAATGGAAGCTGTATATTGTCACACAAGTCATGTATTTAAGTCTATATTGTAAAATATACAGCCTAGATTCCTTTTTTTTTTTTTTTTTTTTACATTTTGAGAATTTCTCTATGTAACCCAGGCTGGCCTTTAACTCACAGACATCTGCTTTCCTCTGCCTCCTCAGTTCTGGGATTACAGGTGTGCACCACCACACCCAGCACATTGAATTGTTTTCCCTGTGTTGGTCACTTTTTTTGTTCCTTTGACAAAATATCTGACCAAAGGGCCCGTGCAGAGGTGTACCCCTGAGAAATCACGCCATGCAAGAGACCTGGTATAAGGAGGTTTGTTGTGGGAAGGAGAGGAGTGAGGGGCTGGAGAAGGGGTAGAGGCAGAGGACATGTAGATGGGCAAAGAGGGAAGGCAGAAAGGGAGAGAGAGAGCGCACACTAGGGTATGGGTTCTTACCCCGTGTAAAAGCACATATGGTTATGCTGACTTCCTGATTTTCATAGTTTCACCGTCATTTCATGAGAGTTTATGGGCTTGACACATCTGGTGGCGCTGGCTGGCAGGTCAATGACTCAGCAATTGCTAGGTCCCCAAGGGCATGCCAGCAGACTCGCCCACATTCGAATCCGCAGAACACAGATTGGTTACAGAGGGCCTAAGAAATGATTCCGAGTTTTTGGTTTGGCTCCGAGCACATGACTGTATCCCGTGACAGCCTTTCATTGACTTGCAGTATACCTGAGAAAAGGAGGAAGAGTCAGGGAGAGCCCCATCCTTCTCAGAACTCCCAGAGCAAGTGTAGTGCCTGCTGTCCTTGATCGTGAAAAGGTTAGTGACCATATCCCACCGAGCCTCCAGGGGAGGGGAAACGGACTCCACTTTCTCATTAGTGGCGGCAAGATTGTTCGAGAGGATCACAAGAAAGTTAAAGGGTAATTTTTGGAAAAGACATTCTATTAAAGGCTTATGACGTTCGTGATTGCTGAGGTTATGAACCTCAAGGAAAAGCTGAATAATTTCTAGAATCAGAGAGGCTAAAAATATCCAAAACATGAAGCATGCTTTTTAAATTTTTTTTGGCTATAAAAAGCATCATTAGCAACATTGGTGAAAAGTGGGATGTTGTATTTATGTTGACTTCCTGATTTTAATAATTTCACTGTGATTTTATGAGAGTGCATATATTTAATTTATTATTGTGTGTGTGTATGGTGTGTATGTGTGTGTGCACACACAGGCCAGGGCATGCATGTAGAGGTCAGAGGACATCTTTGTGGACTCTCTCCTCATCTTCCACTTTTATGTGGGTTCTGAGGATCAAACAGTCACACTCTTTAGCAGGGTGTTTACTCTCTAATTTGTCCCAGTCCTTCTTGATTTTGGCATATGACCTGGTCCTAGTTGGCATTTGCAAGCCCTACCTGTGCAAGCCTTACCTGGTACGCCTGTTGAAAAGGTTGTCCGGGAATATGTATGTGAAAACAGTCTTTCTCATGTCACTAACAGGCCATATCAACACATCTGTGTGCTTGTATATAGCCATTGGACCGGTGCCTTTAGAATGCTAGCTTCTAGCTGCCGAGCACTGGAGAGCAATTCCACCTAGGACTTCCGTGATGGTATCCCCTCCCCCATCAGCCCCTTCATGGGATCCTGCGGGGCAGCCTCTGCTTACCCTGTTCTGTAAGCGCCCGGTGTGCCAACCCTTCTGGAGTTTCAGGCGGATGGGAGCCTTGGCAGCAGCTCTGTTTCTGTTTGTTTTGTGTTTTAACCACTGAACCATCTCTCCATCTCAGCTGTTTCTAAGATTTGGCTTTAGTCTTGCAATGTTTTGTTCCTGAGTTCTGCTTCCAGTTGATCAGACACTTGACCTTTCAAAAAAATTTTATGCAAGAGAAATAGTTTGATATATGTATATACATATATATTAATTCTTTAAATAAACTTTAAAAAATAGTTCTGTGACAATAAAAATGAATAATGTGCTATCTAACCTTTTTTTCCTTGAGTACCACATTTTAAAAGTTTTTTTCTTTTCTATTTAGTTCAGTTAGGAGCCTGTGGTGCAGCTCCCGCAGCTGACCGGTAGGGGGAGCACCGGGCGTCTTTTTTTTCAGGGCAGCCAGGCTCTAGACTTGGGAGATCACGCCACTTTTCTTTCCGTGCTCTTTTCTTCCTGCCCACTCTTAACTTTTTCAGACTCTGCTATCGTCATCGTTTATTCCCAACTCTCTTGTAATCTGCTGAGCAGTATCTCTGGTAGACTCCTTCAGCTTCTGTTCCCCTTCCAAAGTTGCATTCAGATTTTCTTTTTCTTTTGCAAAGCCCTTCCCCCAGTGCTTGGCCTTCCCAGAGCAAGGTGGTTTTATTGACCTCTCCATCTCCCTGGGTGCAGGCTGAGCTGCCTGTTTCGGTGTGCCCTTGACAGAGGGCTGTCACTTGCGAAGCCTTTTGAAGACCCTACCCCTTCCCCCAACAGTTCTTTAACCTTCCCTCCCTTAGACAGTTTGTTACCTCGCCACCACCCGCAAGCCTAGTTTAAGAGTTTCCCTGAGATGGTGATCGCTGATCTGGAGATAAATTCACACTAGCTAAACGACCTCCTTTCTCCTAACGAGGACAGAAGGGCAGGATCCCACCAGCAGAATGGAGACCCTGCGGTTAACCAACACCAGCACTGGCTTCCCCGACCTTGTCTGTAGGGACTGGGAAAGGCGGAAACAATAACGTTTATGAACTTTTAAGTCATTTGTTAGATACAAAAAAGCAACACACTTAGAAATGGCGAGACAAACGTAGAGTGTTTTACAAATAATTTCCTTTGTATGAATGGTGTAGGTTAGTGACCTGAAGAAAGTTTTTGTCTCAAAGTATTTGTGATGAGAAAAGTAATATGGTGACAACCTAAGTCCACCAGGGTCTTCTCTCCTTCCATACTGCGGGTCCTGGGGTCCAACGCAGGCAGGCTTAGTGGCGAGTTCCTTCATCCGCTGGGTCATCCTGCTGGATTGCTGTAGTTCGTTTTAATGCACCTCGTATATCAAACTATGTTTAAAAATGATTCAAAACTTGGTTAACTACAAAATAAAATGATAGTAAACAAGGAGTGAAGCTCAGGGGCAGAGCTCTTGCTTGTGGCCCTGGGGTCAGTCCCCAACACCGAATAAATTAAAAAAATATATATATTTTTTAAAA
Source organism: Pachyuromys duprasi (assembly GCA_028658305.1). NCBI lineage: Eukaryota > Metazoa > Chordata > Mammalia > Rodentia > Muridae > Pachyuromys > Pachyuromys duprasi. The sequence continues at coordinate 18,354,156 of CM053745.1, read as the reverse complement.
AAGCAAATAACTATGTCCTTGCTCTAAAATCTCTGCGCTTTAATTCCAGGATTCATAAAGATTCATGCTCAAGGATGGAAAATGTAGTAGAAATTAAAACTGAAAAGTTAAAACCATTTATTAATACACTTTTTTTCTGTGGTCATGTCAGTGACAGGAAATTGGCCTCTTGAAAACTGTGGGTACAGAGGAAAGATGCTCATGACATATTTATTTAAGCAAATAAAGCGTGAACTGTGAGCCTAGAAGTTTTACATGTTACATTTGGGAAAAACAAAGTTTGTTATAGCATATTTGTGGATGTCTGTAAAAACATAACGGGATTAATTAAAAAAAACTATTTATTATTTTATGTGTCCGGGTGTTTTGTCTGCAAGCAGGCATGCATACCACATGCATGCCTGGTTCTGGAAGAAGCAGAAGAGAGTTTTGCATCCCCTGGAACTGGACTTGGAGATAGTTGCGGGTTGCTACGTGTGTCCCGGGACTTGAACCTGGGTCCTCTGCAAGAGCCACCAGTATTTCCTCCAGACCAATGCAGTGGATTCCTACTTAGCTTTATGAATGGTTGAGGAAAAAATACAATTAAGTGTTAACAGCCGCCGACTTTTGGAAGGTGAGGATGGATGGGAGTCGTGAATTTATGTGACTTGAAAGAAGTGATGGGCTTATGGGTAGATTTTATAGTATTTTCTAATTGTTACTGAACAAATGTCTCAGGACGGTACTACCAGGCCAGAGAGAAATGCAGAACTTTTGAGCCAATACTGCCCTCTGCTGGAAATACTATGTCATGGTTTGATCACCTTTCTGGGTCCTGAAGAAGGCGGCTTAGCCCAGAATGTTCTGAAAACCCAGGGATGGAGAGCAGAGGTCACCCAGGCCATCAGCCCCACACTTGGCCTGCCTGACAGAATTTCTCCAGTACCATCCACAGAGAATCAAATGCAGTTTGGATTTAACTATGTGTTTGCAGACCCGACAAATCGGCCCTGAAGCTTTTCGGCAGAATCATACGTTTTAAAATTTCCATTTAGGCTGAATTTTTAAAAACAGATTTTTTTTTTTGTAGTCACTCTATCTCTGTGTGTGTTTGAGTGTCTGCATCTGTCTTGCTCTCTCTCTCTCTCTCTCTGTGTGTGTGTGTGTGTGTGTCTGTGTCTGTCTATGTCTGTCTCTCCTTCTCGCTCTCCTTCCTTCCCCCAGCCTTTCTCTGTGCCTCTCTGCCTGTGTGTGTATTTCTGGAAGAGCAGCAAGTGGCTCTTAGCTGCTGAGCTGTCTCTCCAGCCTGAAGCTGTGATCTTTCTATGATCATGTATCATGTTATATATAGTCTGGTTAGAGAGGGCTGTCACATTTTGGGATACACATATGCACCATGTGAAATAAGTTTATTTATGGGCATTGATGCTATCATAAAAAAGTTTTATAAAAAATGCCTCAAAATGTCAGTTTATTTTAAAGAGACTTTTAAAATTTAACTCACTAATGCATGGCTAAAACTCAATTTTCTGTGTCTAAAACAACAAGGCTTTTAAAAAAATTTTGCTGCTTTTGTAACATTTGCAAAAGGCAATTGGCTTTTATGTTTTATTAAGATATATGATAAATATATAATTGCTTATGTCAGACAGTGATGGCAACCTGCCTTTAACTCAGCACCTGGACGGCAGAGGCAAGTGGACCTCTGAGTTCAAAGCCAACCTGATCTACGGAGGGAGTTCCAGGACAGCTAGGACTATGTAGAAAAAAGTGTGTTTTGAAAACCAAACCAAAACAAAAAAGACAACTGCTTATGTTTTCGCTGATTTCATAAGTTTTTGACTACCAAGGAAACTGCGTATTGACATAGTGAAGGTTCATCTAAGGGTCTGTTTATGTGCAGATCTTTTAAATGACCACTTATAAACAGCGGCTATTTTCAGGTTGGCTCTAGTGCACTTACTGTCCTGCAATCAATGACTAGAACTATGTCGATCTATGAGCCTGTAGTGGCCTGAATGAGGATGTCTTTTAGAGGCTCGGGGGTTCGAACACTTGGTCCTCAGTTGTTTGGGGGAAGGTTTAGGAGGTATGCAGTCTTGGTGGAGGAAGTAGTCACTTGGAGCAGGCTTTAAGAATAGATAGCCTGACCCTAATGCCAGTAAAAGATGTGATCTTCTAGCTTCCAGCTCCTACCTCCCCATGCCTCCTGCTGGCTTGCCACACCTACCCATCATAATGTATTCCCGTTCTTCAGGAACCATAAACCCAAACAAATTCCTATAAGTTGTCATGACCATGGCATTTTATCAGAGAAGCAGAAAAGTAACTGATGTGGTGTCTAAAATTTATTTAGCTAGTATGCAGACGTTTTCAGAGTTAAAGGCATGTTAAGTTTCATACAAATGAAGTGTCCAACTTGTGTTCTGCATTATACAACGTGCAGTGTGCCTGGGCTTCTCACAGCAAAACGGCCAGTGAAATCTTTGGTATTTCTGCTGTTTGTAACCAGTAGCAGTCAGTGGAGAAGCCTAACATTTGGGCAGCTCTGCTATTTAAAACCAGCTCTGTATTTTGTTGCTGTTTTGAATGAAGCACACTTGCCTGATGGGCATCTCCACGCAGTCTCTAGCTCTGGCCCCTACGTTTGTAAGAGATGTGGAATTTAGAGTCTTGTCTTTTCTGAAAGGAAAAGATGCTCATGACATATTTATTTAAGCAAATAAATATGTTTGCCTAAGTTCCATCATCTTACTGAGACAAAGATTATCCATTTGGTAAGGTTTTTGTCGGGGTGTTAAGACCCACACTCCTTCCAGTTTGGCAGAATTTGGCAGAGTTCTGTCCCCAAGCCTATTCCTGTGAAAGATACGGAGAGCAGAGGGAAGCCTTTTGTATCTTTTCTTTGGAGGCTAGCTTCAGCATGATAAACACGTTAACTTTGCAAGTGGTGGGCCCCGGCAGGAAAATTTGATCTGAAGTTCCTAGAAAAAAGCCACACTCATGCTGAAAGGTCTACAGGGTTGATTATATTTCCTGATTGTATAGAGCTGCAAAGTTGCAGACCTAGAGCGAAATGATCTTGGACTGTCTTTAAGTCTCCTTAGAAGCCATTTTCTACCAGCCTTTGCATCTGAACCATCATCCTTGGTCTACCAGGAGAAACCCCTGGGAAAGTAATAATCCACTAGACCACTAGCTTCCACAAACTCCTAAGGCAAGACTGTCACCAGATAGCACCCAAAAGCCACCACAGAGATCTCTCCCATTTTGGTTTACACCTGCCTACCTCAATGTCTTTACTAACCTATTTACAAAGTGCCCTGATTTGTGACTTTCTTTTGTTCTGTAACTGTAACTGCTACACAAAATATGTTATTTGTGGCAACCTGATTTCAAATTCCTGGGCCAATATGACTCACCCAAGAACAAACCATCTCTAATTCCCTTTGAGGTGGGAAGCTGTGTTTTGTTCCAAGAAAGGTGATAGTCTGATAGCCCAAGCAGGGGCCACAAAAGCCCCTCTTTCAAAGACTTTCTTTCCCATCCAGCATAAGAGCACAGTTACAATTTAACGCCACAGTGAGATTAGAAAGCTGGACGATACCACCCCTGGCCTTACTGAACAAAGTGAACAATAACTGTGTTGACCTAGCTTGCTTATTGCGTCTGTTTATCTTGATAAAATCCTTTAGAGATCGGGAAAACATAGAAACAAAGGCATTTATTTACCAAGTTTGCAACCATGTTGTAGCAGGAAAGCAGGGTACAAGAGTAGAGTCAAAATTAGCATACAAAAGAAACCAGCCCAGCAACTCCTCCCCACAAAGGTTAACTTGTAACAGCATGCTCAGAAAAAGTACACAGAATAAATGACCCACAAAGGATCCAATATGCTGAGTATGGATGCCATCGAACTTAAAAAAAAAAATCTCATTTTCTGTGTATGAGTGCTTTGCTTGCATGGATGTGTGTGTACCACATGCTTACCTGGTGCCTTTAGAAGGGGGGTCAGGTCCCCTGGAAATGGAACTGTGTGAGTGGTTGTGAGCCACCATGTAGGTGCTGGGAAGTGAACCCAGGTCCCTGAGGCGAGACCAATGATCTTAGCTGCGGAGCCACTTCTCCAGTCTGCCATTGAACACCTTACCTTTCCCCCCAGCTCTAGCTTACTCCTTTCCTCTGAGAGTTTCTGATTCTTACTAAACTCTCCATGCATCCCTATCCCACTTCTTGTTCTGGGACACATGAATGTGGAAATACCGGCTTCCTGGGCCCCGATATCCACCTATAACAGCTGGCAAAACAGCCATCCCAGAGCTGGCTTATGTCTTTAAAGACCTACGCTTTTAATTTTGGGGGTATGGGAGAGGAGGCCGCTGTGCTTTGAGTTTCTCTGGAGCATGCCATGTTGGCAGGCTCTTGGCACACAAAAAACAGTGGCCCAGAATTCAGAGAGCCATGGCCTCTGAGGACATGTGCCCCGTGGTAGATGAGCTCATTTCAAGAGAATGTGTGTGCAACTGAGACCTGAGGGACACCGCACAGCATAGTAGCGGTGGAGGTGTGTGGAGAGGCAACAAAGATGGCATTGCCTGTGTGGGGGCAGCCATGACCGTGTGCTGGCATGTGCTGGCACTTGGTCCAATGCACACCTAGACACTAGCTGCCCTAACCACTCACCCCTACATGTCTGTGCTCCCATGATGCTTTGCGCAGCCCCATCTTCTTCCTTTTGGGTGTTCCCCACTAATTCAGCTCCATGCTGACCTACCTCCTTCTTGAGCTGTTTTTTTTTTTTTTTTTGACTTCCGATTCATCATCTGTCCCTGCTCACACAGCCCTCCTGTTCACTTCCTGAACACAGCAGAATACTCGAGGCTATGGGTTTAGCCTCCTAAGTAGAAAGACATTCCCTTAAGTATGAAGGCCAAGAGAGAAGAAAGCTCTGCTCATTTGCGTTGTTGCATGGATGGCAAGCTTTTTTTTCATGACCCTGCATGTGCGACAAGAAGGTACTACAACTCACAGATACGGACAATTATTATGTAAGTAAAAAGTAGGGATGGATCTCACCCTCGAATATGGAGCTGTTCATTATCCTAATTACAAATGATCACTCGGGAAAACTTGCAAGTACTGTCTTTCACTTTTTGAAAATACCGCCCCAGAACCACGGAATCGCTTCTAAGGTTGTCACATTCCTTATGCTCTCTTAGGTGCTCCAAGCAGACCTGCTTCTGCAGTGCTGTACTGGCAGTCTTATGGACTCTGTCGAGTCTATGCAGTGCCGGGCAAGCGACCTCAGGTGGGTGTGTCCAGTGAGACCAGCAGGGAGATGGGTCTGGGTTCCTATAAGTGTTACCAAGCATGACTGGTCTATGCTTGAAGAAACCTTTTACCTTCTGAGCACCCTAGATGGCGCTCCTTGTTAATTGTGAGTCTTTGTCCTTTCTTTTCTTTTTTTCCTCTTTGGAAGCTATTGGCACCCAGCCTTTGCCCCAGGCTCAAGTTATCTGCCATTGTCCAGCGGAACATGCAGGGAGCTGTCAGACGCAGGGAGAGACGTCAGAGATGCGTTTTGCTGGAAATAACCCCCACCTCTGGGTTATTTCAGAATGGTTTATAGTGGAGGGACTGTCACGGGTGACTTGTTTATGCAAAGGGCATGTAGCTGTCCTTCCAGGCATGACAGCATAATTCTGTGTACACAAAGGGTTTTCGTGGTCGGTGGCTGGTATTTACATGGAATAACGTTTGAAAAGTTTTGGGAGAAGAAGTGTGGTGAGGTGTCAGGGTTTGTAAGCAGCCCATACTCTTCTACCCTCCGCACCCCCTGTGGTTCAAAGTTTCTTTAAATGAGACAATTCCAGGAAAAGTCGCATCCATTACAAGTATCCAATGTCCTCTAATCTGGTCTCCATTCCATTTGAGATGCAGGATGTATTCGTCATCTGGGTCATCAAGACACCTTCTTATCAAACAGGCATTCAGCGACACCAAAGCTGACTGAAATTCCACCAGTTTTAATTCTTTTCCTTCCAGGCTCATGAGGACAATCCACAGATTAAAAATCGCCCATCTTTGATCTGAGGTATTTAACATAATGCTATATGCAGTCAATGTAAAATAATGACCGTAGTCAAGTTAATTAGCATATTGCCACTAAGCTCCCATTTTACCCTTCTCCCCTTTACATTTTTTATTTTATTTGTGTGTGTGCATGTGTTTGTGTGTGAGAGTACATATGCCCCTGTGCCCATGTGGCAGTCAAAGGGCAACTTCTATCCATCTGTCATGTAGTTTCTGGGGTTGGACTCAAGCATGCCCTTACCATTCTCCCCCACCCCCTTTTTTTTGTGTGTGTGATGAGAACTGTGAAGATCTATCTTCACAGTAAATTTTGGGTGGATAATGTCTATAATTGACTGCTCCCTACACTGTACCAAGGTCTCTGGAGTTTAGGGAATCAGACTTTTAATATTAGGAAGAAGATATGATTTAGAAATACAGAGAAACTCCTTGTGACAGGGCAGAAAACTTGTGTGGAGGTTTCTCAGGTAGGAAACTCTGGCTGTCATGCATACTGAAGACCCTTGGGGGTACCAGAGAGTGGTGAGAAGGGAAACAATTGGGAAGTCTCCCTAACAGCTGATCCTGAGGGCTGCTGGCCTCCAACTTGGATGAGACATTCCTGACCTTACCCAAGAGGTGAATCCTCGGAGCTGGTTCTCTGTGGAAGATGTAGTCACTGTAGTCCATTTTCTAATACATACACACAGGTCTGTCTGTCTGTGATTATCTATCTATCTATCTATCTATCTATCTATCTATCTATCTATCTATCTATCTCTATCATCTATCTATCCTATTTGCCTGAGGAATGGTTTAAGGTTGAAGTGATCACTGTAGGTAAAAGTCCAAGTCTTCAAAGGAGTCAAATCTGATTGCCTGTTGAGCACACCCAAGGTGGACTGCAGCTCTTGGTGCAGTTTATTGGGTGTTACTGGCAACCTTTTGTGGCTTTGTTTTGTCCGTTCTCATAGTCAGGCAGTCTGTTGGATGTCGTTGATCTGGAGAACATGGTCCCAGAACATGCTGGGTGTCAGGTTCTGTAGGAACGGAATATATGTGTGTGTCTCTGTGTATATGTTTATTGTATTCCTCCCCTTTAAAAAATCTGGTATCTATCTATCTATCTATCTATCTATCTATCTATCTATCTATCTATCTATTTTAATTAGCCTGTTGGTGAAGAGATAGGGAGGATCTAGGAGGAGATAGGGGAGGGGAAATATATTAGAATATATTGTATGCAAAAATTCACTGTCAATAGAGAGTTAAGTTCTTCTTTTGTTTTATTTTAGTTTTTCAGACATAAGATTTGCCATGCAGGCTGGTTGGACCAAAACTTGGGGTCTTCTTCCTCCCCTGAGTACTGGGTCAACAGGTACACATTGTATTACCCAGCTCACCAGCTTTATGTAAAAAAAAAAAATACATCATTACACTGTAACTCATTCTGTGGTGCCTGTCCTGTTCCCGCAATTTAGAAACACTAGGAGGGAGAGCATGGCAGGGCTGGCTCCTGCTGGAGACTTAAAGCTGAGGTCCAAGATGCTGAAGTATGCTGGTGTGTGTGATGGACTGTGCGCTATCACAGGAACTGACGCTGGGCTGTGTGTCACCCCGAACTCCCACGAACTCCCACAGAGAGAGCAGACCATGAGCAAGAGACTGTGTGTGGAACGCTAACTATATTCACAGACTTTCTTCCCAGCATGTTCTCTGCTGGGACTCCCACCCCTGCTGGGTCCTGGGGGTGGAAGGCAAGGCTATACGAACAGAGTTGATTCTATGAAAAGTTGAAGTCCTGTGGATGGAGGAAGTCCTCATCGAGGTGGAAGACTAGGGGGATGTCCCAGTGCCTGGCAGAACAGACCTACCTGGTCGCCCAAGTCACCACTTTGTGGAAAAATGGAGAAGGGACTTGTGGTACCTAGTGTTCACCTAACTCCACAGTTACTATATACTTTGCTCTGGAGCGGGTCCCCTGCTGTCCTCAAACTCGGTGATGTTCTGGGTGCTCAAATGCACATTCCTGTGCCTCTCCACCTTTGCTCCGTGTCAGGCTGCCGGCAGCAAAGGGCGCTACCCGCCCTTCCCAGTGGTGCAGGCTCTCCTGTGGAGGTGGTCATACCTCTGCTTCAGGAGTGGGGAAGCAGTTTGGGGGAGAGGGTTAGGAGCCAGGTTCTTCATGCTGACTGCTCAGAGTCTCATCACTGGTTGTGCTCGTCTCCAAGGGACTGAGAATCTGCCTGCCACTCTGACTTGTTTTTTCAGACAGAATCTCAAGGGGTTAGAGAGCAAACAGGCCCACGTGTCATAGGCAAAGTCTCTGCTTAAGTACAGGAATGGGGGCTGGTGGTGTGGAGATGTGAGCAAAGACATGCAGAAGACACCTCCCCCCACCCCGCATCCCTCTGGTGGTTGTCTGCCCCCCCTCTTCCTCTCCCATACCACCACCTCACAAAAGGGAAGTGATGTCATCACATATGTGCATGCCTGCCCTTCGTGTGTTGCCTCTGGGTCACTGTTTCCTGTTTGAGTCATCAGGAAGGGTAATTTCCCCCCTGATGTTCAAGATCTCCCCAGGATACTGTCATCACGCAGAATCTCCCCTCTTCTTTCCTTTCCGTAAGAACAACAAGAGACCCTGTCTTAAAAATAAAATCAGTAAACTAAACAGTGCACAGCTGCTGGTGAGCTGCTGCGTGCTCACTGCAGTGTAGTGGGTCTCCGCCTTCAGAGCTCTCTGGAGGTGGCTGAGGGCCTTGACTAATTGGGTTTTTGAATTCAAATGAAGATGGGCCTTAAGTGCCTTTGTCCTAGACCCCACCTGGGAAGTGACATGGGAGGACTCTAGCTGTCCCCCAAGATAAAGAATGAGTCAGCTATCCAGAACAAGACACCCCAGGAGGCATGGGGCGGCCCTAGAAGGGGTGTGTTGCATCTGCTGAAGGAGAACCCCAGGGGTGCTTCTGTAGGTATCCTCTTTTCTTTCTGCTTCCTCTCCTTCTTCTATAACCCCTCTCCTTCCATCCGCCCTTTCTCTCCCTCCCTCCCTTCCTTTCTTCCTTTGGTCCTCACTAAATTGTGCCTTTCACTTTTCGCTTTCCTCTAATTTCCCCAGGAAGTGTCTGACTAGCGGGATGAGTGCTTGGGGTTCAACAGTTCACTTAATAAACATTTATGAAGTAATATAAACCAGGTGTGTAGCTAACCCAGGTGCAGAGCTAGGCTCCAGCGCTTGGAGACGCTTACATGACCCCCAGGAGTCTCCCATTTGGTAGAGTGACACAGAGACTGATAATTGATATGGGGGTTGGGAAAATCCCCTACTGATGACAACTCAGAGCGCTGTGAGAGCACAGAGAGTAGACGTCATAGTACAACTGGGCCCCCGTAGATGATCTAGAACATTCTAGTAGAGGTGCACCAGAGAATCGCTAGAATAGTTTCTAAGCAGTTTGTTTGGTGGCTGCTGGATGAAGATGGACTGGGAAGTGAAGACAGATATAGACAGGAGAAGGGGCTGACTGTGGGGTAGAGTTGTTTGGTGCAATGGCCACATGATGTGAACTTGCTATGTGATAGATATGGAGCTTAGATGGCTCAAAGGGGGCTGTATCTAGTTTGTACCCTCAGCATTCCATGGGCATAGATAAGCATGCACAACAGACATTTTAAATACTATATAAGAAGCACCATGGCTGTGGCATTGACAGGGCCCAAAGAGTTCCTGGTAAAGATGGGGGTTCAGACATCGCTTTTTGTGGGGGAGAGAATTTTAAATGATTTTCTTTTTAACATTTATGTGGCATTAAAATTTTTGTATTCATTTTTTTTTCATACATGGTAGAACATCTATGCATTTTCTTGGTCCAGGCAGGTGGGAGCCCATGGCCTCAGTTTTCTTGGTGGATGAAGGAGTGAAGGCTGACTTGCAGAGGAAGCCTGAGGTGGGCATAGAGTAGCAGGGACATGCAGGGCCAATTTGATATGACTAGGGTCAAGGGCAACAACAGTATAGGTCACCCAGACTCTGCTGTTGGGGTCAGGGACCCTCATGGGTGGGAGGCCCAGGGACTGTCTCCATTCTTAGTTTCAGATTTGCTTTTCCTGCTGTCAGACTAGCATCAGGACTAGAATTATTTGATATTAAAACAAGTGCCATGGAAAATTCCAACAGGGACAAACTCAGAGAACTCTTTCGTTTAAAGATTTATTTTTCTTAAAAAAATTTTTTTTGTATATTTTATGTGTTTTGCCTGTGCATCTGCCTGTGCAGACACATGTACAGTGCTTGGAGAGGCCAGAAGAGGGTGTTGGATCTCCCTGGGGCTGGAGTTTCAAAAGGGAGTTAGCCATCCCATGGGTTCTGAGAAGGGAACACAGGTCTTCGGCAAGAGCAGCTAGCAAGCTTAACTGCAGAGCCATCTCTCCAGCCCCCTTAGTTTTGGAGACATCTATGTTGCTTAGGTTGGCCCCACACCTCTGAGGTCAAGTGGTCCTCTTGCCTCAGCCTCTCAGGAGCTGGGTACTGTTGGTGAGCATCGCATACCTCAGCTCGGAGAATCTCTTCAAGTCTGTCCAGGAATACTACCTTTCATCCCTGTGCCTGGAACCTCAGGCTACACTGACTTCATCATGGCCGTGGCTACTCATGGATAGAGGCCTGGCTTTGGAGAGTGTTGTCCAGCCTTCGGCCGGCACTGATGAGCAGTGTGCTATGAGCAGGCTGATGGTGACTCCACCTGCTAAGGAGAGATGACCACAGGGACTGTGGTGAATGAGCACAGACAAGAGTGACTCAGGGATCTCGGTCTCCAGGATGTGTCCCTTGCGTTCACAGCAGGGCTGTGGTCCCAGGGCTTAGCCCTTCCAACTGCTCTCCTCTCGGTTGGTCACACTCCAGCCTAAATCGCTGAATTGCCCCCCTGTCCATTTAATCCTAATCCCCTTTCCAATCATTCTTTAGTGGTGGGAAACTATCAGGTGTCTGGTCCGGCCTAGCCACACCGCTCCTCCTGTGTGAGTGTGTTTAGGCACAGCAGGATACAGTTTCATGCATTATTTGGGGCTATTCACAGGGTATTTTGGAAAGCATGGCTTTGTGAAGCTCTGGGAGCCTGGCTGGAGATTATGCAACTGCTTCAATCTGGGGCGCCAGAGTGACTTGCTTCCTGTAGCAGCCGGGATGTGAAAGTTTGCTGGGAAAGTGGGTGAAACCGAACTTTTTAGGATCTGGGCAGGATAGAGGGGTCAGAGAGGAAGAGAGGGGAGGGTCAGCCGGCTTGAGGTGGAGCAGAGGGAGACTCAGAGCATGTTTTATTTCTGATTACCCTGTTCCCAAGGCAACAAGCTTTTCTCTTTACTTTTTTTAAAAAAGATTTATTTATTTTCATAAGCATGTGTGTGCATGTGAGAGCAGCTACCCTCAGAGTCCAGAAGAGGGTGTTTGATCCCCTGGGGCAGGAGTTATAGGCTGTTGTGAGCCACCTGATGTTGGAGCTAGGAATTGAACTCTGGTCCTCTGGAACTCTGGAAGGGTTTGTAACCACTGAGCTATCTCACCAGCCTCTTGTAGGATTATTTTATTTTATTTTTTAAGGAAAGGAAGGGGAAGAGCGGGGTGGCAGTTAAGTGGAGTTTAAGTGGCAGAGTCAGCTCCCAGCCCAGCTCGGACCTCATAGCTGCTGTTGCCTCTCCCACAGCCCTCCTTTCCTTCCTTCCTTTTCAGTTCTCGCGATTGAACCTGGGGCCTTACACACACACAAACACCCTGCCACCTAGCAGCATCCCTGATCCTCCAAAGCTGTTTCTTATAGTACTTTATAGCATTCAAATGTTCTAGTGGCTCTGCCTCCAAAATAAGTTTCATTTCTGCCGACTGCTCTATACATAAAGGAGGTACCCAAGCCAGGCAGCCACTATATTTTATCTAGAAACTTCCATACTTTCCTTGTTGTCTTAAAGTCTCTCTATATGGACGCTAGAAAAAAAAAAAAAACTACCTTAAAAATTGGCAGCTTAATTTGAAACTAAAACTCCGTATGCTGTTGTCCCTAATGTACTTGCTGTGTTATGAACAATTCATAGCATTGCTCTCCTTGACTTGTAGGGTCTGTCCAAGCTGGCTCTGTTCCCTCATTGGCTCTTAAATATACAGTCTCATCAGTTCCAATGTCATTATGGCCTTGCTCTCTTCAGCAACACCAGATGCCTAAGTCTTCTTCAACTTAGGACCTTTGCATGTACTGCCTTCAACTTGAAATCCTCCTTCCTCAGTCCACCACGTGCTGGGATTACAGGTGTCTGGCACCAAGCCTCACGAATGCTGCTTTCTGGAATGAAAGAGGCTCCCTCTGATCCTCATCTAGCTAATTCTACCCCCTCAGCTTCTGTCTCTGGAGGGGGAGATGTGAATTCCTGACCCCAACTAAACCCTTCCCTGTTGCTAGAGTTTTCTTGGCAGTTTGCCTTACTTTTCTGTTGCTGTGATTAAACACCCTGACAAAAGCCATTTAAGGGAGAGTTTATTTTGGATTACGGTTTCAGAGAAGTATCTAGTTCATCATGGTGGGAAAAGGGAGCATGAGGCTGGCTGGTCACATTGCTTTCACACTCAGGAAGCAGAGATTGAGCAGGAAGTGGGACTGGGCTCTAAAGACTTAAGGTGGACCCCAATGACGCGCTTCCACCAGCGAGGCACTACCTTCCCAAGAGTCTACAACTTTCCCAAACAGCACCACCAGCTATGGACCAAGTGAGCCTGTGGGGGACACATCCGGGCCACTACAGTGAGCAAGGAAGAAAACATGGTGGGGTACTAAGGTCTCATGATTGCGGAGGAGGGAAGAACACTAGCCCTTGACCTGAGTATGAAGAGCGACTTCCTCATGGGGTCTTCTATAGAAGTCATTGGGTAACAAAAATGAACAGCCTGGCCTCAGTTAAACTCCCGAGTGAGAGTGAGCAGAACATGCGCTGTGGGCTCCAGCGGGCTCCTCCAGGGCTTCAGGGAGATAGGTACTGTCTCTGGTCAGGAGGATTTGGAGTAGCTAGAGGGGAAGATGTGAGAATAAACCACCAGAGAAATAGCTGCGGTCAGGACATCCTGTCTGGTTTGACATTTTTTCTAATCCCTACAGATGACTGTCCGCAACACACCCAGGTACTGTGGTATCCTATAGACTGGTGGGTTTTTTTTTTGTTGTTGTTGTTGTTATTAAAAAAAAAAAAGACTTTCTCTATGTGTATGCAACTGTGTGAATGCGTGAGGCCAGAAGAGGGCATTGGTTCCGCTGGAGCTGGAGTTGCGGGTGGTTGTGACCTGTCTGACCTGAGTGCTGGGAACCGAAGTTCACGCCCTCCGGAAGAGGAAGTGCACTTAAAGGTTGGGCCCTGTCTCCAGTTCCAGCCGGTGTACCTTTCAGGCGATTCCTCAAAAGGAATAATTCCTGCGCCCTCTTCTCTTTTCATTCAAACACTTTACCAATGTTGCCCTATAGCAAGGCACGCAGACAGGAAGAGCAGCCCATTAATGTGACATTCTCCTGGGTTCTCGGACCTGTCGCATAGCCAGTGTCTGACTCATCTGCCTACATTTGAACCTGGATTCAGGGGAGGAAGCCAGGAAGGACCATGGCAAGGGAGGGGCCCCGGGCCCATCTATTTCAACATCGGCTCCACAAACATCTGACTTCGTTTCTTTACATTGTCAAGGAGGCTTTTAAAGTCCAGCTGCCTCTTATTAACACTGTTTGGGCTGATCCTCTCCCCGCCAGCCCTGCTGCGGGCTGTGCCAGCATAAACCGCCCGGTGGAAGTGGCGGACACGCTGGGTGACGTCAGCGGCTGGTCTGGCCTTCAGATCTCAGCCCAAGCAGCTGAGAACACAGCGCCTTGAGCCCCTTCCAGAGAGGAGAAAATACTCTGTCCCGCTGCCAGTGAAGGCTAGCGAGGCTTGGGGAGGCCAGAGTGCGAAAGGACCTCCAAGGCCAAAGCCGGAGGCTGCCTTACAAGAACAGGCACACCTAGGGGGTGGCCATAGTCCCAGGAGCTTTGGATTTCCCTCAACACAAGACAGGTAAAAGGAGGTGGGTTTCGGGAGTCCTGAAGAGCTGAGTTGGAAAGCCTGTATTTTCTAGTTGTGAGACCTTGGCCGGGTTAACTAATGTGGCTCAGAAGCATCCCCTCACCGATGCTACGAGAATAAGTACTCTCAGCCAAGGGGTTTGCCTGGCTTTAGTGTAGTGGGCCCAGAATAGCGTAGAGCCAAACAAGTGTTGGACAAAGACCGGCTTTCCCAGCATCCCTCTCTTCCTGCCCTCTTTCTGTTCCCCTTCTTTACTATTTTCCTTCTCCACTCCTTTCTCCCCTCTTTTCATCTTCCCTCTTTTTCCCTCCCATCCTTCCTGCCTTGTTCCTTTCTCTCCTTTTCTCTGTCTGGTACTCTTTTCCCGCTAGTCCTCTTCCCTTCTCTCTTCTCCCCCCTACTTCCCTCCTCCTACAGGGAAAGTGAACACCTTTCAGTAGGGGCGGAGTAGAGGATGGAACCAGTAAGCAAGCCGCAGGGCTTAAGAATAAAAGGTGCCAGGTACCACTGACGGGAGCAAAGAACAGAAAGCAGCCAGGGTGGGAGGGTGCTTGCCTCAGGAGTGGTTAGTTATGCTCGCTCTGTGCGGGCCCACTTGCCTGCTTGTCACTTTTCTCTCCACCTTCACCCCATTCCAGAATCTAGCCATCAGTTCTGGCTCTTCAGTGTTGCAAGCAGGACACTAAGTGAAGCTTCACCGAAGGGACTGCGAGGCGCCCCTCCCCCACCCTAGAAACCCCTACTCTACACAGGGAAAGAGAAGAAATCTGGGAAAGAAGATTTCTGGGAAATCTGGTTCTTGGCACAGACCGCACAGAAGGCTGGATCTGTTCAAGAAGTACCTTTAGTGAATAATTGGTGCTTAACCATTAGGTATAAAGAGTGAAAACAGAATTCCAATTTTTTAATATATGCATGATTATATAAGAATGAGGTAGAAAATATGGCAGAAAACGAATAGTAGGGAATGCATTAAAAACACAAACTAGGGTGTCTTAGGGTTTTTATTTTTGTGAGGAGACACCATGACTACAGCAACTCTTATAAGAGAAAGCATTTAACTGGGTCTGACTTAGAGTTGAGAGGTCTCGTCCATTATCTTCATGGTAGGAAGCATGGCATCTTGAAGGCTGGAGAAGTAGCTGTGAGAGTTCTGCGTCTGGATCCTAAGGCAGCAGGAAGATTTGAAACCTCAAAGCACCCCTCTAGTGACAACCCCAACAAGGCCACAGCTAATCCAACAAGGCCATTCCTCTTGAGAGCACCACTCCTTATGAGCCCATGGGGGCCATTTTCCCAACAAGGCCACAGCTAATCCAACAAGGCCATTCCTCCTGAGAGCACCACTCCTTATGAGCCCATGGGGGCCATTTTCATTCAATCCTCCCCATAGGGGCTGGGGAGAGGCTTAGTGAGTAGAGGTACTCGCTTTCCCAGGCTTTTGACCTGAATTTAATCTCCAGAACCCAAGCAGATGTGGAAGGAGAGAAATGATTCTTTATGTGCACTGAGGTTGACACACATCAAACCCACACATGTAAAAATAAATAACTAAAAAGCCCTTGAAGTATATGGATGCTATCTAGGAACTTAGAAATATCCCAACGAAACAAGAACAGGATGTTTTTTTTTGTTTTTTTTTTTTTTTTAGAATTTCATAAGTACTATATCTGCATATAATTTCTCCCTTCTCTTTCCCTCAGATCTTCCTGTCTTCTTCTCTCCGCCATGTTCCTTTAAATTCATGGCTGCTGCTTTGTTGTTGGCAAACACACATATGCACACATATAAATACACACATTTATCTACTGAGTCCAGTTAGTGTTGCTTATGTGTACGTGTTTAAGGCTAGTCACTTGAGACTGGGTAAACCTTTCAGGGAGTTCACTCCAAAGGCAAGGCCGGCATGTCAACCGCTGCTGTTATTTTACAGATCCGGTTTAGGCAGCCATATTGTTAGGATCTCACGAATATAGCAGCCCTGCCATATATAGGAGACACTACCTCACAGCAGATGTCCTAGTTCTCTGGCTATTACAGTCTTTACATCCCTTCTTCCTCAGTGTATCCCGAGCCTTAGTTCAGGGGTTGTATTGGACAGTACCTGCTGGGGGTGGGCTCTGCACACTCAGTTATTCTCTGTATTTTGACCAGTTGTGGCTTCTTATAATGGCTGTTGTTAGAAGAAACTCTTTTTTTTTTTTTGGATAGGGATGGTGTGGAGTGTTAGAGCTACCCTTATTTGTGGCTGTGAAGATGGGTATTTAGAATGAAGTTGGGAATTGTACTGGTTAGAACCCTCTAGGGTCCATGGCCTCACCAGCCACAGGGAGTTGGCTTGGCTTCCATTGCCAGGCATGATTTCCCTTCTATTGAGCTGGCTTTAAGTCCAAGTAGATGGCTGTTGGTTATTCCCAAGATATAAGATATATTACTATATCTGTGGAGATATTTTGCCACCTTGGCCATTGTTGTGATTTGTGGTCATCACAGCTGGGTAGGACTATTGATTGCATCCCTTCCTCAGCAGCTTGCATATCATTTTCCCCCATTTTTCTGAATTTCCCCTGTATACTAGCTGTTCCTATTATGCCCCCCTTTTGCACTCCACTCCTTCTCTCCCTAGTCTTTGGCCCATGGGGTGTCTTTACTTTCCTGGCTTCTTATGTTACTTCAGGCTATATACTTAAATCTAAAGATTTGAATCTAGGAACCATAGGTGGGAGAGAATGTGCAGCCTTTGCTTTCTGGATGTGATTACCTCGCTCAGTATAACAGTTTCAGTTCCATTTTTTATTTGCAAATTTCATGATTTCCGTTTTTTTCCCTGAAGGATGAACAGTATTCCATTATATAAATACACCATATTTTGTAATTCATTCATCAGTTGAAGGGCACTTAGGTTACTTCCATTTCCTAGTTATTGTGAATAGAGCCATCATGAACATGGCCAAACAGATATCTATGGAGTAGGATATTGAGTCCCATGACAAGAAGTGGTATAGCTGGGTCATATGATAGATTTACTATTATTACTTTTGTCTTTTGAGGCTTCTCCACACTGATTTCCATGGTAGCTGCACCTGTTTGCAATCCCATCAGTAGTGAATGAGAGTTCCCTTTTCCCCACGTCTTTACCACCACTTGTTGTTGGTTACTTTTTGTATCTTAGCCATCCTGACTGGGGTTAGGTAAATTCTCAAAGTTAGTTTAGGTAGCATTTTCCTAATTGCTAATGTTGGCAATCACTTTTTGAGTTCTTTACCTAGTCTGGATTTCTGGGTACTAATTCGCTGTCAGATGGACAGCTAGTAAAGAATCTCTCATTCCTACTCTAGGGGCTTCTTCTTCACTTGATTGTTCCTTTGCTGTACAGTAAGCCTTCTGGTTTTTTGAGGTGCCAATTTATACCAATTGTTGGCCTTAATTCCTGACAAAATAGATGCCTATTTGGAAAGCCCATTCCTAAACCTATAACTTATAGGGTACTGCCTCTGTTTTCTTCTAGGAGTATCAGCATTTCAGGTTTCACAGAAAAGTCTTTGGTGTGTGTGTGTGTCTGTGTCTGTGTGTGTCTGTGTGTGTGTGCATGAGTGTGCATGCAGGGTGATAGATAACAGGTCTAGTTTCATTCTTCTATGTATGAATATCAGTCTCCCAGCACCATTTGGTTGAAGATGCTGTCTTTTTTTCCCAGTGTGTATTTTTGGCTTTTTTGGGGTCACTATTAGTTATGTGCACTCATATTTGGGTCTATGATTCTGTACTATTGATATTTGTATCTAAGAAAGGCTGGAAAGACTGAAGCAGAAAAGAACTTTTGAAGACTAAATTGTGTTAGTAGAAACTTAAAAAGCAATTAGACAATGTTCTGGAGTGTGCCCCATACAAACAGAACTAAAAGACTCATTGATAAGAAATAGAAAAGATGGGGGAAAATGGCCAATCATCCCAGAAAGAAAGAAAACAGAAAGCAGAGTAATTGAATATAGACATACACATATATGTGGGATATTTTCAAACTGAAAAGGACAATGACAGTGTAGAATAATGGATGAAAAATGTTCGGTGTCCTAAAAAATATAGAGCCTTTCCCAGTAGCTCCCACTGAGGGGCAGATCCTATGACTTCCAACCTGTAATTTTTGTTATAACAAATGACTGGTCAAGAGTGAAGGTAGATTTGCCAGGTCTCCAAAAGGAAAAAAAAAATCTTTCTTATTTCCTTTTTCAGAAAGGCTCCTGTAGGATGTACTCATTAAAGTGAAGATGTAAATCAAAAACTAGGAAGACTTAGGCGCTTATGAGTATAAGATGGAAGTGTGAAAATTAGCTGGATATTGAAGGACAGTGTGGAGAAGATATCAGGACATCCGGACCAGAGATAACCCTTTCTAGTGGGAAAGGCTGAGGAGGGAAGGATTATGTGAGAGAGACAAGTGGTGGATTTCCTCATGTTTCACTGTATGGAGATTTTGACTGTTCTTTTGCCTAGTGCGGGACTGATTTAGAGCAGAGAAAAATAAATTGGAGAAAAAAATTTACTTGTGTAAAAAAAATGTGTACCACAAAATATAATCACAGTGCACTAAACTGTAAGCTATAGAAATGTATTTATGGATGTGTTGAATAGTTTATCCAGTGGTCATGACATCACAACCCAGAAGAGGAAGAAGATAAGTTCAGAAAAAGGGCATTTATGCATCTGGTTAGGGATAAGAGGAAGGAACTGAGATTCTATTTTCTGTAGCAGGAAGATTAAAAAATTAATTAGGGGACTGAAGAGCTGGGTCAGCGGTTAAGAGAACTGGGTGTTCTTCAGAGGACCTGGGTTTGATTCTCAGGACTCACGTGGTGGCTCACAGACACCTGCAACACCAGTTCCAGGGGATCCAGTGACCTCTTCCGGCCATGGTGGTCACTGCATGTATGTCATGTATAGACCTAACATGCAAACTAAACACCTATGCGTGTAAAATTAAAGGAAATAAAGATTAAAAACAATTAGGAGCGGGGCTGTGGCTCAGCTGGTAGAGTGGGTTCCCAGAACGCATGAGGACGTGAGTTCAGTACCCAGAACTGCACAGACGAGGTAAGGTGGCACATGACGCCAGCACTCAGAAGGTGGAATCAGGGGCATCTAGGTTCAGTTCATCCTTGGTTATATAATGATCTTGAGAACAGTTTTGAACACACTAGAGACTATTTAAAAGTAACGCGTATTTTTTTAAAAAGGAAATTATAGAGAATTTAAAAGTTAACACTTATTTGTGTATGCCTTTGTGTGTGTGTGTGTGTGTGTGTGTGTGTGTGTGAGTGTGTGTGAGTGTGTATGCATGCATGTGTGTTGTCACATGACAGGTTATTAGACTCCTATGTTTCAAACACAGGTGCTCTTTTTCATGGAGGCGTCTTACCAGCCCAATTACAGAAACTTAAAAAGTCTTGTAAACCTTATATCTGTCTTTGGGTTTAGAAGCTGTGCTTATGAATCTGATGAAGTAATTGGCAGTGTTTATTGCCTAGTTGGCTATGAAATGAGATCTCATCTAGAAATGAGATCTTGAGGACCAGTGAGAGGGCTTAGCAGTTCAATGCACTTGCCACCAAATGATGTCCCGAGTTCAGTCCTTGAGACTCACATAATGGAAGAAGAAAACCGATTCTCACAAGTTGTCCTCTGATTTCCACACATGATCCATGCACACATATACAAAATAATAAAATGTAATTAAGACTAGGTGATACCTTGAGACACAGTCACTTTGTATTTAAAGATGTGAGAAGCTCAAGAAAAATTAAAAGCTTAGATCCAAGGAGATGGATGGAGATAAGGAGATGGGTGAAGGAGGAAAGTACAGAAAAAGAGGAAGGATTCATGCTGCCATGGTATCCAAAACAGAGGAGGAATTAAACCAACTGTCTGGGGGAAGGAAAGTAGATCTAGATTGAGAAATATTTTGGTTTTGGAGACTGAGGGAGAGTAATTGGAAGACATCCTTTCATTTCAAAATCAGATGCAAAAATGCCTTATGGAGATTGGAGGTACCTCATTGCCAAGGGAAAGGGTCATGGAGATTGTGGAGTGTGGAATCTGGCTGCAGACCACAAGGAAAGAATGCTGACTGCAGAATGCGGCAGGCCTGCTGAGCAGAGGCTAGACTTCAGCTAAGATCAAACACTGTGTTGGGAATGGCTGCTCCCCACAGTTGTGTGAACCCTGCCTTCCATCCTGGAGGACATGGGGCTTGGCTTCATGGCCTCCAGATGAACTTAGCACAGAGGCAGGATGCAGAAGAAGAGGCTGGGGACAGAGGGTGGCAACATTCTGCTGGTCTGGCCTGGTCTAGAAGAGAAGGAGATTAAAACAGGAATGTGAACAGCCTTGAACAAAAGGCACCAAGGGCTTGGCACTCTGGGAAACCAGAGCGGAGACAAGGAAGTGGGCTGCTGCCATGACAGGGTGTTTCCCTGGAGGAGAGCCCTGAAGTCTGAAAAGTCAAAGACTTTGGAACTGAAATAATTGTGGTGTAGACAAGTGACTTGAGGTCGTAGAGCTGGGAGGATTGTCCCAGCTGGTGGCAGTGTATAGGGTTGGGATGAGGGTGAGAGGCTATGTGGCAGTGTTTAGTGAGTGCTGTGTAATTTCTCTAGGGTAGACATGGGTGCTCTGAGGAGAGTTGGGGAGGAGGAGATCCAGACAGCATGGGCGCAAAAGGGAAGGGACAGTGAAAAGTCACATGTCCCAGCTCTAGTGGAGTTGCGGGGGAAATACATAGTGCTATTCCAACAGACCATGGAGGGAAGCCATGACCTCGTAGAAAGGTCAGCGTTTAGCTCAGTCAATCAAGTTGGCAGAAGAAACTTCTTTCTAGAAAATTGTTTCCAGTCACTTATATTTATACGTAGTTATGGGTTTCATGATGACATTTTCAGACACATGTATGTGGTGGATTTTGATCACATTTACCCCCATTATCTCTCTTTTTCTCCTCCTATTGATCCTCTTTCCTCTTCCCAATAGCTGCCTGCCTTCCTTCTTCCTTCTTCCCTTCTTTCTTTCTTTTATTCATGTAACCCCATTTTTTATTCTTTCTGTATTTTCCTGGTGACTCAATGAGTTTAATTAGCATTGCTTACATGGGCACAGGTAAGGAGTTCTTTACAGGACCATGGTCACCTTGTCGATGACTATATCTCTAAAAAAAAAAAAAGCAGTCTTTCCCTCCCCCAGCAACCATTAACTATTTATAGATCCTCTGGGAGAGATGGGACTTCACCAAAATTATATTATCATATATTATCTCTCCCCAAGAGTCCCACTTGTCAGAACCATGGTTGGATTAAGTTTTTAGTATACCCCACACAGGGGTTTAAACATCAGCATGTTTCAGAGGGGAAAAACAATGTTCAGTGAATAACATCTTGCCAACTCCATTTTATAGGGAACACTAATTCAGATCTTTTTCAACTTATGATGATTTCCTGACTTATCTTTGAGTCTAACCTTGTTTCTGTTAGATCTGCACTTAACTAGCAGGGAGACTTGTTTATAGTGCAGATCCTATCAGCTCACCCACCCTTAAAAAACTCCTCACTCAGGATGACCTCTTCTAGTCCCATTCATTTGCCTGCAAATTTCATGATTTCCTTGTTTTTAATAGCTGAGTAGTATTCCATTGTATAGATGTACCACAATTTCTGTATCTATTCCTCCATTGAGGGACATCTGGGTTGTTTCCAGTTTCTGGCTATTACAAATAAAGCTGCTATGAACATGGTTGAGCAAATGTCCTTATTGAATGGTAGGGCATCTTTTGGATATATGCCCAGGAGTGGTATAGCTGGATCTTGAGGTAGCATTATTTCCAATTTTTTGAGAAAGCGCCAGATTGATTTCCAAAGTGGTTGTACAAGTTCCCACCAGCAATGGAGGAGGGTTCCCCTTTCTCCATACTCTCTCCAGCCTGTGTTGTCACTTGAATTTTTGATCTTTGCCATTCTGATAGGTGTAAGATGGAATCTCAGTTATTTTGATTTGCATTTCCCTGATGACTAAGGATATTGAGCATTTCTTTAAGTGTTTCTCTGCCATTCTATATTCCTCTGTTGAGAATTCTCTGCTTAGCTCTGTACCCCATTTTAAAATTGGCTTATTTGGTTTGTTGATATCTAATTTCTTGAGATCTTTATATATTTTCGATATTAGCCCTCTATCAGATGTAGGGTTGGTGAAGGTCTTTCCCCAGTCTGTAGGCTGTCGTTTTGTTCTGTTGACAAGGTCCTTTGCTTTACAGAAGCTTTTTGGTTTTAAGAGGTCCCATTTATTAATTGTAGCTCTTAGAACCTGAGCTGTTGATGTTCTGTTCAGGAAATTTTCTGCTTGGTATCCACTTACTTATAAATGGATATTAGCCGTATAATATAGGATAGCCATCTATAGACCTAAAGAAGCTAAACACTAAGGAGGACCTTAGGCAGGATGCTTAAGTCTCATTCAGAATGGCAAACAGGATGATACCAGAAGCAGTGGAAGAGAGGAAACAGGATGGGAGCCTACTATATAGGGTTCTCTGAAAGGATTCATCCAACAGGCAATCAAACCAGATGCTGAGACTCAGGGTCAAACCCTGGGCAGAATGCAGGGAGTCTTATGGAGGAAGCAAGGGGTCAGGGTAGAGGGACATAGAGGGGACAGGAGCTACACAAGCAGAAAAACAAAACTGAAAGATCTGAGCCCAGGGGGTTCTGCAGAGACTGATGCACCAAAAGAGGACCATGCAAGGAGAGGACCTAGACCCCCTGCACAGATGTGGCCGATTGGCAGCTCAGTCTCCATTTGGATCTCTGACTGAGGGGAGCAGGGGCTGCCTCTGTCATGAACTCAGTTGGCTGCTCTTTGATGACTCTCCTCTGGTGATTCCCCATTGTCAGGCCATGGAGGGAGAGGATCCAGGCAGTCCTGAGGAGACTTACAAGCTATGGGCAGATGGCAATAGTGGACACTTCCCCCTTTCAGGGACTAGGGGAAGAAGAAAGGGATGGTGGGATTGGGGGGAGTTGAGGGGAGGGGGCTTCAATTGGGATAAATAATGAATAAATTGTGAAAAAAAATTAAAATTAAAACCTCTTCCAACAGTTCCCTCTGTCTACAGGTTCAAGTCTAACTTCCTCACAGCATTGGAATTCAAACACTGACTTCATTAGGTCTTTCTGCATTCTCTATTTCTCCATTAGTACAGTCCAAGATCTTATCTAGGGAATGGTGCTACCCATAGTGGATGGATTCTGCCCCCATCCCCAATGTGATCAAGATAATCTACTGCAGGCATTCCCAGAGGTTTGTCTTCCAGGTGATTTTAGATTATGCCAAGTTGACAGTCAACATTAACTACCTCATCAGCATGGTTGGCTGTACCTTTGGGTAAATAAACTCTATCCCCCTTCAATTGCTTTGTCAGTGTGTTTTTGCATAGCAGCAGAAAAAGCAACTGTTGCATTTTTTTCTCCCATTCCTTTCACTTCCATCCCTCCCTTTTTTTCCTTGTTTCATGGTTATCTTCCAATATCACAAAGCCCTCTCTTCTGCACTTTTTTCTTTCTTTCTTTCTTTTTTTTTTTTTTGTTTTCGGTCCTGGCTAGACTCCTTCTCACACAATGCTTTTCTTGGCTCTTGGTAAAGAGAATGATACTCATTTGCTGCACTATCTGTGAATAATTTATCACCCATCCCTTAGGATTCAGTTCAGGTAAAGATTCCTTTCAGAGTTTTCTTGGGCCCCAATGTTGACTCCTGCCAAAGTCTGTGTACTTAGGAGCTTTGGGGTCTAATGAAGACAGCCCGGAGAGTAGTGGGAGACTGACTTCGGTAAAGTGATGCCCTTAGCAGCGAACTTGTGATTTTTGACCCCAGGCTTCTGCCACCCATTGACTGGAGATGACATATTTAAGTTACAGTGATATCACAAGGATCATCTTGATGTGTGAGTGGTCCCAGGTGTATAGCTGCCGCTCAGTAAACGCAGCAGCAAAGCAACAAAGGGAGGAATCAGTTCCTTGTTTCCTAGAGGTCCTCCCTGTCCTCTGATGGGGTCCTCTTACCACAGTGGCAGAATACCACTTTCTTTTGAGGGGCTGAGGAGATGACAGAACGCCGTAAATGGAGGCACCCGTTGGAGCATCTATTTGTATTGAATCCGCTTGCCCAGGAAGGATGCTTGGAAGATTCGGTCCCATGTTACTTCTCCCTACCTCCTATTTTCTTCTCCTTTGTCCCATCAGGAAACTCCACCCCCTTCTCATGGGACATGTAGAGAGCCCCTCTCACTTCCTTGTCCTAGTGCTTTACATAGTTGAATATCTCTTGTTGATGGAGCCGTCCCACTTTCTCATGGCTGCCTCTGGTAGAGGGCAGGTGGGCTTGAACTCTTGAAGTAAATCTTGAAATGTCCCTAGGTTCTCCACACCATTTTGACTAAAACCAGGCTCAGGTTTTTGGAGGGGGATGGTAACTGGATGGGGGTTCATTTTCAGAAAGTCTATTTCTTCTTTTGGTGGGCTCTGATTCAGTTTGTTGCAAAGCACTGAAACCTGGCAGGGAGGCCCCTCTCTGCAGACGCTATGTATACCTTCAGACCGTGGGCAGGTTTATGTGTTTATAGCTTTAAAATGCTCTCTTTAGCTGAGCGGTGGTGATGCAGGCCTTGAATCCCAGAACTTGGAAGGCAGAGTCAGGTGAGTCTGAGGCCAGCCTGGTCTACAGGGAGAGAGAGAGTTCCAGGAGCCAGGGCTATGTAGAGAGACTGTGTCTTGAAAAAACCAAATAAATAAGCAAAAAATAAAAAGCTCTCTCTATGGAATGGGGGGGGTATGGAAGGCTATACCTACTTTTGGCAGCTGTAATTATCTGATTAATGAGTTGGTGTCAAGAGTAGATGGTGGGCCTGAGTCAGGCCTGGTTTTATGCATCCTGGGACTCGAAGTCTCACAGTGGCTCCCTCAGAGAATGCTGAATAAATACCTCAGGAGTTATATGGAAGATGGGAGAGAGAAAGGAGGGGAGAGAAGCTGGCTTCTATGGTTATGGAAACCGAAAAGTCACACAGCCTTTCCAGTGCTCGTTGGAGACCCAGGGAATTTCTGGATGTAGTTCTGAGGCAGGAGAGAAGGGCAGAGAATGAGGCCTTGGAGGCTGTAAAATATTGTATGAAACCCTAGTTGGCAGGGGAGGAAGGCTGGAAATCCTCAGGCTGTGGTCATCTAGGAGAAGCCGGAGCCTCTGCTGCAAGTGTGGTAGTGGAGGCACTCCAGGTACCTGAAGGCAACCTGTGAGTTTGCAACCATGGTAAGCAGAAAATGTACAAGTATGCAAACCACCCCAAAGCTTCCAATGCTGGGATATTGTGCACCATTCTTACCAGAGCATGGCTAGAGCTGCCAAAACTTCCTCCCTGCTGCAGCCTGCTTCCAACTTCTTGGAAGAATGCTATTTCTCAATTTCTACTGTAACTGTCTGTCCTCATTCAGTCCTTTGTTTGGAGATACTGTAACTACGGGTCCCTACTTGGTTCTTTGTCTGTAGATCCTTGCAGATGCTTACTGAACTCTGAACTCTAGTAGTCTCTGATGTCAGTTCCAGTCCATGACTCCAAAACTGAGAGCCAAGAGCAGAGGTGGTCTAAGTCTCAGCTCAAGGGGAGGAGGAGATGGACTCTCAGGTTCAAGCATTTCAGGATGCAAGTGAGGGTCTTAATTGCTTTACTCTTTGGTTCCTGTCAGATTGGATTAGATTGGGTTATGACTATTAAACAGGATGGTTCAAGATCCAAACTGAGGGCCTCCACTCAGTCTTCTAACTGAGTTACAAATCTGATCCAGAAGACACAGATACACACCAGGACATAACGTGCAACTAGGTGCCCGTGGTCTCTATAGCCTGGTTGCATTGTGTAGAACTAATTATCATAGAAGACAGCTCTTCCGTGGTAGGAGTGCAATCTAGGGCCAGAATTCACAGCTCTGTGCTTTGCTCCCTGCTTATGGAGGTGACATTCATGTGTTTTAGGGATGAAGTGCAAGCCTCAGACACAAGATGTCAACTCTGGTATGTGAACCTTTGCCTTCTAACCTATGGCTCTCCTGGCATGTACCTATGACCTTGGTCTTAGGGCAGGAGAGCTTCCATTGGTGTAATTAGTGTTGACTCACCTTAGCCTGTAACAGCTGGCTTAGGTTAGGCCATGTCATCTTTTCCTCTTGCACTGGTTCCTCACAAATCATCTTTTTCACCTGGACTGGACACCTGCAATGCATTGTGGCAGTTTTTCAGAAAAGTTTTGACCTTCTTTTATTTAAAATGTACTATTGATTACCTTCAAAGGATAAATTCATTGACTAATTGCATAGTTTTCTAGTGTGACTTGTTATGGTATAAAACCCATGTTCCTGAGGCTGGAAAAACTGCCCAGTGGCTAAGATTGCTTGTTGTATTTACGGAGGTCCTGAGCTCAGATCCCAGCACCCACATTGGATGGTTCATAGTCGACCCTAACTCCAGTGCCAGGGGATTTGACACCCTTTTATGGCCTCTACATGGCAAATGCACAGCACACACACACACTGATAATGATAATAATAACAATAAACACTCACGTTCTTCCCCAGATCTTTAAATCTATGCCTCCTATGGCTTGCGAGCTACTATGTGCATGCCCTGTCTTCTGGAAGAGCAGCCAGTACCCTGAACCAGTGACCTGAAGCCCCCATCCTTCCAAGTGAGGAAGGGCTTCCCCACACATCCCTGTGTGCTTCCAGGTCAAGACTGAAGAACAGACCTTGCTTCCTGTCCATGGATATCTGGACAGTTCAAGCATTTGATTTTTCCTGTTGTGATCTCTGAACATGTCTGGTTAAACATGTTTTGGGTGAAAAAAATTTGCAGATTAAGTTGCTTCTCAGTTTGAAGAGTTAGGCCAACACTGACACCCCATTTAATCATAAGCGCAGGCACAGACTGACTGTTGCCTGGCTCTGCTAACAGCATCCTAAAGATACTTCCTGTTTGCTCCGAGGCACAAACTGTCCATGTTTATATTTTGGAGCTCCTTGAAGACCTTTCCCCTATTTTCTCTCCTTTCTCCTTCATTCTTATTTATCAAAAAAAAAAATCTTGACATCCTTCCAAACCACACAAACGTAGAAAGCATGCCACCCTCCATCCTACAAAGAAAAGCAGTTTGACTCTTCCTCTTAGAAGGACCTTCATGCTATGGAGGCTGACTAGATGCTGGACCTTGTAAGCAAAAGATGAAAGCAGTGTGACTGGGCTCTTGGGGCCTCTCCTCCCAGATCCCACATTTCACATCGGACAACTCTGGATTGCCTTGGACTGATATGGAAGATTTAATGAGCTGTGGTAATTTTTTTTTTTTTTTGTAATGGGTCAACTGCTTCCTGTAGGCTTGTCTGTGTGCTGGAGCCAGGCTTCTTTGAGAATGGTCACATCCGCACAAGGGCTTGAGAAAGGACAGGTGACTGGAAGCTGTCAGCACATTTACAGGCGTCCTGGCCAGCATACCCTGTAAGGAAGCAGATCTACAGGAATCACTATCCCTTGTCAGAACGGGTCAGGACAGTTGAAGGTGAAGTATACTTGGTCTGCTTCCTCAGACCCTTCTGAAAGAACTAAAGGCAAGCCTTCTACTGGAGATCTGAGTCTCTCACAATATTTTATCTGATGGTCCATGGACAAATGCTGGAAAGGCCTAAGTGAATCATTTTGAAATCTGCTTTGTGGTTTGGTTGTCTGCTCAGATGTCCACTGTCTCCATGTGGGCACAGCACGGAATAAAAGCACATCATAAACAGTCCAGCAAGCTAGCTAGTCACCGACCTGTGACCTTGGTGAGATAGTTCATCTGTAAGAGGACTGTGTTAGCTCCTTGTTCTGCTGCTGTTACAAAATACTTGACTAATCATGTGAGGGAGGAAGGTTTGAATTTAGCTCACAGTTTGATGGTCCAGTTTGTCATGGTGGAGATGATGAGCGGAAGTGGGAGGCAGATGGTCACATTGCACAACATACAGTTGGTAAGCAGAGAGGGAGAGGGATGCTGCTACTCAGCTCTCTTTCTCAATTATTATTTATCTATTTAGTCCACGACCCCAACCCAGAGAAAGGTGCTTCCCAATGGAGAGTCAGGCTTTCCCACACCAATTAATTAAATCTTAAAACTCCCTCATAGACCAGGCCATCAAGTTGTCTCCTATGTGATTCTGGGCTCTGTTATGTTGACAATCATTACTAGTCATCGCTAGGTCATATGTGGACTAGACAATGCATTTAGCAACGACATGCTGTGGTGTTTATGAGATCCTTTTAAATACTTAAGACTGACTTCTATAAAGTATTATTAATTCATGATGAGGTCAGAGAGACCAAAGCTTTAAGATTCTTAGGGCTCCAGGGATGGCTCAGCAGCAGGGTGTTTTCCTAGCACTCATGAGCCTACTCACTGGGTCTGGCTGCCAGCTCTAGGACAATTCTTTGATTTTGGCCAAATGAGGGCATAACTGTGCAACAGTTGCACACAGTTCAAGGGCCATGATTGGCTGTCAAAGGCTTCATTTCTGGAACCTACATGGCGAGTCAGCCAATGGGCTTTGTTAGGTCACTGCACCTCTGAACTAAAATGTTGTTGCAATGACTGTTGCTACTTCTAGTGATAAACTTGTAGTTGGTCTCTGATGGCCTTCTCTCTGTCAGGAGGAAGGAGGAAGGCACTACCAAAAGAATCTTCTCGAATGGCTATACTCATATGATATGAGCACCAACCTTCTTCTACCCTGTTTGGTACCTACTATCTAACAGGTACACCATACTCCAGGAAAACCTGCCTCTTCCTCCAACTCTCCATCCCATTTAATAGGTCAGATAACAACAAGCTGAACTTATTCCTGGTAAACTTAACCTGAACTCATTCTCTGGAAATTCACTAAAGGGAACAAGGCCAACAATCAGCAACTCTTCCCTGGGGTCTGGTTTTCTTGTGTTAATAATCTAAGGGCGTCAGAAATAAAAACCCTAGGTGAAAGTTAATTTTGATGGATCACTACAATGTTTTAAGAGTTGGAAGGAGCTGGGTTTTTTTGTTGTTTATTTTGTTTTGTTTTGTTTTTTAGCAAGCCCATTATCATGGAGAAGAGGATTTAAAAAGCAGAGATGAAGACATAAAAAAAATTGTGCTCAGACTCACACATCCTGAGAGCTTGCTTTCACTTTGATGCTTCTGAGTTTCAGCTTTAATCTGTAAAGAACTGTGACATTTTCACTGTGCAAACAAAAGAAGCACAGAAGAAGAAAAAGAAGGAAGGAGAAAAGGAGGGAGGGAGAGAGGAAAATGACAGTTTTCAGTGCTTTTAGCTGGAAATAGTGGTAGCTCAGAGAGAGTCATGGACTTTAGACAACAGAACACAGGCATAGGAGTATTTGAGGAAGTGCCTTACTTCTTTACAAAGGTAGGTGTAGTCAACACAGCTATAGCCATGCTTGCAGTTGACAATTTAATTAAAAACTTGTATTTACTTTCTTCAAGTTTCTCTCTCTCTCTCTCTGTATGTGTGTTTATGTGCACATGTGTGCAAGTGTCCATGGTGGCTAGAAGACATCGATTTCCCTGGAACTGGAGTTACAGACACTGTCCAGTGGTCAGTGAGCTCTTCCAGCTCTTACTCCTGTTTCTTGGTACTGGCTCTAGTGGAGGACTCGCTGGGTTCAGTGCACGGTAGCTGGTTTCTGCCTGTGAGAAAGCCCTATTTCTTCCACTCTGTGCTTACATATGTCACAGAGGGGAAGGTAACAGTGGGTGAGATGTGTCTCGTGACCAGAGGCCTGAGCTCTGGGTATCTTATTCTGAAATGGGAGATTTCACAGGGTCTTTTATAGGGAAAAGGCAGCCATTTCTGAATTCCCTTTTGAGGCTGGGAATGCAGGGGAATATTAGAGAGCTTGTGTTTTGTTAGTTACATACCTTTAGCATTCCTCAGTGGCCAAAGCATTTTTATTAGATATCTCAGAAAGTCTTCCTGAAAGTGTTTCTCTACATGTGTGACACAGAGCAGACAACCGAGCCAAAGGGAAATAGGAGAAACTTCAAAACAGAGATCCACACTAGCATCATGACATGTGGTTTGCACAGAAACAACTACAGAATACTTCAATTACATTTATTTGTGTGTGCAGGGGAGGGGCACACATGCCACAGCATGCATGTGGGGGTCAGAGGCAACACACGGGAATCAGTTTTCTTCTTCTACCATGCGGGTCTAGGGATCAAATTCAGGTCTTCAGGTTTGTTGAGAAGTGTCTTTGCTCACCGAGCCATCACAATATCCCCAGTAAGACACTTTGAAAAACATTCCTCTCTATTTTTTTTTCCCCTAAGGCAGAGATCACCTAAAAGCATCTGTTTTTGTTTAATTAAAAGAGAATCATACCACAACCTCAGTAAATTCAACTTGGAAGCAAGAAACACGATAGGGGCAGAAGTTGAAGGCCTCAGAGTCCTGCCTTGGAGGCGCAGTTCTTCCAGCTTGTTTTCCTGATTATGCTTTGGGTGGTCCCCATGACGCATGGGTCAAGGAGGTTGAGTTTCCTGAGGATATGGCATGAAGCACCTCTGAGTTCTGATTGTGTAGGTACAGGTGTCTGTCTTTCAGGCATGCTGATTGTCCAGAGCAGGTCCTTTGGAGACCCGGTAGCCATGTTCCCGTCACCTTCACTCACGCTGTCGGTAAGCCGGCAGCAGTGTGGAGAGAGGTACCCACACACCAGTTAATACTGCTTTCATGTCAGTAGTAGGAACTGGCCACATGTCATTGCCCAACCGCTGGCCACTATTGTATGGTGCCTATTTTATTAAGGAAGAAACTACTGCCGGGAACTACTTTCCAAACTTAGTTTGAGTTATTGCATGGAATTTACAAAATTATATTTCTTTTCTTTAGTCTGCTGTTCATAATTTTGAGCAATTTCTGTTGGCTTGCCAAGAGTTCATTTGATTGTTATGTTGACCAACAGTGTCTTGACAGGAATGTTTTTTATTTTTCTCCTCTTTGGATCTTTCCTTCCATGGCTGGGGACCTGCCAACTTTACATGCCCATCCCTCAGTCACTTACTTGGTGGTTGAGTTTGGAAGGAGACCTGGACACCATTGTGGGAAGACATCTTCTCTCTCTCTGTTTTTTTTTTTTTTTGAGAGAAAGCTGCTTACAGGAACTGGCCTGGTCTTCTTTTTCTAATGTTGGGGGTGTGAGCCTGGCCATGCTGGAATGGTCATCATCCAGGTTTACTAGACTTAGGGACATCCTGAGGTGAGGGAGGTCTGGTTAAACCCGGGAAATTTTGGAATCTGGGACTTGGAAGCCTATTTGTTTCATATGAGAGCCCCATTCCTGGCTGTGGTATCCTTCACGAATGAAGGCAATCTCTTACTCACCCATTGAAGGTTTTATCTCAAAATGGAGGCTATCAGGAACAATGCTACTTGTGGGGCTTCCTAAACCTGACCCTTGGGATCAAACCTCCCCCTGAAGATCTCACTATGGATTGACTTGGAGCCCTCCCAAAAGAATGAATCCAGATCTGAAGCAGCACTTCTCCAAAGTAAACATCCCTGGGGGACTACTAAGTTTGGTCTCGTGGAGGTTGAGGATAAGTGTTTATTTATCTATTTGGCTTCTGTAGTGTAATTTCTCCAAAGTCCAGTAATGTTTAGATAAGCAGTCCCTTGATGATTAAGGGTTAGGGACATCGGATCAAAGCAGGGGCAGAAGATTTGGGCTGGGTGGAAATGAGTCAAGCAGGATGAGGGCAAGGTCTGGGACACCCACATCACACCAAGGTGGGCCTAGGTGGTGGGGAAAGTCATATGATTCTTTTTACTTGGTTGCCGAGCAAGGTAGCCACGACACCGTGGATACTGTTGGTGTCTTCACTTTGTATAAGAAGAACAGCGAGAAACAGCAACAAACTAATAAGATTCACTATAGCTGTTCAGACATGATCACAGAAATTGTTTTCTTTCACATCCCTTAAATTTCCACATATCTTGGGTAAAGTAGCATGAAAAAGAAACAGAAACTCATCTGGTTAAGTAGAGGACCTTATAACCTCTTCTGCTCTGCACATTCACTTACCTGTCCTTGTCATGTCTAGGGCCCCCCGAATCACTATATTACCACTGTCCAGTTGCTTTGAATATATCCTTGCAATGCTTCCAGTTGCAATATTTGACAACCAGCACAGTTCAGGCACTGGCCAATCAGAACAGAATCAGGCTTGGGATCTTATGGCCCTTGGTGGCTGGTGGCTTTCATTATGTCCACAAACATGCTCTCAGGTATAGGGAATGCATCCAAGGCTCTTCCAGGTCTGATCACACATCTCAGACAGGATCTCTACAGACAGACAAGAGCTGGAGTAGGCAATGGTTCAGTTTCCCAGCAGCTACCACATCTTTGCTTCAAAAAAAATATTAGTGTTCATTTGTTGGACAAAGTGATGGGTCTTTTTTTTTCAAAGACTTATTTGCAAATTTCTTGTTCCTGGGTGTTTTTGTCTGCATGTATTTCTGTGTGCTACATGTGTGCAGGGCCAGCAGAATTCAGGACAGGACATTAGATCCTCTGGAACTGGAGTTGCAGGTGGCTGTGAGCTGCCACATGAGTGCTGGGAACCCAACCTGGATCTTCTGCAAGAACAGCAAATGTTCTTAACCGCTGAGCCCCCATAACCACCGCTAAGAGATTATAAGTTAATATCTTAAAAAGAGACTTATTTATTTATCTATTTATTTATTATGTATAGTATTCTACCTGCATGTATGCCTGCATGCCAGAAGAGGGCACCAGGTCTCATTATAGATGGTTGTGAGCCACCATGTAGTCACTGGGAGTTGAACTTTGGAAGAGCAGCCCATGCTCTTAACCTCTGAGCCAACTCTCCAGCCCAAGATAATATCTTAAAATGACATTTTCATTCTATTCTATCATACACTTTGACTGTATTTAGTCTCCACTATCATCTCCCGTCCTCATTTCCTCACATACTAATACTCTTCATCTTCTGAAATGGTCACCCTCTTACATTGATGGTGTGTATGTGGGAACAATCTCGGACTCACATGTGAGAGAAAACATGGTCATGTGATATTGGTCTTTTTGGGTTTGTCTTATTTTACTTAATGTGATGATTTCCAGTTCCACCCATTTCCCGGTGAACAATATAATTTCATTCTTCTGTATAGCAGAGCCAAATGCCATAACACACACATAAGTCTAATAGTGAAATATTTCACATTTTCTTTTTCCATTCATCTGAGGATAGATGTGTGGGCTGATCCTATAAGTTGGCCATGAGAGTGGGGCCTTTTCTATGTTGTCAGTGTTTACCAGTGTTCCTAAGGTCTAGGAGAAGTCTAAGGGTTGCTCTTGACTTTGTTGTAACTGAAAAGAATAAATTTGCATAAAACGAGAAAAACAGAAACAGTACAAAGAAATGGAAGACTGAATTGTCCAAACTGCTTGTGCTGTTGGAATTCAGAACAATGTTCTATGCACAAGAGTTGCTAGCTATGGTTTCTAAGGGAAAACGGACATGAGCTTCTGGAACCTTGAAGAATCTGTGAGTGCAGAGTAAGTAAACTATGGAGGGAATTAGAGATGGGAGGAGTAGGGGATGCTAGGTGGGTCTGGGTGGGGGTGAAAGAGGTAGGTTAGGAATCAGCCTGCCAACAGCCAGGGAGGCATCAGGGGTCTTCAGGGAGCAAACGGAGAAGCTGAATACGAACACAAAACAGGAAGCAGGGAGGAGTGTATGGGAGGTGCGGAGGCAGTGGTGTGTTTAAAGAAGGGTTCTTTGGTTTAGTGAATATTGTTGAAGGGCATAAGGCTTCAGAAAAGCTAACAGCTTAGCAATTACGTTAATGAGTTTGCTGAGGAAGGCTCAGAGCTTCCTGCTGGATGGATTGTCTTTACCTGATTTACTGTGGCGGTGATCACAAAGATGATTAGTACTTAGCATCATTTCCCTGTGTACAGGCTCTGAACAGTTAGAAAGCACACGGCCCTGTGCGGAAGCTGGTGCCTGAGCTGTTCTAGGTGCCACCCATTAGTTCTGGATCATGTTAGGAGGGAATGGCTGTAGGGGGAGGTACTTGGGGCATAGAGATTACAGAAGTGAGTTTTTAAAAATTTTTTTGATTTATTTGTGTGTGTGTGTATTCATGTGTCACTGTGCACATATGGAAGTTAGAGGGCATCATTTTTCTTCTTCTGTGGGTCCTGGGGATCAAACTCAGGTCATCAGGCTTGGTGCCAGTCACCTTTACCAATTGAGCTATCTCACCTGCTTGAAGAAGTGAGGTTTGTTGTATATCCGTATCTTTCTTTCTTTCTTTGATCACTGTGGGCATGCATTTATATTTTTACTAGTAGCACAGTTATACTGAAGATGTCTGACTGGGCAGTCTGAGTCATATGTGCTTCTAAGCGAAGCTTTCCTCATTTTGTAGCTGAGTGTACACTGTAGAGACGCTAAAGGATACGTTCTAAACCATACACTCAGAACAAGAGGAAAAGTGATAGTTCTTCTATCCTTTGGTTGCTAGCCGGCTTTTATCTTGGTTACAGATTTCCTGAATTCATACCTTTTTGGGATGAATAAGAATTGGGAAGGGTGACAGAGAGAAAAAGGAAAAATAATATTCTAGAGTAGAAGTGTAATCAAACATCATCCACAACTAATAGCTAAGCAGATGACTCCAGGTCTACAGGAGACCTGATGCCCTGGGAGGCTTTGGTTCAGTTGAGAAAGTCTTCCATGGGCTCAACATCTTATTACTGAGTGGGAGGCTAAACTTTTGTTCTATGTCTGCTGCAAGGTAGCCATGGCCCTAGGGGCAAACCTACCCTTCTGGAATGTTCTTCCTTGGAGATAATTATTCCTCAGGTGGGGAGAAGTACTCCTTCACTTGGCAGGGGTCTATGCACAAGATCACATGCTATCTATTTGCATCAAAGTTTCAGGGGAAAATACACATTATTTACAACCCCGTCCCCACCCGACAAATTCTGCAGGTAACCAGAGTCCAGATTTGTGAGCATTTGGTCTTCAGAGGTGACTGTTTTCCCTCAAGTGGGTCTTTCCTTCCCTGCCTTCCGCTTCTGAAGTGGATGCTGTGCACTTTGTCTGAGCTCTGTGGTTACTTCCTGCTAAGACCAGTGGCTTTCATGGGAGGTGGGTAGGAGCTGCTGGGGCATCATCTCAAAGGTATCTAGCCCTAATGCCTACAGAAACTTCCTGGCATTTGTCACGAGTGAGACATCTGGCATCGGGTCACTTCGGGTCAAAATCTCTCCACCATATGGCCCTTCATAATTTGGATGATCCAGGAGGAGGCTGGTCTTGGACTTGCTCTCCTGCTCACAGTGCCAACTGATGGTCTCTTGTCTGGAGCAGGATATGACTTGGGGTCCCCATTATCTTGGCTTTGATTTCTTTTATTTCCTTAGTTGTCTCCAGAGAGTTGTTTCCTTGCCCTGAGAAAAATGGGCTTCTGTTTATGCAACCCGTGGCGAACCCTAAATCTCAGGGTTCTAATGTTCTCATCAGGGGAAATCAGCCAACAAAGAGCCCATGCTCCATGCTTTAGTATGGATTGCACATGCCCTTCAGTGTTTCATGTATTGGAATCTTGATCTTCACTCTCACGGGACTGAGAAGGAAATAGTCTCTTAAGAGTTGGGGGCCTAGGTGGGAAGTTATATGGTCATGACTTTTTTTTCTGAAAGGATTAATACTGGTCTTGGGGGGAGGTTAGGGCTACATGAGTGGGTTGATTCCTGAAGAAAAGTGAGCCTGGCGGACCTGTCCCTTCCCAACTTCTTTGCTTCCTTTTGTGAATGTGCACATGTACATATATGTGCATGTATGTGGGCATGCGTGTGTCTAAGAATCATCTGCCATTGCTCTTCAACCTTATTCAATGAGATAGAGTCTCTCAATCAAGCCCAGAGCTTGCTGATGTGGTCAGTCTTGCCAGTAAGTTTGTTCTGGGAATCTCCTTTCTTCTCCTTCCAAGACTGGAATGACAGGCAGGTCTCCATACCCACCTGGCATTTACATTAGTTCTGACAATCTAAACTGATCCTCAGGCTTGTGCAGCTAATGTTAGCATGGCACTCATGGACCTCTAGAAATACCAGTTAAACAGCCTTTGCTTTGTTACGTGCTGAGCTTCAGGTGTTTTGTTATAGTGACATAAAGTGGTCTAAGACCACATTAAATGGTAGCAACATTTAGATTTGGAACAGAACATCCAAGTTCAGGGTCAAACTTTATTATGACTCAGTACCCATGAGCATTAGCTAAGCCTGGAAGCTTCAGTTTTCTCATTTTAAAATGGGAACGATAATCCTTTTCTTGCTAGGTTTGAAGTATTATTTTCAAAAGTGATGTCAGTTTATTTCCTTTACTGCAAACTGAAGGGCAACTTTTGGAAAAACGAGAATGCCGACTCATCAGAGGCCACCATGGTAATGATTCTAAGGATCTAGCCAGTTCCCCCAGATATAATTGGGTCAGCTTGACTGCTCCTGAAGCCATCAGAATTAGGTTCTGTTGGACAGCAGGCATCTGTTGAGAATGGCAGAGAAGGAAGTGAGTGAAGGAACTTGGCTTGAAACACATCTGGAGATGGATGGGCTGGTGCTGAGCTCTGTTCTTTCATTGCAGGCTCCCCTAATGTGTAATACTCTCCTTAGGGGTCAGTGAGAGGGATGGAGAGGGATGGAGCAGTAACATACATGCGGTGTAGACAGAAGGTGGTGATCAAGCTGTGTAGATGCCAGTGTGCACTACCCAAGGCTGGCTTGTAAGAAGGAAATGCCCAGTGTATTCTTGGGCACTACCCATACCTGCCTTTAACTCAATTTCTGAGAAAGGTAAAATTGCTCCACTCTCAGAGTGTACCAGAGAGGATCCATTGCCTGGGTTGGCTCAAGACTGTGTCCCAGCTGGCATTTCATTTAGGCCTTGATTAGGCCAAAATCTACTCTACTGAGTTCCCTTTCCTTCCTTCCTTGTTCAAAGAGACATGAAATTCATTTGAGGGCTATTAACACTCATTCATCATGGACCATGTGGCAGAGATTTTTATCCAAAAGCCATTTCCTGCCCAAGGGTGAGGTCCACCCTGGAGAGTGGTTTACTTTTTGCTCCTGTCGCTCTCTGTGACCTGGATGACTACCTGTCATTTCTGTACCCAGATCTTCAGCCTTAAAACATGATGTCCTTTCCATTTTAAAACTCCAAGCCAAGCATAACCCTTCTAACCACTCATCTTCCAATCCAAAAGGAAAAAAAAACCCTTTGAAAAGAGGAAATTGCTTTTTATTAGGTGTAAAAACCAACAGAAAAGCACCCAACATCTCCAAAGGCCGGAGAGTTGCTATGAACTGCTGACCCCATTCTATTAAGTTGGCAAAGGACCTCCCCAAGACACCAACCAAGCAAAATTAGGAGTTGATTTGTGCCACAAATAGCCTTGTCCTAGAGATGTTTCCACATCCTCGGGAGAGTGCCAGTATCGCCTTAGGGGCATGTCCTTAGTAAAGGACATTCATTTGTAGACTCATAAAGTATGATGTTAGGAGCCTTGAAGAGGAGGAGCACAATCATACGCTTTGGAAAATGAGGGAAATGCAGCCCAGAAAAGCAGCTGCTTGCCCAAGTTAATATAGGTCAATGGGAGATTTGGGATCCATACCTGATTCTTGACAGAAATTATGTTTTTTACCAAGGCCCAGGAGGGCAGAGTCACCTAGCTTCTACTGTCTCTTGGTGGTACTGGAAGTTGCTTCTCAGGAGAGCAGAGGCAATTTTAGGGCTCACAGATGTTTTTTCTTAGAAAAAGACTGATGTTTGTGGATGGAAATTGCCAGTGCTAATCATTGAACCATTCACCAAATCTTCCATGTGCACCCAGGCAACCTGGGGATCATACAATCAGAGCTGGCTAGTGGACTCCCAGCAGAAATGAAGAAGGGGAAAAGAAACCTTTGTTGTGTCAAGTCATTGAGACTGTGGAAGTATTTTTCTTACTGTGGCATGAGCCAGCTCATTTGGATCTAAGCATCAGCCAATTAGCAATGCCACCTAGAAAAAGCTGAGTGCTTGAAGGCAACATAATATGTCACCCAAGGGGTGATATTTGTCTCTCAACAGAGAGGCAGAGCAGTTAGCTCTGGGGTGGTCTTTGCTTTCTGCAGGCTTGGAAGTCTGGCTGTGAGGGTGTGTCCATGGGAGACAGCTTCATGACCTTGAACAGTAGACTTGACTTCTCATGCCTTAACTCCTCATCGACAGCTTGGATAAAACAGTAACAACTGTGCCTTTGGCTCGTGGATTTTAGATGGGATATACATGGAAAGTCTTAATTTCCATGCCTAACACAGAATGGGACTTTAATATAGAATGAAACTTGAGCTCCTCTAACTCTATAAAAGGC
The DNA here is from genome assembly GCA_028658305.1 of Pachyuromys duprasi. Lineage (NCBI taxonomy): Eukaryota > Metazoa > Chordata > Mammalia > Rodentia > Muridae > Pachyuromys > Pachyuromys duprasi. The sequence goes on along the minus strand of CM053745.1, from coordinate 18,315,448 downwards.
ATTTAAGTTTGAGGAACAACCTCAAGTTGAATCTTCAAGACATTTGTCACATCTTACGTGACAGTAACTTACTTGCACAGGTAAAAAAAAAATTAACTTGAAGTTTATAAGCAGGGAAAATTATGTGTCCCTTGTACATCATATGTGGGAGCACCACTCTAGGGAACCCCAAGTTCCAGCATTTTTACCCCAGCTTCTGGAGCCTTTTGGGTGGTGTTGGAGGGTTCTCAGAGAAACAGATCTGATCCTGGTATTTGCACCTAGAAATAGACTGCTGTTTTGACCTCAGCTGTGTGCGAGCCAGTGTGAGTAGAAGGTTTCAGCATACCTTAGGGCCATGGTTGAAATTAATGAGCACTCTTCCTTGGGAAGAGAACACATCTTACAAGGGAAAAACAATAAAACACTACATAAAAGTCTGGTTCCAAATAAATGGATCACATACTTTGGCTCCCTTAACTGCTGAGAGAAATATTTATTTATTAAAAAAACATCAAGCATTCTACTACTGTGAGCTGGCACTTACTGGGGAGAGCGGGTTGCAGGCCTAGCATGGCCGCAGAGTGTCACTTGCCTGTTGTTTGCAGTTGGCTTTGTCCTAGAATCCCACTCCCGCATAGGAATTCTTACAGAAAAGAAGGGGCAAAGTATAAAATCTAGTGTTCTAGATTTTAACTTCTGGAGCCAATATTAAAACTTGTATAATTTCCCCTTTGTTTTTGCCCAATTCAGTCGCCATTTAAAAGAAGTAGCTTGAACGGGGAGCAAGTCCTCCGTCCCTTTTCATGTGGGTTAATTTTTGACAATGGTGTTATTTTGAGACAGGATGGTGCTACAGAATCCAGCTGGCCCTCAAATTATGACTCTCCTGCCCCAGCCTCTTAAGGGGTAGGATTACATGTCCCACTGGCTGGGAGATTAAATAAAAACAAAGATTTGTTTTATTATTTTTAACTTTTTCATTATTTTTTAAAAATAATGTATGTGTGTTTGTGTACATGATGGTGCCTGAGGAGGTCAGGGTCTTCAGATCCCCCTTAAAGACCTGAGTTACAGGTGGTTGTGGGCAGTACAACATGGGTGCTGGGAACCAAAAGTTGGGTTCTCTGGAAGATCCTCTGAGCCACCTCTCTAGCCTCCTGGGTGATTTTGATTTTTAAAGGGAAAGCAGGAGCTGGGAAGTTGACTGCTCTCTACTCTAAGGTTGATTCTGGTCATGTATTTGGTTGTTGTGCTAACACAATGATTTGTAGCACTGCCCATGGGCTAATCTTAGCTCTGGTGTTCCTGCCTCAGTCTCTTCCAGAGACTTTTTTTTTGAGATTAAACAAATTATTATTTTTTAAAAGAAGTTGCTAGACAATATGTATGAGATGGGAAGGGTGCCTTAAATAATCAGCTAACAGTACTTTGTATTTTTTTGGGGGGGGGTACTTTGACTTGATTTCCTGAACATCTCAGTGAGGTGTGCCGAGTAAGTTTTAACCCTGATGTGTGAGGCAGGCAGAGCCTCAAAGCATAGGGCAACTACAGAAAAATCAGAACCCAAATGTTTTGCAATGCTCCTGAGTGTTTCGGAATACACAGCCCTTCCGGAACCTTGAGAGACCTGTGGTTAATTTTGACATCTGCTACCTAGATCACTCATTGTTGCTAGACCTCAGTTCTAAGTGATGGACCAACAAGGCTAGACGACTGTCCAGGACTATTCCAGCCCACCATGCTTCTTTCTTCCCTGTAAAGAAGATGGCAGGGGTTTGCATGTAGGGACAGGAAACATTATCAAGGGGAATATGGGAGGGGTAACTGTCATGTATATGGCTGTCCAATGTCTGCCTTCTCAGTTCTTCTGAGCTTCTTGGACTTGGCTGTGGCCAACAGGCTACATAGTCCTGCTAGAATAAGGGCAGGAGCTCAGGCTTTGCATGCTGCTTCCCCCGAGTCTACCACACCAGAGCTGGGTGGGTCAAAGATACCAGTAGGAGTATGTATTGTTTGGAAAGATAGAAAGGAAAATATATTCACTTGGCTGGGAGACCCAAAGACAAAAAGGCTAAGTTTGCTGGGAGGAAGTTCAGAGTAGAAGCAAAACTCATGACTACCAGCCCCATGTAGGGGCGGCAAACACTCTCAGGTTTTGTTATTGTCACCTTAATGGATACTAACGATTATCCTGTTGACAGAAGTTTTTCTTTTCTGCATCCCGTTGGGCTCTTGGAAAAATACTGAGATAGAACAACAAAGTACAAGGCCCTGGAAAGAAGATTTCTTGCTTTAAATTTTTCATTAATTCTTTGAGAATTTCATACATTTTTATTCCTTCCCTCCCTCCAATTTTCCTCAGATCCATTTCCACTTTTCTACCCGTCCAACTTTGTGACTCTCTTCCCCCCCAAAAAAAACCCTCACTAAGTCTAGTTTGTGTTGGCCTCTTTTTAATAAAGAGCTGCTGCCAAGTGAAATGTTTTAAGGAGAGTATCCCCAAAGACATCATTAGAAGGGCTTGTTCATTTGCTTTGTGTGGCACTGGGAAGGATATATTGTGTTTAGGTAAGGCTAGTGAAAGATGCTAAAATATGTGTAATAGTTAACTGTTTCACATTACTATGACAAAATACTTATGGTAGCTAACTTATAAAGTCAAACTTTTTTGGGGGGGCCAAATTTGGAAGCTCAAAGGCAAGGTGTTGAGGGTGAGAGAGGCACATGGCAGTATACCATCATGGAAATACACAAAGGAGCAAAAGGATCACGTCTCAAGCCAGAAAATTAGACTAAGGACAAGCAAGGTTTCATAATCCCTTTCAAGACACCACTATCGTCCCCCCACCCTCCACAGTGATGTAAGCAACTCCTTTGAAAGGTTTTTAATACCTCCCAACAGTGCCGCCCTAAGCCCAAACCTTTAAACACAGATATTTGGGCAGGCAGCCATATTCAAATTTTACAGCAGAGTCTCGGGGGCCCTGACAGGAATCCTAACCATGGCTGCACCTGCTGTTTATGTCCTTATTACTCTGTGAACTTGGATACTGTCTCCTTTTCCAATCCTTAGCTTATCTAACTGTAAAAGGAAGACACTGGAGAAACTGTTGGATTTCTGGAAAACCTTTTATTTCAATGGAAGCTCTTTGAGGCTGCTCTGATCATTCACAGACATTTCTGGACCATGGTCCTCAGGGGTTCCCCTCTTGAATGAAGTTTATTACTTCTAAGAACAAGGGAATCCATGTCATTCTTCCTAGGCAGGTTTAAAATGGTGTAGGTTCTCCTTCTGTGCATAAAATGACTGTATAAAATGAAGAAAGTGAGATGGGCACTGGGGTTCATCACTCTCTGCCTTTTGATTGAGTGCAGTGTGATCCAGCAGTTCTCAACCTGTGGGTCATAACCTCTTTGGGGTCAAATGACCCTTTGGAGTTGCCTAAGATTATGAGAAAAAAAACATTACAATTTGTAGCAGTAGCAAAATATGATGAAGTAGCAACAAAAATGATTTTATGGTTGGGGTCACCACAACATGAGGAACTGTATTAAAGGGTCACATCATTAGGAAGGTTGAGAGCTACTGGTGTTTTCATTTGCCTCATGCTTCTGCCACTGTGACTTCCTTGACATGATGGATTGTACCTTAGGACTGTGGGACAGAATAAGCCCTTTGTCCTTTGAGTTACTTTTGTCAGGGTATTTCATCATAGTAACCATAAAAGAAATCAAGACACACCCAGCGTTTTTCCTTATCAATATTCTCATGATTCTAAATTCATTCAAGTAGGCAATGGAGATTAAACTGCATCCCAACTGACCATCCAGTCCACATTCATTGTCTTGTTTTTCTCTGTGAGAGTCCTTCCTGCAATAGATTGTGTATAGTCTCGCATTGTGCCTTGATGAACTTAGACTCAGAGCCTTTTTCATACACAGGGTAAGCTACTGGAGGAAAGGCTGCTAGAGGTGACTCTTTCTCTAGCATTATTCTCACATGCTGGGAGTGGTTTATTTCAGAGGGAGAAACATTCTGGGTACCCATGCTCTTGGGGTTTCTTACCTGGGAACCAGACTGAAGGTGGACTGTCTGAGGTCTAGATGAAGGCAGGATGGCAGGTAGAGGTAGCTGGGAGGAGATATGCATGCCCTCATCTCTCAAAAGGCAAGGCCCTTAGTGCCTGGAGGACAGCTTGGATGGCCTTGCTGCTCCCAGTGTCTACAGTCCACACCCTTCCCTACAGGTTCATGATACCCCTCCCTGTCTTCAAGGAGTCCATTGATGCTTATATCATTCCATTTCCTATCAATTAAAAAAGGTCAGGGCTGTCTTACATGCTGTCGTTCACCACCTGGCATGTGGTTAAGTATCAATATTTTTGTTTTGAGTTTGCCAGTCTGTGCTGTCCAATAGAATAGCTGCTAGCAATAGGTGAGGCTTTGTATTTAACCTAATTAAGATAAAATTACAATTTCAAAATCTAGTTTTCTAGTTGTGCATGAGTTGAACCTCAAATGCTTAGTAACTAATGGCTGCCCTGTATACAATGTAGATAAACAAAACACAATCTTTGCAGAAGGTTTGATTGGACAGCATCTGTCTACACTGTCTGACCAAATACACAGACCCCACCATTCTATATGTGTTCTTGGATTAATTTACTTAGTCTTTCAGTGTTTCATATCCCTCAGTTATGAAATGGGACTGCCATCATCACTACCTGGCAAAATAGTCAGATTCAGATTAGGTAATAATGGTGGTTAGTTTTAATTGTCAATGTTACACAATCTAGAATCACCTGGGAAGAGAGTCTCAGTAAGGGCTTGTCCAGATTAGGTTGGCCTGTTGGCACATCTAGTTGGGATTGCCTTGAACTCATTGACTGATCTGGGAAGACCCAGGCCACTGTGGGCAGCACCATCCTGTGGGTTTGGGTCTTGGAGTCTATAGAGTGGAGAAGATGAGCTAAGTAGTGAGTATGCATGCATCCATTCTTTCTGCTCTTGACTGCAGGTGTGATGTGACCATCTTAAGCTCCTGCTGACGTTACATCTCCACTATGATGGACACTGTCCTGGAACTGTGAGCTCAAATTCGTATCCCTCACCCACCACCCCAAGCTGCTCTTTGTATCACAGCAACAGACCTGAAACTAGGCCAATAAGTCATGCAACGTGAGTAGCAGAGTTCTGTGGGAAATCATCCCTCTTGAATCTCTTCTTCTACTACCGACACTGACTCTGGCAGTTAGCATCCCTCTCCTCAGACACTCTTTGGAAGCAGGAGCAGAGTTGAGAGGGAGTTAGGCTATTTTGCCCTCCGGGCTCTGTTGGGTCAAGGTCCTTTGAGTACGTGTGGTGACTTGAGTTTGCTGTTGACCTACAGGACACTATGGTTCGCTTACCTTTTCTGAAAGAACAGAAACTTCCCTGGTTGTGGGCTCCCAGCCAAGGGTGAACACGTATTGACCTTCTCCAATTCCTTCCCCCCAACCCCCACCTCCTTTTTTCCCACACTGAAAGCATAAGTTCCTTTTAAAAGGAAGTTTGTTTTCCCTGTCCTGGAAATGTCAGGCTCCCCAGAGGGCTGGAGGGTGGATGGGTCTCAGTCAAATGTCTCTTCCTCTGATGCAGTGGGCGTGCCCCCTGCTCTGGTGGATGACATCAGCTGAGCTTAGGCCTGACTCACTGAGCACTGTGAGAACTGACTTCCAGGGCAGCAGTGTGGGGGAGGTGGAGGAAATGGCCCTGGCCTGTGAATGACTTCCTGACTTGACTCAGTTTCAATTGTGATCAGGCGTTCCTGAGCTTTCCTTGAGCATCTGTGTGTTGCCTCGGAACTCCTTGAATTAATTCTTTGCAGGTTTATGGTGAATTTGAACATTGTAAGTCTGCCCTGGGCTTCCTCGGGTCACTGCATAAGGACTAAGAGAACTAGCCTGCTCCAAGAGGAAGCAGAAGGGCTACGGGATGCTCTCTGTCTAATGTGTCCAGACACTGGTCTCTGAGTTGTAAACTTCTTTTCTGTGGAAAGGAGCTGGTAGATTTCAGTTCCTGGAATTCACTCCTGGAAGCTAGAAGGCAGGGTCTGGGGGGAGGGTGCTGCAGGAGCCCCGTGTAGTTTTAAGAGTTAATGTTGATTTGCTCCAAGAAGCAGAGAGGTGTCAGCTGTTCCCAGAGTCTCAGCCATCTAGTCTCCCTTGTAATTATAACTTATTGTTCCACCGACTTCCTTTTCCATTGGACAGAGTCTCAAGGGTGGACCTGTCTCAGGGCAGGGCTTCCACTGGCAGTCCTAGACGGTGCTCAAACACGTGCACTGGGATTTTCCCAGAGCTCCAGAGTATCTCCTTGGCAGCTGTCAAAGAGCCAAGCCCAGCCCAGCCAAAGTGTGAGCTCTCTACCATCACAGGCTCTTCCCGTATTGAAGCACAGTAACTGAGTGCCTCACCCATGACCTGGGACCCCTGAGGCTCTCTCCTGATTTCTGGTATGTGGACAGTAGACTTCGGACACTCTATGTGCAGGTGTATTTCTTTGCACAAGACACACACACACACACACACACACACACACACACACACTTGCCTTTTTTTCTTCCCTTCCACAGAAAGTCACAGATTTCTGCACCTTTTCGTTTGCAAAAACGAAAATTGATTTTCCATCTCATCTCTCATTACCCCTCTCCACTTGGACATTTCTACCACTAGTAATTCTCTTTTATTTCCATATCATATATGTTCTATTACCCTCCCCACACTCCCTGCTTCTCCCCTCTCATGGTCCCGTTTCTAGTTTCCCGACCTCTCCCCATACTCATTCCCACCTAAGTACACACATACAAATTAGAAGCTAGGATTCAGATATAACAGAGAACAACAGTGTTCGTTTACCTCACTTAGTATATTATTGTTGTTTTGTTTCATTCATTTTCTTTATGGCTGAGCATAATTTCATTGTGCGCATACTGTAGTTTCATTACCCATCCATCTGTTGGTGAACATCTAGGCTGTTCTGGTTCCCTCTGTGACTAAGGCAGCAGTAGCCATGGCTATGCAAGTATTCTGAGTTGTGAGATAGAGCCCATGATGGTTTTAATGAGAATAGACCCCACAGGCTCATATATTTGGATATGCTTGGTCTGCAGTTGGTTGAACTGTATGAGAAGGAAACATGACCTTGGCCTTGTTGGAAAAGGTGTGTCACTGGGGGTAGACTTTGAGGTTTCAAAAGCTCAAGCCATTCCTAGCTTTTTTTTCTACCTTGTTTTTTATTGTTTCAAGATGTGAGCTCACAGCTACGGTCCCAGGGCCATTCTGCCTGCTGCCACACTTCCAGCCATGGTGGTTATGGAATCACCCTCTGAAATAGTAAGTCCCCGTTGAAATGCTTTCTTCTGTTAGTTGCCTTGGTCATGATGTCTCGTTCCAGAGATAGCAAAGTAACGAAGACAGAGCCCTTTGGGCATAGGTATAGGAGTGTCCATTATTTCTCTCTTGAAGCAGGTTTTTGTGCAAAATCCAAACCAAACAAATCCCACCACATAATTAAGTGTAACCTGTGTATCTAGTGTGATGTTTAGTGTTGTACCCAAACGAGAAAAAAGTACAAGAAGCAATTTCTCTTCTAGCTGTGAAAATAAGACAAACATAAAAAGTAAGAAAAAAGTAAACAAATGATTAAGAAAAAGAACATATCGATTGTTTAAATCTCAGTCATCGGGAGAAAGTATTTTAAAATACTTTTGAAATAACCATCATAAAATTATAAATTTAATATTAACATAATTGACCAAACTTTATTTTTAGGTTGTATCAATTTCCTGGCTAATTGTAAAATTGTTTTGAGGGCTTGAGACAGTTGCTGGTAAATTTTTGATTGGATTTGATTTTTCATTACTTTCATCAAGCAGAGTATGGAGCAAGAAATTATTCTTTGCTTTTAGAAGATGGAGGCTTGAGTTTCAAAAGCATGGGAAGCTTGTTCCAAAGCTCACTTGTAATCTGCACTTAAAAGATTCATAGAAGACTGTGTCCTGATTATTTTTGTAAGCCCATCCTTCTCAGCCAAAGTGCCAGGCACATGCTGCGTGCTTCTTATGCACTGTAAGATGAAGAGCAATATGCTGCTTTGGCTTTGGAATGTGAGCGTAGATTTATCTCCTAGGGTGAGGGGCAAGAGCTTTAGATACTTCATCTTCATTTTCATCATAACCTTGTCATTGACTATCATCTTCACCTTCATCATGACCTTGACCATCACATCTTCATCTTCACTGTCATCTTTTCCATCATCTCTTCACTTTTACTTCCCATTTATCTTCCATTTTTATGTTTCATCTTCATTTTTTTATGTCCAAGAGGAAAAATTGCAGTGGAAGTCAATATATCCATTTATTTTTTGATGCTCCTCCATTATGTGGTGATAGTGTGAAGAAGGGACAAATGTCTGGAAAGTGGTGTGTGCATTCTCTGGCTTTGACTCCTGTGCTGAGTGGTATGGTCCTCCACATAACTGGGCTGAATCTTTTAAGTTGTACAAATTGTTCTATGTTATTTTAAGCTGAATATAATCCAAAATATGGGACAGTTTCGGTATAGGGGCCTTATTAGGAGAACCGCTTAAATAGTCCTGAAAAATCACAGGATGGTGGTCTAGAGAAGAGATCTTGAATGACAGGGTCTTAATTATGGAGTCCAAAGATGGAGAATTAAAGATGAAGTGTGAATGAAAAGGCCAAATCTGGATGAGTATGAACATCAGGCCATGACATGTAGCTCGTACATACCAACAAAGGGAACTATATGTGTAGACCCGAGAATATGGGCATAGGATGGAGTTGATGTATTAGAATCCTATACATATTCACAGCAATGAACAGAAGACTTTAATGTAGAGCCATAGTATTTATTTCTTTAAAACCACCAGAGAACCTCTGAGCCAGGCACTGTTGACTTTACCATCTTCTAGGATTTGTAACATATGGACCACCTTACCCTCAACGTGTATACAGGAGTGACTGTACCTGGATCAGACATTTGCTCCCATCCAGAACTCATAAACTCAGGAGCCTAAAGGTCACAGACTCGAATTGTGAGAATGGCACCCCACACTGTGTTATCAGTAACTGACTCCTCAGTTTCCCATCCTTATTCCTTGTGGCCGTATCATCATCAAAATGAGTTTTGTCCTCTCATTTCCTCCAACTCTTCTCATAACTTTGCACTCCATCCAGTGCTGACTCCCTCACCCATCTTGTTACATGTGTAGGTTTTGTGTCACCAGGGGCTAACACAATCTCAGCCCCATGCCTACCTCTCCTCTTCTGTTTCATTCATCTTATAGGGTAACAATGAAATTCACTGGTCCAAAACTATTTCTCTGCCCTTAATCCTTGTGCTCAATTTCTTCATCATCTGTATTAAATTCCTATACAAGTATACTCCTTGCATGTGATCTTTCCATTCTCTCACTTCATCATTTTCACGTGTCCAACTACAGTCATGATCATATTCAACCCTTTGCTTGTTTAGCACTGTGCCTCTGCTTGCTGTTGGAGGAAAATATACTAGCTGGCCTTTAAATTCTTACCTTGAATCTAAAATGAACTTTTAATGCTGATAAGCGTTTTTTTTTTTACATTCATCCTTGGTCAATTCATACTCTGTTTCTACAGTTTACCACAAACACTCTAATCCCCAACACTTCTTCCTTCTCAACTTACTTTTAAGTTGAATTTTATTAAAGTCAGGTATGTACAATGTTTTAATAGTCAGCAAATGATGTAAGGTATGCAACAAAAAACAGTGGTTCTTTTCAAATTAAGACTAATTATTTTTATTTCAAATTATGTGTAGGAGTGTGTGCATATGTGCATATGTGTACACATGCACACGTACACACAGTGTTCACACAGGCTAGAAGGAGGCATCAGATCTGAAACTGGTGTTATAGGTAGTATGAGCTTGCTGATGGGTGTGCTAGAAATCCAAATCAGATTCTGTACAAGAGCAGTACATCATCTTACCTGCTGAACTTAACTCCAGCCTTTCTTTCTGGTATATATATATTTATATATATATATTTATATAAACATATATTTATATATAAGTTTATTCATATACATTGATATATAAATTTATATATTTCAACATTATATTATATATTTACATATAATATACATAATATAATATAATATATTTATATTATATTACTAATAGTAATATAGTATATTAATAATATAATACATTATATAATAATTTATATATTAATATATAAAATATATATCAGGAAAATGTATATATATATGTATGTATATATGTATACATTTTATATATATATATAAATATTTAGCAATATATATATTGCTAAATTTTCCTTGCAACTGTGACTAAGCCTGATACAATTTCATCTGGAACATGTTGAAAAATTTGTTATCTGTTTATATAAATCAAGTACTCCATCACTATTTTTTTTATTGACGCCCACCTCTAGTAATAACCTTCATTTGTCACAGGCTAGACAGATTTGTCTAGGCAGAATTGCTACCTTAGGGCTTCATTTTATTTTATGGATTTCTCACTCTTGTTACCCAAATACCATAACTTTCTTCTTGCTTAATTGTTCTGTACCCCTGGAAAAGGTAACTGAGAAGACAATTCTGGAAGAATGATGGCTATCTAAAATCTTAGTTTCCCCATATGCCTGGCTGATAGTTTAGCTAGGTATAGAATCCAAGCCTGGCATAAATTTCTCTCTCATATTTTGAGGGGTTTGTTGTAATATTTTCTAGGTAAGAGTATCGTTAAGAGTATTAATGACACTGATGCCTCTTTTGTAAATGCATATTAGTTTTTTCTCTCCTAATACTTTCAGACTTTGTTGTATGATGAACATTTGTATACTTTTTTTCAGTCATTGCATTGCTTATAGTAGGAAACTACATTTTCAATTCTTGAACTTAATATTGTTGTTGTTGTAATTGTTGTTTTCCAGGTTCCTCACTTTCCAGAACTCTTATTCATAGGTTGCATGCATCCTGGATGACTATTTTAATTTCTTTACTTATGTCATACATATTTTTTCTCCTCTTCTACTTTCCTGTATAGTGCTCTTGAATTTAAGGATTGTATTATAGTAATCCTTCTGAACTTAAGGATTTATTTATTTTTTAACTACATCACAAAACGTTTTTGAGGATCTTATGTAGCTCTTGATGGCCTGAAACTCACTATGTAAATTAGGCTGGCTTCAAATTCACAGAGATCTGTCGGCCTCTGCCTCCAAAGTGTAGTTTTAAAAATTTCTTTCTTTTAGTGCCAAAATTCTTTTTATTTCTTTTAAATTTATTTTCTTTTTTTTTTTTGCACATTTTTTAAAATTTATTTATTTTTATCTCAATCACAGGTTAGGTACTTTGAATCCCAGGTGTAGCCCCCTCCCCCATTCCCTCCTACCCTCCCACTCCCTCCCTCATCTCCTTCTTCCCCG
>CM053745.1:18232300-18303473 GCA_028658305.1 Pachyuromys duprasi | reverse complement strand
CCCAACTGATGGAGAAGATCTTTGGCCTCAGCAACATTTTCCATTGACATTCTGCCCAGTTTGTGATGAGGCCTAATGTATGATAAACAGCTTTCCAATCCATTAAAAAAATTCATATAGGCAAGGCATTTGTGGATCAGAATCCAAAGCTTCCTCCATACTAACCTCACCATTTTTGCATCTTCTACTACTACTGTTGGCAGTTTAATTTTTACTCCCAGTAAAAATTTGTAGGTCTCAGTGCCCACAAAGACAGATTATTGTCCCAGAGAGCTCTCCCTCCCAGGGCTGGCAGCAACTTAGCCTGCTATGTAGTCATGGGTGGTCCAACTTTGACTGTGAGGCATGCTCTTCTTCCCTTTGCCTATCCAGAGGTATACAGTGTCCAGCAATGGTAGGTGGACCTGTGCAAGTGCACCACTCCCATTGGGCAGCTCAATACAGGTCACCTAAAAATAATTATAACCGTGAAGGTCAATTCAAACACTAGAGACTACTTCTTGGCAAGGATAACGAGACACAAAAGTAGACAATGAAAATACAGATTACAATAAAGCATGGCAATGCTAGACTAAACTATAATGTGTGTATTCCAATCTTTGTCTATGTTTATGTGTGTTCATGTGGGTACAAATATGTTTAGAACTATGTGCCCTTGTGATGACCAGAGATCAGCCTTAAGTATCATTCCTCAAAAGTAATCTACCTTAATTTTAAGGATGGGGTCTTTCATTGACCAAAAAAATAGGCTAACTTCCTGCCCAGTGAGCCCCAGTGATATTTCTGACTCTTCCTCCCTAGCACTAGGATTACAAGTGTATGCCATCATGCACTGTTTTTTTTTTAATGTAGGCTCTGGGATTAAAGACATGTCCCTGCGCTTGGATAGGAAGTACTTTACCAGCAGAGCTATTTCACAAGCCTTATGTTCTAACTTTGAGCCCCAACAACCTAAGACTATCTAAGATCAGCTTGACAAATTATGGTATATTGACTGAGCAGTCTCAAATAGCCAAGATTTACCTTGTCTTCATTGGCATATGGTATGAGTTCAGAGATATCAGAGTTTATCAAGAAAATAAAATATGATCGCAAGATTATTATTAATAATAACCTTTATTTGAATATCACTAAAACATATTTTCACATATATGTGTAAAAGAATGGGGCAGAAAATGCCTCTTACAATATCAGATTTCCCAAACAATGACACAAACCATTACCCAAATGAAAACGATAAAACCAAGTCAGGAAAATTACCAGGAGGTCTAACAATTCCATGAAACAACATAAAATAGGTTTTTGGAAAAGATTTCCAAAAAGCACCAGTGGGTATTTTCCAACCCTAAAGCTTATCTTATTTATGGCTAGTAGATGTTGGGTAAATGTAACCTGGAAACAACCCAGATGTCCTTCAGTTGAGGAGTGGATATAGAAATTGTGGTACTTTTACACAATGGAATACTACTCAGCAATTAAAAATGAGGAAATCATGAAATTTACAGGCAAATGGTGGGACCTGGAAAAGATCATCCTGAGTGAGCTATCCCAAAAGCAGAAAGACAAACATGGTATATACTCACTTATATAGACCTATAAGATAGGATAAACATACTGAAATCCATACACCTAAAGAAGATAAACAAGAAAGAGGACCTGGGGTAAGAGGATTAATCCTCACTTAGAAAGTCAAATGGGACAGACATTGAATGTAGGAGAAAACAAGTAGCAGGACAAGAGCCTACCACAGAGGGCCCCAGAAAGACTCTTCCTAGCAGGGTATCAAAGCAAATATTAAGAAACATAACCAACCTTTTAGCAGAGTACAGGGAATCATATGAAAGAAGGGGGAGTTAGTATGACCTGGAGAGGTCAGGAGCTCCGCAAGGTCCAAATATATCAGGGCACAGGGGTCTTTTATGAGACTGTCTCTCCAACCAAGGACCATGTATGGTTATAACCTAGAACCCCTGCTTGAATGTAGCAAATGGTAGCTCAGTTCCCAAGTGGGTATACTAGTAAGGGGAACAGGGACTATTTTGGACATGAACTCGATGGCTGGCTCTTCAACCTCCCCTCCCCCGAGGGAGGAGCAGCCTTGCTAGGCCACAGAAGAGGACATTGCAGCCATTCCTGAAGAGACCTGATAAGGTAGAGTTAGATGGAAGGGGATGAGGTCCTCCCCTATCAGTGGACTTGGAAAGGTACAGGGAGGAGATGAGGGAGGGAAGGTGGGATAGGGAGGGAATACGGGAGGGGGCTATGGCTGGGATACAAAGTACATAACCTGTGATTAATATAAAATAAAGTGAAAAAAAAAGAAAAAAGTGGGTATGAATTTCTAAAAAAATGAGTTTAATCTGATTTAATTTTTTGGTTGACTTAATAATCAATAATTAAATATGGCTTTGACCTAATAATACATTAATGATAGTTTGAAGATAAGCAATAAAACCTCATTATATAGAATGTAGTAAAGATTTTGGTTTCTTTTATGTGTTTTTTTTTTTGTTTTGGTCCCAAATGTGAGATGTGGAGATGTTTTAATTCATCATTAATTGAAAACAAACTTATGAGAAGCACATGATCTTGGTCAGCTGAAAACTGACACATGAGAGGGTGAGTGATGTTTTGGTGGAAGCTGTCTCACCCAAGGGGCGTGGTTTTTAAACAGCCTTATGTGGACTCTGAGAGGGGATACATAAAAGTCAACAGACAGAGAGACAACACTTTCGGCTCACTATGTTTTGCAACAGTCTACATCCCTTCACTGGTCTTCATTTCTTCACTCTGCAAAGAGAAATGCTCCAGAGAACTTCTCTTGACACTCGGGCTGAGCCTTGCTGCTTTTGCTGACTCGTTCTGATTTGGCATATTCTTGCTGCTTCTACAGAATAGTGCTTCTGCTATTGACGAAAATCTAAGCCTACAATGGAAGACATTTTTGAATCATTTAAAACCTTCATTGGAAGCAAACTCATGGTTTGCTAGAGGAAGCCAGCAAAAATTTTGATTCCAGAAACAAGCAAAGAATGGCAGATACTATGGAATGAATAGAAGAAAAACCTCCATCCCTCTGGGGAAAATATAAAATCTCCCCAAGCACAGGGCATATTGGTATCCTTAGAGAAAGAAGTTTGGAGAAAGATGTAAGAATCATTCTCCCTCCGGAGGAAGAGCAGGCCACTCTCCCTGTCCTAGGGTCCTACACCCATGCTGAGCAGAGGTCTATCACCCCTAAGAGAACTTGAAGTTTACAGCTAATTCACAGACACTTTTTTGTCATGGAGGGGACTTGTACAAACATTAAAAAAACCCAAGCCTTGAAATTTCATACAGTAAGGAGGCTAAGGTTGAGTAAGAATGGACTAGGGCACAAACAAGTTGCTGTCTACCACAAGCCTAGACTGGTATCAAGCAAGAGGAGCACACTTCTGAGAAGCATCATCCCAGGGTTCCAACATTCAGGATTACTTATGACATAAAGAAGGTGGAGGAGAAAAGCACTTTGCTGTCCTATCATGTGCATCCAGATGCATGTGGTGTACTAGATGCAATGATGACAGCAGAATATCACAGAGACAGCTTACATTCTGGCTGGAATAAGTCCACCCTCTACACCAATAGTCTGACATATAAGCAAGCATGAATGTGTCTGGAGGAAGACACAGTTCACCTCCATATGACATCATGCTCAGTATTCAGTCAAAAAGTATGAGATACAAAATTAAGCAAGGTAAGGCTGTATGTTGTCAAGAGATAAAACAGATAATATAAGAGGACTCAGAGTTGAATCAAATACTGGGACGATCCAGAAAGGAACATGACTATGGTTAATATGCCTCAGACAATAACAGAAAAGATGCAACATGAAGAAATATGGGAAACTTCTGTAGAAAGATAAAAATGAATAAAATGAAACCATTCCAAATATTCACACATATGAAATAGTGATAAAGATGTCTGGGCAAGGGAGTTTACATCAATGCAAATTTAGTATATACTAAATTTGGCATTGTATGAGAAGAATGCCATGTTCCCTGTGCAAGATGTCATGACATTTTTGAAGCATTCTATATTTTTAAACATATTTTTCAAAAAATATTTTGTTGGATTTCCATGCTAACTAATTAGAGATAATATGGCTAATATCCACTTACAAGTGAGTACATACCATATGTGTCTTTCTGAGTTTGTGTTACCTCATTCGGGATGATCTTTTCTAGTTCCATCTATTTGCCTGCAAATTTCATGATGTCATTATTTTTTTCCATCTTAAATTTATTTTATACCACATAAGTTACAATATTCTATGTAAAGTTTATCATCAAATATCACATAAAATGAATTCTTCTCTAGCTTTGTCTCTTTCATGCTTGCATAACATAAGTATGCACATCACATCACATGGAATTATACACACCTACACTAACACATACACAGATCCTACATATACCTATGTGAACACATAAAAATGAATTTATCTTAGTTGTAGAGTGGCTAGCTATGGAAATGAATATATATTCATTTATATACATATATATATATAAATATAAAATAAGGAATATTGACATTATGTGGTGGTTCTGTGGAGATCCTGTTTGCAAGAGTATATTTTTCTTGCAACCTTTCTCTGACATTCTCGTCAGGGAAACTTTTATACATTTGGATATTATTACCTGTGCCTCCTTCATGTTGCAGATGTCTCAGTTCTGCTTTCTGAGAAGAATGAAAGGAAGAGAAAACACAAACGCTCGTTTTTAACCAGTTCTAGTACCTCACCTGATGCTTTTTTCCCAAAAATCATCTTTTTAAAAATTATTAATTTATTAAATTTATTCATTTAGTATCCCCTCTGTAGCCACCTCACTCATCTCCTTCCAGTCCCACCCACCATCCCTCTTCTCCGCTTATGACCTTTCCCTAGTATCCTGATAAGGGAGGACCTCCTTCCCTTCTATCTGACCTTAGATTATCAAATCTCATCAAGGCTGGTTGCGTCATCTTTCTCAGTGGCCTGGCAAGGCTGCATCCCAAGGAGGAGGTGATTAAAGAGCCACACAGTGAGTTCATATCAGAGATAGTCCCTGTATCCCTTACTAGGGAACCACTTGGAAACTGAGCAACCAACGGGCTTCCTTTGAACAGGGCATCTAGGTCCTCTCCATGCATGGTCCTTAGTTGGAGTATCTGTTTCTGAAGGCCCCCATGAACCTAGGCATTTTAGCTCTGTTGTTCTCCTTGAGGAGTTTTTGTCCCCTCTGGATCTTTCCATTTCCTTCTTCCATAAGGATTCTGACACTCTACCCAAAGTTTGGCTATGAGTCTCATTTAATACCCTGGTGTATAGAGTCTTTCAGAGGTCCGCTGTGGAAGGCTCCTGTCCTGTTCCTTGTCTTCTCCTACTTCTGATGTCTATCCTGTTTGTCCTGAATGAGGATTAAGCATCTTCCCTAGGGTCCTCCTTTTTCTTAGCTTCTTTAGGTATACAGATTTTAGTATGTTTATCCTATATTATTTTTTAATATCTACTTATAGGTGCTTCTGGGATACCTCACTCAGGATGATCTCTTCTATTTGCCTGCAAATTTCATGATTTCCTTGTTTTTAATTGCTGAGTAGTATTCCATTGTGTAAATGTACCACAATTTCTGTATCCATTCCTTAGTTGAGGGACATCTAGATTGTTTCCAGATTCTGGCTATTACAAATAAAGTTGCTACAAACATAGTTGAGCAAATGTCTTTATAGAATGGTGGAGCATCTTTTGGGTAGATGCCTAGGAGTGGTATAGCTGGATCTTGAAGTAGCACTATTCTTAATTTTCTGCAAAAGCGCCAAATTGATTTCCAAAGTGGTTGTACAAAGTTACATTCAATGTCCATTTAATAGCTGAGTAGTATTCCATTGTGTAAATGTACTACATTTTCTTTGTCCAGTCTTCAGTTGAAGGATATCTCATTTTTTTTCCAGTTTCTGGCTTTTATGAGTAAAGCCGGTATGAACATAGTTAAGCAGGTGTCCTTGTGGTATGTTAGAATACTAACAAACCAATAACCCACTTTCAAATATGGGGTACAGAGCTAAACAGGGAATTCTCAACAAAGGAATTTCAAATGGATGAGAAGCACTTAAAGCAATGTTCAATGTCCTTAGTAACCAGGGAAATGCAAGTCAAAATGATTCTGGGTTCCCATCTCACAGCCATCAGAATGCTAAGTTCAAAAACTCAAGTGACAGCACATGCTGGTGGGGATGTGAAGCAAGGGGAACAATCTTCCATTGCTGGTGAGAGTGAAAACTTGTACAACCACTTTGGAAATCAATCTGGCACTTTTTCAGAAACTTTGGAATATTTCAACCTCAAGACCTGTCTATACCACTCCTGGGCATATTTTTTATTTGATTTTTGTTGCTGTAATAAATATGACCAAAAGCAACCTAAAGAGCAGACTGATTGTTTCATTTTATAGCTTATAGTCCCTTGTTGAAGAAAGATGGGGCAGGAATTCAAGGCAGGAATTAAAGCAGACACCATAGAGAAATGCTGCTTTCTGGCTTGCTTCATGCTTGCCCACTACCTTTTTTCTGGGCCCACTTGTCTAGGATGTCCACAGTGGGACAAACCTACCCACATCAACTAGCCATCCAGAGGATACTGCATAAAATGCCCACATGCCATTCAGGTAGAGGCAACTCCTCAGCTGTGCTGCTTTGTTAAGTTGGCAAAGATTAGTAATCACAACCAGAAACTAGTTCACGAATGTAAAATGGTCATTTTTGCTAGAAACATAAATGGCCGTAAAACAAAACAACAGCACAACACTTTAAATTTTCAAATGCATCCTTTAAAAAGATAAAATGACAACTCTGTATAAATAGAAACTTTTATAAGCCTCCTTAAAATTTCTAAAAGACACAGTTGTTAGAAGTGTAATTTCTCAGTACAAACTAAAGGTAACTTGTCATTGTGTGTCAAGCTCTCCCAGAAGCTACTGTGTTCACTTTATCCCCCTAACAGTTTTGATACAGAGACTACTGCAAATGCTAGATACACAGGAAAAAGTAGCACATTGAAAAATCTTCACATTTCCAAGCAATGTTACCACTAAGGGATAGAACTAAGGAACCTTACTAAAGCAGCCAGATTCCATAGCCCAGGTTCAAAAAACCTACACTGCTATCATGGAAAAAAGATGTTAAAATAGATCTGATGCAAACTCATGTTAAGAGTAGATGCTAAGCAGTAATCATAAAGATGTTCATAAAGATTTCATCACCTAAGTATCCTAGCAACTTGCACACCATAGCAGAAAACAGAAAATATTCAACTAAGTATTTATATTTTATACCACATCAACTAGTGATACATTAGGAAGTAATAAGATGCTATAGAAAAATACAAAATTATATAGAAATGTACTGTGTATATTATTTAGTGAACTTGAATTTAAAAGGACTATAGAGTGTAAGAGTGTTAAAAATCTAGAATCATAAATGTCAAAGTAATGATAATTTGATTGAAAACAACTCAGTTTACTTTTTAATTTGTATTTCTATTTCTTTGATATCACTTAAAAAGAAAAAGTAAAGACAGAAGAAAATATATATGAATATATTTAATCTTTTTAAATGATTGTTATTCTTTAGAAAAAATGACAAAAATTAAAATTTTATTTATTTGTCTCAGTAAAAACTTAAAATATCTGAATGCTAAATTACTAAAGTTAAATGCAAATAAACATGGGAAAATTAATTTTCATAATATATTATTCAAAATAATAAAGTGACCATCTCTGACATGAACTCATGGGTTGGCTCTTTGATCACCTCCCTCTGAAGGGGGAGCAGCTTCACCAGGCCACAGATGAAGACAATGCGCCAGAACTGATGAGACCTGATAGACTAGGGTCATATGGAAGGGGAGGAGGACCTCCCCTGTCAGTAGACTTGCAGAGGGGAATGGAAGGAGATGAAGAAAGTAGGGTGGGATTGGGAGGGAATGAAGGAGGGGCCTACAGCTGGGATACAAAGTGACTAATCTGTAATTAATATAAAAAATAAAAAAGAAATGAAAATGGCCAAAGTCCATTTATGAGCATACTCAGATTCAGTAAACTCTTCTTACTAGTTAGATGAGCTCTGAGTTAGTATGCTCTATCTGGTAAACCTTTACAGTATATGCTGTGAGCATGCAGGTTTGTGTAGCAGAAGGAACAGAGTGGGTTACGCTTTTCTTGCATGCTCCATTCTGAATACCACTCCCCATTTCCAGTGTTAGTTCTCACTTCAAAGACCCAGTTTCCCTGATCTACATAAATGTAATCTTTTTTTTTTACCAGAATTCGACTCTTATTCCTTGTTCCCCTAAATTTTCTCCTCTGTTCAAAAGTCAGGATGTCATCCTTATTCTCAGAACTATCCAGGAATCTCAAACGACATCGTTAAATAAAATGTAAGTTATACGGGATGGAGAGGCAGCTTATAAAGTGATCTCTGCACAGGCCTGGGAATCTGGGTTCTACTCACCAGGCCCTTTATAAAAAGTCAGGCCTGGCGGGGTGTTATCCTTTAACCCTAGTGGTAGACTATGGAGACAGAAGGAGCCTTGTTGGCCAGCCAGTCTCAGCCAGTGATGAGCCCAGTCAAACATCTTGTCTCAAAAATAATTGGTGGGCAACAAAGACACCTCACATCAACCTTTGGCATTTCCATGTGCACATATACTCATGCACACTCCCACACACATGTGTATACACATGCATACATTACATGCACGTGCACAAATATAAGCCGTCATATTATTAGTCTTGATCAGATGTGTTCAAACCCAAAACACAGTTTCAGGGACAGGAAATTATTTACTTATGTGTTGGAATTACAAGGAGACTTATTATTTCTGTGTCTAGTGTAAATTTGGTAGCACATATGGCTTTGCTGGGGTTTTCACAACTATCTGCTGAGTGCAATTTTACTGGGACGAGTAACTATCCAAAGACTGTGTACTTCTTCAGTAAGTTGAGTGAATGGGAGCCCTTATTAGTAAGCCTCAAAAAGAAAAAAACCTGAGAGCAGATTCCATTTTATTTCATAAAAATGTTATACCCAATCTACTTAACACATCACTCTAAGGCTGCAACTCTTAAATAAAAGTTAAGTCTTGATTTTCCTCCAACCATCAAGGGTCTAAGTCTTATTTAATCCTATCTACAGCTTATCATTTTCATGAGCT
Source organism: Pachyuromys duprasi (assembly GCA_028658305.1). Taxonomy (NCBI): domain Eukaryota; kingdom Metazoa; phylum Chordata; class Mammalia; order Rodentia; family Muridae; genus Pachyuromys; species Pachyuromys duprasi. The sequence continues at coordinate 18,294,241 of CM053745.1, read as the reverse complement.
AAGTACTATGGTTGGGCAAGGTTAATATCATGCTGACAGGAGCTGTGTGAAATATACACAAATTCTGCACTGGATAGGAGGTGGAAGCACAGAGCATTAAAAGAACAGTTCATCTATGCATTTTACTTGGAATTTATTAAGAAAAAAGTAAGCATACATAGACTGACTTATCAGATGCTGTTTCTTCTCTGAAACATGGAGGGAAAAAAGTGTCCTGAAGGATTTGTGCACCAATGATTTACAGAAGTGTAACTGATCATGGGTGGAAAACAGAACACACACAAAAGTACCCAGTGTCAGCAAAGGCTGAAGAACACAAATTCAAGGCCAGTCTGGGTCACAGGGTGAGTTTAAGGCCAGCTTGGGTAACTTAGTGAGATCCTTTCTGATAATAGAAAGGGAAAAATAAATGCCATGGATGTAGCTCAAGAGTAGAACATTTACCTCACATGCAGAAAGCCCTTTCAATCCCTGCACACACACCAACCAAATGTAAACAAATGTTATATGTGAAATATAGAATATAGTAATCCTTGGAAAGACATGACATCTGACAAATTATAGAACATAAATGACCTCTGAGGGCACTGTGCTAAGTGAAAAGAGCCATTCATAAAAGGACAGACTGCATCATTTATTTTCGTATAGACAATAATTATTTTCGTATTTTAGTATAGACAAATCCATAGGAGAAAGAATGCCAGCTGCTCTCTCGAGGGGGGAGAAAAGAGGGAAGTTTTAATAGGTACAAAGATCAATTTTCCAAGATGAAAAGAATTCTGGAGATTAGTTATCCTACATCCAATACTTGAATATTATTAATAAATTGAACTGTAAACTTATGAATCCCCAATGAGCTCCATTTTCTTGTATACATTTTATTAAGAGTAAATCACCTTAAAATGAGATTTGTGTTTTTAATTAAATTTTTATTTTTTATATTAGTTACAGTTTATTTACTTTATATGCCAGTTGTAGCTCCCTCCCTCGTTCCCTCCCAATTCCACCCTCCCTCCCTCATCCCTCCCTGCCCTTCTCTAAGTCCACTGATAGGGAAGGTCCTCCTCCCATTCCATCTGATCCTAGCTTATCAGGTTTCTTCAGGACTGGCTGCAATGTCCTTCTCTGTAGCCTAGCAAGGCTTTTCCTTCCTTGTTTGGGGGGAGGACAAAGAGCCAGCCATTGAGTTCATGTTGGAGACAGTCCCTGTTCCCCTTACTAGGGTACCCACTTGGATACTGAGCTACCATGGGTTATATTCTAGCAGGGGTTCTAGGTCATATCCATGCATGGTCTTTGGTTGGAGATACAAACTCAGAAAAGATCCCTGCACCCAGATGTATTTGGTCCTTGGGGAGCTCCTGTCCTCTCCAGGTCATACTAACTCCCCCTTCTTTCATCTGATTCCCTGCACTCTGCCCAAGGTTTGGTTATGAGTCTCAGCATTTGCTTTGCTATACTGCTAGGTAGAGGCTTTCAGAGACGCTCTGTGGTAGGCTCCTGTCCTATTACTTGTTTTCTGCTACTTCCAATGACCATCCCATTTGTCTTTCTAAGTGAAGATTTGTTATCTTAACCTGGGTCCTCTTTCTTGTTTATCTTCTTTAGGTGTACAGATTTTAGTATGTTTATCCTATCTTTTAGGTCTGGTATCCACTTATAAGTTAGTATATACCGTGTGTGTCTTTCTGCTTCTGGGATGCCTCACTTAAGATGATTTCTTGTCTGCAAATATCGTGATTTCCTTATTTTTAATTGCTGAGCAGTATTCCATTGTGTAAACGTACCACAATTTCTGTATCCATTCCTCCATTGAGGGTCATCTGGGTTGCTTCCAGGTTCTGGCTATTACAAATAAAATTGCTATGAACATGGCTGAGCAAATGTCCTTGTTGTGTACTTGAGCATGTTTTGGATATATGCGTGGGAATGGTATAGCTGGAAACTGCATGGTATTGGCATAGAAACAGAATGGTGGATCAATGGAATCAAATAGAAGACCCAGAAATAAACCCATACACCTCTGAGTACTTGATTTTTGACAAAGAAACCAAAACCATTCAATGTAAAAAAGATAGCATCTTCAACAAATTGTGCTGGTCCAACTGGATGTCTACATTCATAAAAATGAAAATAGATCCACATTTATCACCCTGCACAAAACTAAAGTCCAAGTGGACCAAAAACCTCAACATAAAACCAGACACACTAAATAGGTTAGAAGAAAAAGTGGGAAAGACACTAGAAGTCATTGACACAGGAGACAGCTTCCTGAACAGAACACCAACAGCACAGGCTCTAAGACTGGGAAAGGATCTTTGACAACCCTATATCTGACATAGGGCTGATATCCAGAGTATATAAAGAATTAAAGAAGTTTAAAAGCAACAAATCAAACAATCCAGTTAAAAAATGGGACAAGGAGCTAAATGAAGAATTCTCTGTAGAGGAATATAGAATGGCAGAGAAACACTTAAAGAGATGCTCAATGTCCTTAACCATCAGGGAGATGCAAATCAAAAGGACCCTGAGATTTCACCTTACACTGATCAGAATGGCTAAGATAAAAAAAAAACTCAAGTGACAACACATGCTGGAGAAAGGGGAGCCCTCCTCCATTGCTGGTAGGAATGTAAACTTGCACAACCACTGTGGAAATCAATCTGGCACTTTCTCAGATAATTAGGAATACTCCTTCCCTGAGATTTGCTTTTTAATTCAAGTAAATATTCTTTTAAGGTAGATGAAGAAAGTACACAAATCACTGAATAGCTCAACAATCTCAAAGTATAAAACTAAGATATCTAGTGTCTTAAAGTGGGAAGACATACAAGGAGGGTTTTGTTAGAATCCAATCAGAAAGCTCATATTATGGAATGCTGTCCTCTGTGCGGGACATGACCTTTTCCTTTGATCTGTCAGTAGTTAAGATTACCCACAGAACATCTACGCAAGACTAGAACTATCCTTTAACTTCTACTCATGGAGGTGGAGAGAGGCTCATGAGGCCATACCATCTCTAAGGATTTACAGGCAGTTCATGGTTGTTGGGGAGAGATTTTCTTCAGTGACATAGCTGCTCATTAGTTATCCATGTAAAGAACCCTCATCTATGTTCCTGCTCATTGGCTCATCAATGATGTGAGTGGAACTGTTTCTTTGATTTGTTGTTGGCACCCAGTCAGGCGTAGAGATATATTTATTTTATTCATCTCCCCCAAAAGTTCATACAACAGCCTACAGCCTTTGAAACTCAGCAGTTGGAGGTGGAGAGATAGATAAATGGTTAACAGTACTTACTGTTCTTACAGAGAACCAGCACCCAGATAATTGCTCACAACCGTTTTAACACCAGTTCCAGGAAATCTCATATGCTTTTCTGGCTTCCATGGGCTACACACACGCACACACACACACACACTATACATGGACAAATCACAAAAATATGTAAAAAAATAAATAAATCTTTAAAAGTCAGAGGATAGATAATTAAATTATTTCAAAAGCTTAGAAGTTGGGAACTTTCTCAGAAGCATGCAGTAATCAATAGATACAAAACTACTCTGCTCTGAGCCGACACATCTTAGTTCTCCTATGAGAATGTATTATATTTGAGCTGTTTTACTTTGAATCAATAGGAAATATATACACATATTTGAAGGAGATCCCTGCACAGTGGGGGTTCCCTCCCTGGCCCTGAAATAGCCACAAACCACACCCAAACACCTCTTTCTACAGAGAGATTCTTTATTAAGAGAGGAAGAAAAGTTAAAAGTGTCTGCTTTCTGACTCAGGCAGAAAAACAGAAACAAATGACCTTGCAGATGTAATTTTCAGAAGAGAAAAAAAAGGAGTTCTCCCATCATCCTTTAGTCTCTACCTGTTATAAGGCATGGCTGCCCTCTATCCTGAATTTTCCAGCCCAGGCACTGGGCTTCCCTAAATCACCCAGATATTTTGGTTCCCACGCTCTCTGTTTTTCTTCTCCCTCTTTCTTTCATTGTTTCCTCTCTCTCTGCCCCAGCCCCACTTTCTGTGTTTCTGAGGAAGAATGCTTAGCACATAATGAGATACCACAAGAGCAGGACCAAAGTTGAAATCCAAAATTCATTTGATTTATATAAGTATTTCATAGATAGTATGAATGGATGTAGTGGTATATTTTGATTGGGCATGTTAATGAGGTGATCCAAAGAGGGCTTTTTGTTGCTGGACTTCAATACTTCGATATCTAGACCTTGAGAATCAGCCTGAGGAGGCAGACATGGTCAAATAAGGGAACAGACCTTGGGAACTAGCTTCAGGAATGTAATCTAACAGTTTTTAGCACGGCAAAGATAACCAGAAAGAAGGGATAGACCTGTTAGAATGTTTGACAGGTCCAGACTGGTCTGGCTGGAGTCACTTTAATATTGAACTTCCACAATATGCTAAGTGGCTTTTTTATTATTGTTTTATACACATTGCTTCTTCTGCTTTGATTAGCTTTTGCTATTGTCTTTGGTTCAAATCTTTTCATATGTGACATTCTTTGTCAAAATCAAGCATGGCAGAGAAATATAGGTGCTTTGTATATTACATTTAATTAAACAAACCTTAGGTAGAATTAGTTTGAGATTTTTAAATGGTATTTGGAAGTAATCATACACACAGAAATACAGAAATAAGAGGAGCCAAGATTCAAATGTTTTTCCAGGCCATAGGTGAGCTCATGATAACTCACTATTAAGTCAAATTTGCATACATACATAATGGCGTATGAACCATGTGTTCTTTCTCAAAATAGATTTTTTTTTAATCTTGAAAATCCAAATGAGGATAGGGGTGTGGCTTATTAGTAACACACCTGCCTTGAATGCACAAAACTTTGGGTTCTATTTTCATATAAGAAAGAGGTGGGGAAGGGAAGGGAGAGAAGGAGGAGAAAGAAAAGGAATGGGAAAATTAGGAAGCTTAGAGGAAGGAGGAACAGGAGAAGGAGAAGAGAAGGACAAATGAATAGTGGGTTCACTTGCTATGCTATTCTAATCTGGAATGTTTTACAATTATCATCATATGATCGAGTAAAAGGAAAAATACCCCACCCACGTCACAAATGTACTATGGCTCACATTGCTTTAGGCTTCCCTGCGCAGGTGATTGATTGGTCAATGGGTTATTTGAAGAAAAGCAATCAGCTCTCAGTGTCATGACTGTCAAAGTCTGGAGTACTTGACACCTCTTGTAAAACTCTGTCCTGTTTCCACAGATTGTGCCCTCACAGGGGAGGTCATCTCCAAACTGGCCCTGACACCTAATGATATCAGCCCTGTAGCTGCTATACCATACCGTTCAAGTAAGAATGACAAGACAAAGGGGCACGTTTCCTGCGTTTTAAAAAAAAAATCTGTTGTTATTAAATCTACAGAGTCAGAACCCACAGACATGGTAGGCTAACTCTACTACTTTAATAATTAAAAAAAAAACCTGAACTCTCTCTTCATAAAGACTTCTGCTTTCCTTCTAGCAAAACCCTGAGAGTGCACTAAAAATAATCTAGTCCACCAGTTTTAGATTAAGACCATCAAAAGCAACACTGCAGAGAATTACTGTAAATGTGTGTGTAATGATTGTTCTAGAATGTTCCAGCGTAAATTACCGTGGACAGAATTTGAAATGCTACAGCTAAATGAAAAACCAAATCATTTTTTTAAAGTAGAAGCACCAAAAAAGAGAGGAAACAAAAAGACACAGCAAATTAAGGAAATTGTTTGGGTGACTTATAAGTAAATTCTCAAACAATCAAGGCTCCGGTGGTCACGTGACTCTATTTTCCTTCCCTGGTTCCCAAAGCCCTTAATGGAACCAGCCAGAATAGTCCTTAAAGTTCGTGTATTTCCTGAGTCCTGGCATTTCGGGAGTGAGAATGCACAATGGAAATGTTTCCGGCCCTGGTGGCAAATAATGTTTAACAGGGTTTAATCACAGCCATGAGAGTCTCTTTTCAAACAAAACCTATCACTTACCAGTGACGTCTATGGCTGCCGGGTGTTTGTTTCAGTTGCTGACTTCGTACATGAAATATGACTAATATGCAATGCTCAAAATAAGTTTATATCTCTTCCATCCCCAGTTCCCACCAGCTCCTTCCCACACACTCTTGTTTTAAATGAATGGAAAGTAACCAAAACAATCCAGATGGCCAAGTGCCATTGTGAGGATAGTAGTCATCTTAAGGCTCAAACAAATACCCTAGCTCCTCCCACTAGCCCTGTCACGAATGTCTCTACCCTTTCCACTGGAAATTATTGGATAGAGATCATTGAAAGACAACAAACCGCACCAAAGGCTCCCTGCCTGCATGTGTGTATTTGAGCTGTAAGAATAAAAGTTAAAAAACAACAACAACAACAACAAAATATTTGCCCACAAATTTCATGATTTCCTTGTTTTTAATTGCTGAGTACTATTCTATTGTGTATATGTGGTGGGAACTAGAAAGGATCGTCCTGAGTGAGGTATCCCAGAAGCAGAAAGACACACATGGTACATACTCACTTATATAAATGGATATTAGGCAAATAATATAGGATAATCATACTAAAATCTGTACACCTAAAGAAGCTAAGCAAGAAGGAGGAGCCTGGGTAATTTGCTTAATCCTCATTCAGAAAGGCAAATGGGATAGACATCCGAAGAAGGTGAAAGCAAGGAATAAGACAGGAGCCTACCACAGAGGGCCTCTGACTCTATCCAGCAAGGTACCAAAGCAGATGGTGAGACTTATAATCAAACCTGGGGCAGAGTGCAGGGACTCTTATGAAAGAAGGGGGAGATAGAAAGACCTGGATGGATCTAGATCTCCACAGGAGAACAAAAGAACTAAAACATCTGGGCCCAGGGGTCTTTTCTGAGACTGATACTCCAACCAGGGACCATGCATGGAGATAACCTAGAACCCCTGCATAGAAGTAGCCCGTGGCAGCTCAGTCTCTAAATGGGCTCTCTAGTATGGAGAACAGGGGCTGTCTCTGACATGAACTTAGTAGCTGGCTCTTTGATCACCTCCTCCTGGAGGGTGCAGCCTCACCAGGCCACAGAGGAAGACAATGCAGAAAGTCCTAATGAGACCTGATAGGCTAGGGTCAGATGGAAGGGGAGAAGGTCCTCCCCTATCAGTGGACTTGGAGAAGGGCATGAGTGGAGATGAGGGAGGGTGGGCTTGGGAGGGGATGAGGGTGAGGGATACAGTTGGGATACAAACTGAATAAGTTGTAATACATAAAAAATTATATTAAAAATGAATAAAAAACTTTGTCACCCAAAAGAGAAGGACCTCACAGATTAGCTCCTGCTCTGTGAGGTAAATAGCAGCCAAGCCCCAGCTTATCTTCCAACTCCTCACACCTGAACGCAGCCCTTTCATCTAGGATGGTCATGTGTACTCTGTCATGGAGCAAGCTGCTATTTCAGACAGAAAGAACTGGGGAGATGGAAGAGGGAGGGCCCAAGACTCTGGATTACTATTTGGGTTTTAAATCAATACGCGAAACAGTCAGCAATGAAGTGAATAAATGGGAGGGGAACCACAAAGATATACTTCCTCTGTTATCTCCAGGAGATAAACAGATGAAATGGAGGGGACAAAAGCAGGGCTGGAGAGGTAGCTCAATGTTAAGTGTATGTGTCTAGCATGTCTAGCACCCAATTTAGTTCACAGCACCTATACGGGTCTTCTCACAATGACCTATATCTCTAGGTCCAGGAGATCAAATGTCTTCTTCTGGCTTCCACAGGCACCCACACTCACATAAGCATGCATGCCACCCCCGCCCACACACACACACACAAAGAAACACAGAGAGAGGCAGAGACAGACACACACACACACAGAGTGCATCTTAACCAGGCTTAAGTATACCACTGAGAAACATTAAGCACATTCAAACTTTTGTGAAACCAATTTCTGAAATGTCTTTAATATCACAAAATCCATATTCCTTCCTTCCCTTACTTTTGGTAGTAGTGCGTTGCTTCTCTCTACGATTTTGATTGGTCTACATTTCTCATCCAAATTAAATAACACGGAGTTTCTCTTTTAAATGGCTCATTTTACTGAACCAATAAACCAAGGTCTGTCAGTGTTCTAACACCAATTAATATCTCTTTATTTTTGAGGCTGAATAATATTTCATTATATGTATTTAAAACTCATTCTGTTTATCAGTTCATCTGCCAATATACATTTTCAGGCTTCTACCTTTTGGCTATTGTGGGTAATGCAGTTATAAACTAAACATATTAACAGCTTCTCAAGCTACTGCTTTCAATTGCTGTGTATATAGAAGAAATGGAATTGCTGGATCCTATGATGCTATTTTCCATCATGGTTGCACCATTTTTTATACCCACTAACAGTGCCCAAATATCTGTGTTTTTCTATACCCCCCAACACATTTTTTTTATTTTCTAGTTTTTGTTCTGTCTTGTTTTGACAATTGCTTTCCTAATGCATATTAAGTGCTATTTCATTGGGATTCAGCTTGTTTTCTTAAGGTGAAATTTCCAGAAAGCTATCTGTTCTTCTAGAAGACATTTAAGAGAGCAGAGGAGTGTCCAACAAAAGACTGGTAGATGTACAAGTAATTTACGAGAAACCTCTTCTTATCGTGTAATGAGATCTGCCCTCTCCCAAGCTCCTGGTGCTTCCTTAGCCCAGGGTCTCAGCCTTTCAGAGGAACTTTACAATGTAATGGTATGAGCTGTAAAACCTGGCTGCTGTTACTCATCACTGTTGAACTTCATCTGACACAAGAGGTGGCAGCAAATAAGACTTTTAAATGGCTTCATCCACTTAAAGCAAAGGCTGAATGTCCAATTTCTCCCTTTCCCCCTTTCCCCTCTAAGCGTTCTGCATTTAATAAAACCAAAAACACATTTAGCCCTGAGCAACAGCTCCCCCCTCATCTTTTAAACATGTGTGTCCCCAGAGAATGATTCCATATGTTTCTGATTCATTTACAATTAATTCATCAAAATGTTATTTTGATGTCCAAGAAGCTTTATTAAGGCTCTCTCATGAGTCTTTTTTCTTAGAAACAGGAAATCGTGCCTTGCCAAAAGCCAAACTCAAAACACACGGAAGGAGTTTGAGCTGAGTTTGATGAGACCTCAGCATCAGACTAAATGCCAAACTTGGATAAGAACAGCGCTTCGTCTTTACATGCAAGCCAAGGCTGGATTTAAGAGAGGATAGGTTCCTGGCTCTTGACATGCCCAGCATGACATGAGTCTCTTTTGTATGAATATCATGAGATTGCAGGTGAGCTGCAAAATGGTCTGAAGACAGGAATAAAGACAAATAAATTTTTGAGTTCACTCTTTCAAGACCGTGAGTTTATAGAAATACCTGTAGACAGTAAACTCACAGAGCAGTCTTTCAACTAGTCTCTCTTGTCTTTTCCCTACAAACAAGAAAGAAGTCTTGGTACTTAGTGCTTCCAATCACCAAAGTCCCAATTAGATCAGCTTTTCCCTACACACACCAGTTTCTCTGTCAGTGGGGTCAAAGTTGTTCAGTCTTCTGTGCAACATTGGTACTTAACCACCTGAAGCACTCTATTCCGCTTTCCCTTGAACTCTTTCACATTTCTATCACACTTCAGTCCTCCCCATTCACTCCAATCTAAACAAACAGGTCAACTTTCCCCATGTCCCTATGTCTCCACTTACACATTCAAATCTTCAAATATTACTTTATACAGTTCTCATAGTACACTGTCTTTCTGAATCTCTCTGGCCACTGCTTGAGTCTAGCTTCCTCCTTGAATTCCTTATGTAAATCTCCATCTTTTCAAAGGTCTAGAGTACTTATTTTAGTGTGTGTGGTCACTAGTCATATGCTGCTTTTAAGATCTTTTACTGTGGCATTGTATACATTAAAAGTGAACTAACCTTAATTAAATTATCCTTAATATTCTTAAAATCATTTAATGTTGCAGATGAGGATATAGCTCAGCTGGCAAAGTGTTTGTCTTGTGTTTCTGAGTCCCTGAGTTCAATCCTCAGCACTGAAAATAAATAATAAACATACTTGGATTATTTTTACTATTTTGTATGCCAAGAAGACAATAGTAGATAAAGGTTATTTAATACAAGATTCCATTCTAGAATCTCACATGCGATAAGAGGTCCATAAAGGTTTTTGTGTAACTACACACATGATCTAGTCTTCTAATTCCAGAAGTTATAGATATAATTCCAGAAGAATTCTAGTAAGGTGAAAGTTAATATGACATCAGACAGATCAAATTATACGTCTCTTAAAGTCAAGTCTACCATGCCTACATCCAAGATGCCTTAAAGTCAATTATCAATATCAAGAAAAAGGAGGGGACAATAATTAAAATACTATTTTGTTTAATTGTTATCAAAAGAAATAGTGGCATAAGGATAAAAAGAATTTTGAGGAAAAGTGATTATATGAACCAGGCTTTTAAGACCATGAAACAAAAACATCTAAGAAGAAAGAAAACAGAGTAAAGGATGAAGTTGTGGTAATTTTTTGTAACTGTGGAAAGCTCCCTGATAAAATCAACCTAAAGAAGGAGGGATTTATTTTGGCTCACAGTTTCAGAGGTATCACTTTAGAGTCACTCTAACTGCTAGGGAGCATGGCTGTGCCAGCATATTATGATAGAGTCTGCATGGGAGAACTAAGCTGTTCACCTCATGGTAGCCACAAAACAAAGAGGGACGGTCCTGGCACAAGATTACTCTTCAGACACATGTCCCTACTAACCCACTTCCTCCCACTAGGCAAGAGCCACTAACAGCTTGTTCAATGATGAGGGACTAATGGGCTATATATCTATGTGTGAGTCAGTGTCTTTATGACATAATCTCCTAGCAACCAGCTGGCAGCTCTAGCATACGGGTCTTCACGAAAATGTTTAGATTCCAACCAGAATAGAAACTGTTGGCAGAGAATAGTGTGGAAGGGCTTTATTGTAAACTAAGATTATCATAAGAACATGGGAGGACGAGAGAAAAGAGACTGGAGATGATTTTATTCTTCCTAATCAGTCTGGAAATGGATGACGGTCTACCTGCTATCTGCCAACGCATAGCAGAAGATGAGTGGTATTGCTTTGAGAATTCATCATCCCAGACAAATCCAGGAAGACAGGTGGTGTCACCGAAAATGCCAAAAACATCTGAACAATTTTGCTGACCACAATGAAAGAGATGAAATTCAGAGTGTCTTTTGCCATCTGCACGGTGCCAGTTACAAGAGAAAAACCCACCTGTACCTGTAATTCTTCTTTACTGGGTGCTTGGAGCAAGGAGGAGCTTAAAGATTTGGAATCAAAAGATAATCCCAACATGAAGTTTACAAAAATAAAACTTCTACTCAGCAGGAGGCAGCACATTCCACTACATACAAAGCTGAACTGAATTCAATTCACAAAGCAAATGCGTCCAATTTGGTTGTGAGGAGAGCATGATATCAGGAAGAAAAAAACTCTGATATTCAACCTTCAATATATAATTAGTTCTCATTTCCTAGTTATCAAGATTATGAAGGTTTTTTTGTTTGTTTCAAGCAATAGGTATTTGACGACACACACACACACAAAAAGAACTTGATTGGTCTATTTTATGATTCCAGATAAAGGATTTATTTTTAAAATTTTTACCAAGTTCAAAATTTTAAAGTTTTTGAGATATGTTTAGAGACGGTTTAATTTATTAGATCACAGAATATCAAGCTTTTGAGAACATTTGCCAGAGAACTGAAATACATGACAAATATAGTTTAAAATATTTTTGAAAATGTTGAGGTTATAAATGGTATCCAAAGTTATTTAGCTACTTCCTAAAAAGTAGTTTCTGGCGTTGACTAAACAGAAATAGTGATATTGTCCAAATTATGACAAAGAAAGCTGTGAGCCAGGTACTTACTTCCTTTTACAGAGGCATTGACTGGACAATTGAGAGAAGTTTCCTTTGGGAAAAATAGTCCAGCTAAGTCAGTTTCTGAAGTGCACACCCCCAAAACCATTGCATTGAACACCTGCGGGAAGATTCAGGTTGTTCACTGGGCTAATGTGCACCCTGCCACCATACCAGGAGATTGGTGGCTCCCAGCTTTTAAAAGAGTGAACCCTAGCATCCATGAACTGGCCAAAAATGAAAAAAGAAAAAGAACTTCAGAGCTTTAGGGAGATATCAACAAAGGCAATTATTTGGATTAGTTCACACTCAGTGCTCATTTGCTATAGTCCCTCTTGCCATTCCAGGGTGAAACAGGCAAAAAGCCAACCCTAAATCTTCTGCTTCTTGCTGGTAAGGATAGAGTCAATTCAATGTTCCACCCTTTTAGCAAGGCTAGACAGGAATCCATTGATTTTAATCTTATGTGTATGGCTTTGTGTGTGTGTGTGTGTGTGTGTGTGTGTGGCGTGCGCGTGTACATTTGTGAACCACACATGTGCAGTGCCCATGGAGACCAGAAATGAGGGAAATGGGATTCCCTGGAACTGAAGTTATAGATGTTTGTGGTCTGCCATGAAGGTACTGGGAACTGGGTACAGCTCCTTTGCAACAGCAGCCAGTACTCTTAATCACTGAGTTATTTCTAGAATCTCAAGGAACCTGTTTCTCTCTTGCTTATCTTAGAGGGCTAGTGGAACCTGTTATACTCCATATATCTGAAAACCACCATAAATAAAAGAGATATGTGTGGATTGCTGCTGTTCCCAAGGAGATGTGATACAGCAAACAGAGACCCATAGAATGGATGGCCTTATTTACCTATACATTTATTCCTTATTGGGCCTATTCAAAGGAATTATTTTTGACTCATATGACTTAGAGAGTTGGTGATACCTCTTATTCTCTATACATCTGTGGGTTTATAAAATCAATGACAAACCAGCCACTTTTAAACAAACTGCTTGGCTATGGTCAGAAAATGAGAAATACAGAATTGTGAATAGTTGTAAAAAGTGTTGGTATAATGTTCTTGTGGAATGTGTACAGTTTATCCTTGTTCATTCAGATGATGATTTTCCTACCCCACTATCTGGTTTCAATCCGGACATTGCATTGTGATGCTTATTCTAGGTGTCACCTGTCTCAAGTTTGTGTAAACATGCCACCATTTGTTCTCTGTATTGTCAATAAAACAACCAGCCAGTGCTGTGCAATGGAGAGGATAGGGTGGGACATCCTGGTACTGAGGGGAGAAAAAGGAAACAAGTGGGAGGGGTGGGAAAGCAGAGATGGGCAGGAGAGGGCCTGGAACCATGAGGAGAGATGAACCGGAGTAAGACATGTCTAAAAGCAAGTATAATGTGTAAAATCTGAATGCTAGGAAACTATGCAAGCTCGGTGGTTTAGGACGGAGTAATCATTGCCCAGCATTGTGCTCTAGGTTAACTAAATACATACTAGTCTCTTGTGTGGTGATTTGAGGATACAGCTGGTTCAGGAATAACCACTGCTTACCTAAAAGATAATATAAATAACAAATATTAATAATCCACAACAAAAAGAAATGAGCATATCTCATAAATTTGATGTTTATACTCACAAGGCTAGATAAAATGCATTCACTAAAAAAGGTTTGAGAAAATGACCCCTAATCTCCAGTCAGACTGACAGGTGAAGGTCTTTCCTTAGATAAAGCCAGTGTATAAACATAGGGAGACATTGTATTTTAAATTCTGTTCATCCCAACACAAACCTTCAAGGCAAACAAAGACAAAGAAAATAGTCCAATCAAAAGAACAAAAGTAAATCAGCAAAATCATCCTTAAAGAAACAGAAATATATGAGTTATCTGATAAAGAATGCAATTTAAATATCATGAACATACTCAGCAAAATAATGAATGGGAACATAAACAATACTTTGAAAATATGAAAAAAAGCAAAATTTAAAGTAAAAAAACATAACAACTGAATGAAAATTTTTGAAAAGAGTTAAATGGAGAACTTGGTCAAGAAAAAGAAAGACTCAAGAACTTGAAAAGACAACGTTAATTTAATGTTAACCAGAGTAGTAAAAGCAAAAACAGAATTTTTTTTAAAAAAAGCAAAAGAAAGAACTTGGCAGAATACCATCAAATGGAACAATATGTGCATATGACAATCTCAGAAGAAAATCTTTTAAAAAGGAAAGAAAGCTAATTTGGGGGAATAATCTCTAAATTAGCAAAATCTAAAAGCAAATAAACATTTTACAGGCAAGAAATCTAAATACCTTCAACAAAGTTTAAGGAAAAGTCTAAAATAACACACATTGTAATATAATTGCCAAAAAATGAAGGAAGGAAATAAGGGAGGACTTAAAAGTTGCAAAAGAGCTTGGGATATATAGACAATTTGTATAAAAACATCAGTCTATTTTCGCAGCAGCAATAATGAAGAAATGAAAAGAAAGAAATGAGGTGACAAATTCAAAATTCTGGAAGCTCATATCTATAATACTAGCACTTGGGGTACAGAGACAGGTGCCTTCAAATCTAGCCTGGATTACAAAGTGAGTTCCAGGACATCCTGGAGTACAAGTGAGATACTGTCTCAAAACTATAAAAACCACTGAAATGGAAAAATGCTGACACAGACTAATATACCCAGCAACACTATCAACAGTAAGGAATGATAAAATTCCCAGATGAATACAAGCTAACGAATTCACTGCTAATGGAGCCATCTTTCAAGTAAAGGAAGTCTTGCAGCCTAAAACAAAAGGATACTAAGTAGTCGGAAAAAAGCAAATGAAAGCATAAAGTTGATCAAAGATAAATACAAAAGTGCTATATAGCATGACAACAATAATCTGTAAGCAAGCTTTAATTTTAATATGTGGGTTAAAGTTTATAATTATAAAGCATGTTACATTAATATGCAATACAAGTATGTAATTTGTGACATGGGTAATATAAAGTGTGGAAAATGGGAAAGTAAAAACAAAAAAAATGTTTAAAATAAATTATGACTATCTTAAAATAAATCATTATATTTTATGTTAGCTTCAACAAGAACATATAGAGAATACACAAAATGGATATGGGAAAGTATCAAAGGATATCATCACAGAAAAAAAAAATTCACTGACACGGAAAGGAAGATAGTAAGAGGTGAACAGAAAAAGCAGCTATAAGACAGGCACAACGCATTTTAGCTTTATTATAGTTGTTATTTTGATAGAAATAAATTCTACAGTTAAAATAGAGCGATTTAATAGTTTAAAGATGAGAAGTCATGACTGACACGAAAGCCTGGCTTTAGAGGTAAGGGTGCAGGTGTACTGTGATGGTTTCCTGCAACTGTCTACAAGATAAGCTTTAGAATCACCTAGGAGATGTGTCTCTGGGTTTGTCCTTGAGGACGTTTCCAGGGAGGGTTCACTAATGGAAAGAGCCACTGTAAATGTGAGCAGCAGCAAACCCAAAGGATGTGGTCCCTTCGTGGTTTAAATTAAGAGCAACCGGTGAGCTGAGCATTTCTCTCTCTTCTGCACAGTGAATGATTGCACCTGCAGAACAGTGAGCCCTGAACTTGGCATTTGGTTAGGTATTTTGCCACAGGCTCAAGAAATGTGACAAATTCGTAGACTGGTGTAAGGAGGATAGAAAATGGAGCCTACTTCTACTGTCAACTTGACTGAATTTAGAATTACCATGGAAACATATCTCTTAGTATGCCTGTGAGGCTGTTCCCCCTAAAAGGTTAACTGAGGAGAGAAGACTAACCCTAAATATATGTGGTATCATTTGGTTGACTGGGCTGCCAGCTTGAATTAAAACGAGGAATCAAGCAGAGTACCAATATTCGTCTCTTTTAGCTTCATGGCTGAATATAATGTGACCAACTACTTCATGCTTGTGCTGCCATGGTTTCCCCACCATGGTGGACCCCTTCTTCAAGATGCTTTTGTCAGGTATCTTGTTATAGCAACGAAAGAAGTGATTGATATACCCAAAGGGAGAAGATGTACTCATACATGTATCAGACAAAACACACTGTGAAGCAATGGCAACCACAAAGGCAAGGACATAGATTACGTTGTAACGTACGTTTCAGTTTACTAAGAAGATAATATCGGGTATGTGTCCAGAACTGGAGAACTGAACCATGTAAATAAGCATAAATAGAACTATGTGAGAAACAATAACAGTAGATTTCAATATTTCACTTTCAGTAATAGAAACAGCATCCAGACAGATGATTAGTAAAACAGGATTGCAGCAGCACTAAAGACCAGACAGACTTCATAGACATATTGAGAGAAATCCAGAAAACAGCAGCAAAAATATAAATTCTTAAGTATACCCAGAACATTCTTCATGATAGATCACAAGTCAGTTCATAAAACAAGTCTTAACAAATTCAGTATTGAAATCAGACCAAGTATCTTTTCCATCCTCAGTGGAAAGGGGCTGGAAATCAATAGCAGAGGGAGCAATGGAAAAGTCTCAAATGTTTGAAAACTAAACAACACATTCTTAAACAACCAGTAGGTCAGAGAAGAAATCAAAGGGAAACTAGAAAATATAATGAGGCAGCTGTCATAAATACCAACATACCAAGCTTATTGCATACAGAAAAGGAGTGCAAAAAGGGTTAGTGTGATAAGCGCCTATGTAAGAAAAGTCAGATTCCCAATAAGGATCCTAAGCTTTATCTCAAGGAAACAGAAAAAAAAAGAAGAGCCAACAAATTAGCAAAAATAAAGAAACAACAAAGACTAGAATGAAAATAAATGATGGAGAACGGAAAATATGAAAAAAAAATCACCAAGCTAAGAAAAGACAAAGCTGGCAAAACTTTAGTAAGCATAACTAGGGCTCAAAGAAAACTAAACACAAAATCAAATAAAAAACAAGAAATTAAGAGCATATATAAACAGTGCAGGAGAAATATAAAGGATTATAAGATATGAAAAATGGCTCGGCCAAGACTATCAACCTGAGTTCCATCCACAGGACCCACATGGTGGAAGGAAAGACCCACTGTCACAACTGTCCTCTGACAACTGCACCCTGTCTCTCCCTCCCTCCCTCTCTCACACACCATAAATAAAGTAATTAAAAGTTTTTTAAACTGTACCACAACAAATTATGTGGTCTAGAAGGAATGGAGTAGATATTTCCCTAGAGAGATTAAAAATACCAAGGCCTAATTAAGAATAAACAACCGATAAAGAGAATAGATCAATATTTTAAACTCTCCCAAAATGTACAGGCTTTGACCAGATGGCCTACCTGGAAAGTTCTACCGAACCTAAAAGATTTTACAAAAAGATCTTTCTCAAGCTCTTCCAAAACATTGAAGGGGAGGGAATACTTCCAAACTCTCTGTATGAGGACAGATTCCAAAGCAGAACTGAAAATTCAGACAAAGGTACTGTAAGAGATCTAAACTTGAGGTTATCATGATGTATACAGATGTAAACCTATTCAACAACACCAAACCACACTGAACAGAATATACAGACATAATAAGCCCTGATCAAGTGAAATTAATCTCCCAAGTTTAAGGGTGCTTTAATGCAGAGACAGCAAAAGTGGTGAACTGTATTAACAGGAGACAGGGTTCGAAATATATCACATGATCTTTTCAATAGACTGTTTTGCAAAATATAGTGGCTTTTCATGATAGGTTAAAAACCCGTGCAGACAAGGCATTGAAGTGTGTTCTTTCAGAATGGTAAAAGGCATGTGTGGAAAGTTCACAGCTAAACAAACACAATGGAAAGAAAACTGAAAACTCCTTCAAAGATCAGAATCAGAGCAGGCAGCATGTTGCTGCCCATGCCTGTTACCATAGATAGGAGTCCTAGCTAGGAAAATTTGGCAACAAGAAGAAGTGAAAAGGCATCAAGAAAAAAATATGTCACTATCCTGATTATATAATTATATTCCATATTGAAGTCACTAAAGGTTCTCCCCTCTTAAATAAACATTTCTCTAATGAAAACATACAAATTAACTATAGGTACACAAAAAGGAAGTATCATATCAGGGAAGTACAATTTAAAGTCACAGTGAAATATCACCTCCCATCTGCTAGAAATGGCTGTTGTAAATACAGCAAGAGAACAAATCAGCTAAGCCTGCAGAAAAATTGAAACACAGCTCAGTTACTAGGGGTGTGAGGTAGCTACTACAGAAAGTGCAGTGCAGACCCCTTGAAATTTAATGACAGAACTGCCCGACTCCCAACAGTACAGGTTCTGAGGATTTGTCTGAAAGAGCTTAACAACCATGTGTAAATGAAATAGTCGCACCCCCTGGCCAGTATAGCATTCTCCACAATCAAAAAAAGTCAAGGGACTCCTCCACTCTGAGAAATGAGTCCTAGTAAATTCTGCATTATGAGCCTTCAGGACGCTGTACTAAGTGAAGGTCACTAAGTCAAAGGGACAAATACTATGTCTTCTTATTTCCCTGAAAGATCTACTGTCACCAGATTCATCAAAACTGAACGTTGAATGGTACTTGGCTGGGGCTATGATTTCAAAAAATGGGAAATTGCTGTCCATTTGGGTATATGATTTTGATCATGAAAAAAAAAGGTTCTAGAACTATTCTGTGCAAGTTAGTGCATATAGTTGAGTATATATTTTACCTTTAATGATTTGTTCACGTTCTGTGCTTTCTCCACAACTTACAAGCATAATAAGATAAAAATAAACTAAGATCAATAGTAAAAATAAGATATATAAAAAACATTTAGAAGCTTAGCGGGAGCATTGAGATGACTTGGAGATGCGCTGTCTAACTCAACAGCACAGGAGCCTGATATGTGCTTCACTTATAGACATCTCCCTGCTGGCTATATATTTCTTTAATATCCCTCTTCTCTTCACCCTTTATCACTGTTCAAACACTCACCTGGGCCTCAAGTGCGTTCTGACTGCATGAAGTCGTGCTGAATATTACACTTCAGTGTGTGTTACTTTTCTTCTTTCAATCACCCTTTCAAGCAAAAATGAATAAAAAATCCAAGCTTTGGGAAAGTTGTTAGATTCTAAAATGTGTCGACAATCATGCAAAGCAATCATGTCAAGATATTTTTTACTTATATGATAAAAACTGAGTATATACACCAATACGTGTTTTAATTTATGTATGCACGCAACACCCTACTCTACAGTTGATATTATATATTAATTTTTTAAGAAAAATC
Source organism: Pachyuromys duprasi (assembly GCA_028658305.1). Classification (NCBI taxonomy): domain Eukaryota; kingdom Metazoa; phylum Chordata; class Mammalia; order Rodentia; family Muridae; genus Pachyuromys; species Pachyuromys duprasi. The sequence continues at coordinate 18,275,060 of CM053745.1, read as the reverse complement.
ACTAACATGAATATCATTTCTAATATATTATAGTTTGCTAGCTATTCAAGGTTGAACATACTGTTATGGAAACCCTGACCTGGATTAATACTTAAATGTAACCACCTCAGTCTTCAGAGTTCAGCTTTGTGCAGAAATGGTTGATAGACACCCATTTTTCAGAAAATAAATTCAGGCTCTTTCTGTCCCACAGACTGCTTCTCCTGCCTCCACAGCATCTGCCCAGCTCCGTCCCCCTGTTCTCCCTTTGTTTTTGACTTTTATCCACCCATTCCATAATCCAGTAAGAATTCTCATCCCATTTTGATTGTGCATGTGGTACTTTCTCTGCCTAGGAATGTTCTTCTTGCCCTTTTCAGAAAGGCCAGTATGTTAGAGTATTCAAGCACACAGGCACTCAGCCAGCCCATGGAAACTCCTAACAAACTTTACTGATCACTAGCTGAGACCTTGGACAAGCTTCAAAGCTCTATTACTTCTCTTGCCTCATCTCTGAAATGAGGATAAGAGAAGTTCTTTAGTCAGTCAGTGTATGTTAAACGCGTAGAACAGTGCCTGGAATACGGTTCCACGATTATTGACACATTAGAATAGTATGTCATGTTCATACACCATTAAGTTGCATGCTGCCTGCTGTTCTTTTTTAAGATCAAGCACAAACAATGCTTTCTTCTGTGATGTCTTTCCTGGAAGATCCAGCTGGGTTAGCCCTCTTGCCCTCTAACCTCCCATGGGATTTGTTTTTCCTTATGGATTCTACCAGAGTGGGATCCACTTTGTTGCTCTGTCATTTGTCTCTATCCTTAGTCTACAAATGTCTTGTAGGCAGAAACCATTGCGTCCTTGTAAGTTGTTTTCGACTTTCATCCCAGAAAACAGAAAAGAAGATGGACCACGTGTTTTTCACCACCAGTTGGGTCTGCAAAGCAAAGGGACCGGGGCAGCGGTATCACATCCCATTCCCTCCTCCAGAGCCCTGCCCTTGGTTGTAGACATTTCCTGAGACGTGACTGTAGCCCAAGAAAACCCATCAGAATTTGCAGAAACCTGACAACGCTAAGTCATTTGGACCAATGAGAAAATGCTAATGCTTTATGAGCTTCCTAGCCTTTGTTATTTCAGCATAATTGAGCAATGCATGGTAAGATGGAAGAAGCTGGGTTATTTGACTGACCAACTCCAGAGCAGTCACCCTACCATGTGATCACCAGAAGTACTAGTTGCTCTAGGAACTTTTGAGTAAAGCCATTCTCATATCAAATTCCAGACCCACTGAGTCAGGTCCATCCTAGATAAGCCTGGTAATCTGTGTTTTTGCAAGGCCTTGGGGTGATGCTGGTACCACTAAAAACGCAAATCCTTGTGGCACAGGTCAGTATGAGGTATTTTGGAACCATCACCCTAACCAGATGTGTGTTTTTAATCTACTACAGCTGTGTATCTCCACCATCACAACTGATTTCCAGAAAGTAAGACCCTTCAGAAATGCCTGGATTCTTCACTCTAAAAATAGCCCTTTAGGTGGCCAGGTGCATACATAACAAGTACGAGTTACTTTCTCTTTTCTAGGATCCGGTAGGTTTAAACAACTACTTTGTGCCATTGGGATAAACAAGAAAGGGAGTGAGAGTGAAAAGGGTAGAGGACAAAGAGCTAGTGGTAGTGGTAGGAGAGATGAAGAAGGAAGGGGAGGAAGGGACGGTAGATGTGAAGGGAAGAAAAAGAACAGGAGGAGTGATATGTATGAGAATAAGCTGAGATTCTAAGAATAACAGGCTGGAGAAAGGAGGTTCCAAACCAAGATGTAAGCTATTGTTCTTTTTGTCATACCCCTCTGTCTTATGGAAGCCAACGATATCTGCTGGAGATTCAAAGCCTTTTGCTGTTCAATAAACTATTGCATAAAAAAGAAAAAAAAAGTGTATATTTCATCTTCCTGTTTATCCACATAGGTATCCCAAATCCTCAAGGCTGTGTTGTAAATTAGATATCATTAGCTTAATTTATTAAATGAGGAGGCTGTGGCCTTTTGAAGGCTGGGTTCCTGTCTAAAGACACGCTTGGAAAGTAAATGGCTGGGCTAGGGATCCTTTTGAGTCTGATCTCACTCCTCTGTACACCCACTGTTCCCAATCATTAAGTTAGTTTGGCCTTCAGTGACTTGTTGGTAATTATCCCAAGCTGCCACAACAAAATAGGATAGACTGGGTGGCTTATGTAGTGACCATTAACTGTTCACACTTACGGCTTCGAAAGCCAAGGTGTAAGCAACTTCAGTTCTGGTGAGGGCTTTTCCACCTTGTCTGTTCCCACCAGTGTCTTATGTGTATGCTCATGGTCTCTCCTCATTTTGTGCATATACAGAGACACAGAAACAGATCTCTTCCTAGAAGGCCACCAATCAGAACCATGAAGATTTAGTCACCCTTAGGACATATCTAAACCTAATCATCACTGCCAGAGGACCTCACCTACTCTCAATACACTGTATGTTAGAGCTGCAGTGTGTGACTATGGGGAAACCCAAGCCCTTATTCCAAAACATTTGCTATCTTCCTATCAGTTTCCAGTAGTCAAGTACACTATTTCTAGTCCCTTAAGACAGCCCTATACAGGGGAGAGGAATGGCGTGATGGCTGTCAACAGAGTTCTCTCTCCATGGGCATTTCTTGATGACCACCATCTTCTACTTCTTTGAGTGCACCCAGAGTATATAGATTACTGCTTATTAAAATCTGTCTGTATTTCAAAATGTTCCTTTGTCTTATGGATACACATTTTCAAATCATTTCTTACACTATTCACTAAAGAAATGAACTTATATCCAGCAGAGAAATCAATGCCTTTATTTTCATAAATGAGAAAACTGACTCTCAGAGCAATAAAAGAATTTACCCAACAGCCTGGTTTATTTACTCCACAGCAGGCACTACCAAAGAAAAATTATTACATTTCTGCATGTCTTCCGTGCCTACTAAGTCCACACAGTACAAGCTGCAGCAGGCAAAATATTCCCTTAATGGGAAGATAGGATCCATGGGAGCAGCCACTTTCATGACTGATTCTCTTCTTTGTTGTTACCTTTAAAAATGTACCCAATTAAATTATTGGGCTGGGAAAGATAAATACTCAACTACTTATTTATATACTTGTGAGCAACCAAGCTAAACATACACAATCGACTTCTTAAGCACCCCCAATTGATAATTTTATAGCATATAAAGAATTTCAGAACTTTACCCTATGTATTTCACATTTCTTTAAATTCAGGTTTTTATTTTAAATCTCATAAATTTTATTTAGAACTCCTGACAGATTTTTTATTGAAATTTAAAATTTCCTATAACCTGCTAATTGTGTTTGTGCCTTCACATATCCCTTGGCTCTAACTAAGGAATAGAACAGTCTCTACATGACACTTCTGTGTGAATAGCTTGATAAAAAGACACTGTCATGTTGGATTATGTTTTCAATCAATGTTTTGGAATAAAATATTAAGCATTCATCTATAATTCCTGACTTAGCATCTATTCCCACCAGATTATATGGAGAAGCTTCTAAAAACTATAATATACACATATATCATATATATTATATATGTATGTATATGTATCACTGTTGGGTGTTGTTAAACCGCTCTGTGTTCCATGCTTATAATTGCAAAAACTGTTGTCAAGATTCTAATAAATATTTTCCTAGCACTAAGAAGTAAACCTAGGCGGTAAGCCCTTTGTTAATGTCCTAATAAATTTCAATGTTAGCCAATGACAAGATTGAAAAGAAAATAATAGAAACTTTTCATTCATTACTCCTTTCTTTCTGAATAGTCATATTGAAATAATGACTTATCTCAGATTGTAGTGATCACCAATAGCCTCAAAAGAGTAATTCAGAGTTAAACATATTTAAGGTAGAAGAGGAAAGTTCAAAGATGCCAGGAGAAAAGTGATTTTGTGGCAAGTTTCCTTGTATATAAAAATTCCATGTTTTCACCAAAAAGTTTATCATTACCCATAGATTCACTGATTGCTTTTATGGTTTGGGGTGTTTACACCATGTCTAAGTCACAAGACTAACTAAAATGCCACGCATTTCAGTATGGTCTAAATAAAGACTATAAGAACAGCAGGAGGCAGATTGAGAAATGAGAAGGGCACCAAACCAGGAAAATGTGATGTTGGGCTCCTGGGGCACGCTAGTACCCATCCTGTCTCTCAAAAAGTTTGGCTTAGATCACGTTGTTTTAAGAATGCATTCCTCAGAGAGATTTGTCTTTAGTCGTTAATTGCCCCACATGAGCACTGTCAGGCCACCAGTTACTTGCAAAGCCTTGATTTCAGAGGAGTAGGCACAGAGAAAGCCATTCGGTGTCACTCATTTTCAAAAGGGGAGGTGTTTCCCTGGTCTGGAAAACGAGGGCAAGTAAGTCTGTTTGCGGTGAATAACGTGAGACAGGGGATACCCACAGACACGAGGTGATGGGAAACAGATTTTCCAAGCAAAGAGTCCTGCTTCCTTTGAGGAAATATGATTGAAACGCAGAGATTCACTTTCAGAGAAGCCCAGGACGGAAAACCTAGTCGTATGCTCCCCTCTTTTGTATCATCTCAGGGCAAAAATAATCTCAATAAGCAGACGGTACGTCCAAGGATGAAAGTAAAGAATGTCTAACACAGGAAAATAAAAATACATTCAGTGTTGGAAGTTAAGTGGAAGGAAGCTATTAGGGAGGTACTCAGAAGGTCATAGCCAGTGTGTGACAGTAATAGGCAAATGTACCAGGCGCTGTCATTTTGACATCAATTGGCTAATTTACTCCAGGTTTTCCTGAGGTTTCTTTGAGTGTATTTTTAACCACACAAGCATTTATTTTGGTCTGAAGATAAAAGCCTTTTTTTTTTTTTGCGCAATGGTGCATATTTCTAAGGTAACAGTGTTTCCATTGTCAAAATTGCCATGAAAGGAACGTGGTGGTGGGCATGCTACCTTCTCTGCATATTTGACTGGGCAACGGGGTCACTGACGTTCTGGTTTGAAACTTCGTCTTACATCTATTGAATGCTTACTAGCTGACAGAGGGGAAAATGCTTCTCAAATGATTTCATCCTTTTCTGATATCATGAAGGAGGGAGATATTTCAGACACCAATGTCCCAGGACATTTTATTCTCCGACCTGGTACCCAGAACTCGTGCATACTGGATTAGACACAAGGGAAGAGGCAGTTGCCCAAAGGATAAGTGAATTCAGATGTTTTATCTACTTTTTGTTCGTACTGCTCTCCAGCTGTATCTTTACCACTGGGGGAAAAAAATCTGAAATCACAGTAAAAGCAGTTAGCTGATATTCTACAACACTAAATGGCCCAAATGGTATTTTATACAACTTTGAAGAGGATATTCCAAAACTAGGACCATACGGGTCAACATATGGACAGTTTTTTAGGAGGAAACAATTCCTACACTCTGCCCAGTTGGAAAATAAGATAAAAGTCCCATGACTACACTGGCCGTTGGGCAATCCCCAGTTGTCCTCAATCAAGACTGTCCCCCCGAAAAATACCAAAAGAGAGATACAGTGAAAACATGTACTTAAAAAAAAGTTTCTCTCACACACAAATAAAGCAGACCGCAAGAATGAACTGAGCTCAACAATATCAAAACACATAAAAGAGCCAGACTCTTAAGTTGCTGGGAGCTACATGCAGCTCAATGATGACAAGGACAATGTTCGTTTCAGTCTTTAAAAAAAAAAAAAATGTTTTCTGAGAACAGCTGGAGGGCATGGCTTAGTGGCCTGCACATCTGGTTTGATATACCTAGACTCCTTGGAGCCAGAGGCTGGAGTAATGGTATGATCTGCTTAACTGAATGCCGGACTCTGTAAAGTGTGCCGGACTCGGGAAAGTGTGGTTCTTGGAAAGTTTAGGGAAATATGTTCCCAGCCTGTTTCCGCTTGGAGAGAAAAGAATTGAAAAGACTGAACTGGATTCTATAGTTCCGGGGCACCCTCTTTCATTACTTACTGTCAATGGGTGACCATATTGGTCATTTGCATAAGGACTTTTATTTAAAGATTTCAAAGTAACTTGCTGGCATGGTCAGATGGCACGAATGTGCATTGTTCATATTTTAACGATGAGAAGAAAGAGATGCCAGAATTCCATAGCAAGTCCAGGAAAAGACAAGTTCAATTCAGTCAGAGATCACAATACACAATGCTTTCACGGGATGGCTTTCTGCAGAACAGTGTTCATTTAGGGTAGCAAAGAATTCAGCAAAGTAATTGAATAAATTACTTTTTTGTTGCCATGACCAACATGACTTCTGACAAGAAAGTCACGTAAGGAAATTATGGTGTATTTTGGCTCACCTTTAGAGGGGATACACATCATGACGAGGAACGCAAAGTGGTTGGTCATGCTGTGTTCTCAGCCAGGAAGCAGAGAAAGAAGAATCCAATATTCAGCTCATTCTCTCCTTTCTGTTTAGTTTAGATCATGCAGGGTACCATTCACATTCAGGATTGTTTGTTTTTGTTTTTGTTTTTTTGTTTTTTTCTCCTCAGTTAAATCTTTGTAGAAACACTCTTGTTGATACATGCAGAGATGTGTTGCCATGGTGATCCTCACTCCAGTGGACAATGAAGACTCACAGTCACAGTAATAGTCCCTGTAAGGTTATTACTTGACCTGGAACAAAAGTGAGACAATAGCATCTTTAGGTCTTAGTGGTTTGTTGTTGATATCAATGGGATTTAATATTCATGTCTCTACTCCACACAAAGATAGCAAGAAATGACATTTCAGAGTATGCTTAATATGATAGGTAATTCAAGAAGTACTTTCAAGCTTACTTTCTTACTGACCTACATCCTCATAACAAAACTGTGGGATAAAGTGTTTTTAAGAGTCTTGGTTGGCTCAGTGGTTAAGAGCACTTGCTGCTGCTCTTGCAGAGGACCATGGTTCAGTTCCCAGCACCCACCTGTCAGTTCAAAACTGCCTGTAACTCCAGTTACAGGAGATCTAATACCTGCTTCTGGCCTCAGTGGGTACATGGTAGATATACATTCATGCAGGGAAATACTTATACCCATAAAACAACAACAACAATGATAATAATAATAATAATAATAATAATAATAAAGGAGTTATGGTGTCTAAGCCAAATAATCTGGAAATGAGAAGCCAGCAGAACTTCTTTCACTCCTGTTAGCCCCTTCAGCTTGGCACCTCTCCCCTCTCCTCCTGTCTGCTTTTTACTCATTTTATTGTGCACTGCAATATTCGGTATATGGTTGCTCTAGTCTGCTTTTCTGTTTCTGTGATAAAATACTTGGTCCAAAATCAACTTGGAAAGGAAAGGGTTTGTGTCATTTTGCCCTCTCACATTTGAATCTGTCATTAAGGATATCCAGAACAGGCATTCAAGGTTTGTGTCATTTTGCCCTCTCACATTTGAATCAGTCATTAAGGATATCCAGAACAGGCATTCAAGGTTTGTGTCATTTTGCCCTCTCACGTTTGAATCAGTCATTAAGGATATCCAGAACAGGCATTCAAGGTTTGTGTCATTTTGCCCTCTCACGTTTGAATCAGTCATTAAGGATATCCAGAACAGGCATTCAAGGCAGGAACCTGGAGCACAAACTAAGGATGAACACTGCTGGCTGGATCACTATTTGATGCATGCTTCATTAGTTTCCTCTTTCTTTTTCTTTTTTTTTAAAGAATTTATTTATTTATTATGTGCCTTGGTGTTCTGACAGCATTCTGTGTAAGGGTGTTGGAATCCCTGGATCAGGAGTCACAGACAGCTGTGAGCTGCCACGTGGGTACTGGGAATTGAACTCGGGTCCTCTGCAAGAGCACCCAGTGCTCTTAACTGCTAAGCCGTCTCTCCAGCCCTCCACTAGCTTTCTAATGCAGCCCAAGACTTCCTACCTAGGGATGGTGTTGCTCACCGTGGGCTGTTACCCTATATCAACTAGAAAAACAATGCCATGCAGACATGCCCACAGGCCAATCTGATGGAGGCAATCCCTCAGTTGAGACTCCCTCTTCCCAGAGGAAATCTAGACTATGCCAGTAAAATCAAATCAGGACAGTGGTGAACACCAGAGATCCCCAAACAACAAGATAGTCTCTCACAAGTGCTAGAAACAGACCTGTATACAAATCACAACACAGAAAGTTGGGTGGCCCAGCTCACTTTCTAAGATAACCAGTGTACAACATGTTTCCTTTTATTCTCTGGGGCATTCGGCATACCCCAACTGCTCGGGAAGAATGTCCTCTGAAGTCAGGCATTAAAGCTCATAACAATTAGCATATGTTGTCCTTTGTAATATACACAATTTGAATGTCATCCATTACAAAGGGCTGCTAGGAGAAGTAAATTATTCTGTATCAGGCATTCAGCAGAGCTGCTGATGCACATAAGTCATTCAAAGAGTGTCAGATTCATTATTGTAATCATCAGAGTGGCATCCTATCAGGTATCTATGTTTTGAATCCTAAATATCCTCCAGAGGTCATTTGCTAAAAGGCTTTATCTCCAGCCTATTAGGAGGTGTTAAAATATTTAAGAGGTAGATCTTCAATAGGGAGAAGTTAAGCCATTAGGATCCTACCCTTTAAGTAGATATTACAGCCCTAGTTCCTCCTAACATGTGCTTCCTGCTATGATATGCTGAAACCTCTGAAATTGTGAGCAAAATAAACATAGCCTCCTTACAAGTTCACTTTCTCCTGTACTTTGTCAAGGTGCTAGAAAGCAGTCTGGCATAATGTACAAACACAGTCTATTCTGCCAACCTTAAAAGTGAGGCAAGGTCACAGGGGATAAAAATACAAAAGAATCTTTAGATAGCTCATAAATCCTTGACCTATTGAACCCCCATTCCAGATTCAGAGTGAATGAGTTTCTAAGCTTCAGATCTTCAAAAAGACAAACTGAATAATCAGTCACATTTAAATATCTCTATGGACCCCCAAACAAGAAGCCCCAAATGCCTTTTGAAGATTTTAAATTTTCTTTCTTAGGAATCTCACCTTGAGAATGGTAAACATACTTCATGCTTGGGGGAACAGTTCTCTTGTCTGAGCAGTGGCCAAGACAAGGGCAAATTTTTCCTCCTCTTCTTCAAGGAGGTATTTTTGATAGTTAGAACAAGGCAAGTGGGAGTCAAGAGGAATATAGCAATGCTGTCATCAAGCTGGGAAAGAAAGAGATTTGGTGAACATCCTACTGTGAGGATGGAGAGATGGCTCAGTGGTGAACAGCACTCTCTGCTCTTCCAAATGATCTGGGTTCAACTCCCGGCTCCCACACAACAGCACATAAAATAAAATTAAGTAAATTATTTTTTAAAATATCCTACTGCGAACAAGATAAACTCACAATAGGATAAGTGTCTTACTGTGCACAGGACAGATCCTGGTCTAAAAATACTTTTTTCTTTATTTTTTATATTAATCACAGGTTATGCATTTTGTATCCCAGCTGTAGCCCCCTCCCTCATTTCCTCCCATTCTCCCCATCCCACCTTCATCCCCTCCCTGCCCCTTTCCAAGTCCACTGATAGGGGAGGACCTCCTCCCCTTCCATCTGACTCTAGCTTATCAGGTCTAGTGCCAAAAACAAAAAACAAAAAACAAACCTATGAGACTCTACCCTAAAGAAGCACATACTTATCTAAACAAACTTAAGGAGACACATATATTCATTATCCTTCTTTGTCAAATTTCACACTATGACATATAAGCCTGTGCCACGCTTTCCTTGAGCAAGAGTAAATGGGAGGACATGGTTAGAGATGACATAATGAGCAGGAACACTGACTCTACAGGGAAGCAGAAGAAAAGCTAAGAGAAGGTAAAAATGTCCCTATTTAATATTTGTGCAAGGGCACTCTTGGTGACCTATGCAATAACCATTTTAATGGCATATAAGGTATGTTAAGTAGTGTACTCCATAATACCTCCTGGCAAGATTAAGTTTGGTTGTAAACTGGCATTAGATTTTGTCATGTCTCTGAAGATGATAAAATTGAGCTACTGAAGATTCCAAACTTCAGAAAAATCCACTTAACACAATTTTGAGCAACTATCATATACTAGTCATAAGTCATTTTACTTGAGATATATTAATGAGAGAAGCAAAGATACCTGTTTTGTGTGGTTCTCATTCAATAAAGTTTACATATGTAATATATTTATGTATATATGTGTATCTGAGTACATATGAGTATATATACACATGTACATGTATGTACATGTATGCATTTATCAACGTATGTGTATGTACTTAAATTCAAGAATTCTTGTGTATATGTGTCTGTGTCTAGATACCTGTATGACTATGGGTATACAAATACAATGTATGTTCTCTACATGTATGTGGAGAACAAAGGATAACCTCAGATTTTGATTCACAGGCACCTTCCAGTGTTTGTTTGAAACTAGGTTTCTCATTGATGTTTCTCACCACTTAGGTGAGTGAGGTCTTGCTCTCTGCCTCTGCCTGAGCTTTTATGTGGTTCCGGGGATTGAACCGTGGCCCTCACACTTGCAAGGTACGCACATTATTGACTGAGCCATCTGCCTAGCTCAAAACAAGAATTCTTGAATACTTCTATATGTACCATTATATGTTGAACTTATTTATCGGTGTTGTTTAAAAAAGTAGGTTAAGGTGATTGGGAGATGGTGGTGGGTAACAGGGTTTGCTATGCAAGCATGAAGGCCTGAGTTGAAATTCTCAGCACCCGCATAAGAGCTAGGAGTGACTACACATACATTCCAGTGACCCTAATCTAGGGTGTTAGGGACCGGAGAGAAGAGGGCCACTGGCAAAGGCTGACCACTCAGCTTACATTAAAAGCATCCACAGCACTGACACGACCAAGACAGGCAGATCTGTGAATTCAAAGGCTGTCAAGTCGACACAGCATGTTCCAGGCTGGCCAGAGAAAGACAGTAAGACCTTATCTTAAGAAAAGAAAAGAAAAGAGAAAAAGGGAAGGGAAGGAAAGGAAAAAAGAAGAAAAAATGAAATAAAAATAAAAGATAAGGAAGGAGAAAGAAAGAAGAAAGAAAGAAAGCAAGCAGGCTAAGCCTGGTTATGTCCCCTATTCATCTGCGCATTCAAGCCCTTTGTTACTCAAAGGCCTCCAAGCCTACTTACCACAGAGTCAACTGCAAAGCATTGATCATTTCAGCACCCCTCGCGATATCCAAGTTATGGACCAATGTAGATTCTCAACAACAGAGGAACAAGTAAGGAATATGTGATCAATCTATGATATATCATAAACCAGGATAAAGACAGATAAAGAGAGAGAGAGACTAGACATATTTCTCAGAAGAGCAAAGTTAGGTTGTTTGTGGGAGGTGATCAGATTAAGCAAATCAAGCTAGTTTTAGAAAAATAAGTCTATGCTTTCTCTCATGTGCAGTTCCTATAATTTACATAGTCCCACCTCAGTTTCTATAGCTTGTTGATCAATGAAATGGTTAAAAGTCTTTTTCTCTCTCCTTATAAAAGCTAAAAAAAAAAATCAATGCATTTGTGAGCACATTTGTTGAGCACACAAAGTGGATGGGATTCTTGGAGAAACAGAGGAGATACTTTGCCATCCACTGAGAAGCTTCGGTTCCTCTGATGTTGTTACTAGTTTCCTACAGAGCTTCTCTACACCAGTAGATTCAGAAGCCCTAGCAGCCACCAGCAATGAGTTTGTATTCCCAGTAGCTGTGGAGAGTGGTCCAAGACCAAAGATGAGCTGAGGAGACTGTATAACTTACACTCACATTTATGTAGGATCATTGCTGCCTTATATTTTACATCCATAGTTAATTATGCCTGCAATGCAAACTAAATTACAAAAAAAAAAAAAGATTGTGAGGCCTGTGTCAAAGAGGGCTTCTAAATACTAACAAGAAGAAAGGAGATGAAAAGACTTCTTGAACCTTCTAAATCACAATAAATCTCATGAATTATAAAGTTTCCCTCTAACTAGGCTAGATGCACCCATGAAACTGTTCCTGGAGAACTCCACTCAAGCTACATAAGTTACTGATTTTAGCCCTGTTTCCAAGACTTCCCACACTACAAAAGATTCATCTGGCACCTTCAAGTTCAGTCCTTGATGTCATCAATAAAAAAAGTATCATTGTGGTTTAAGATGTTGACACAAGTAATCCATACAGCCAAACCTATGAAGTACTTACATTTTTAAATTATGATTTAATGCATGGATCAGAAGGCCAAGTCCAAGTGTTAGCCTTTCTTAAGGGAGGTCTAGTATTCAACTTCTACTGAGTGCATGCAGGAAGCCAAGGACCTCCAATGAGCAGAATAGAGTGAAGGAAAAAAAAAGGTGGACTGACTAATTTAAGTCTTGAAATAAATAGTAATATATGTGTGTGTATATGTATATCTATCTATCTCTGTAGTTTACAAAGAGATCTGAGGATAACAACTCACTACTAAACCAATCAAGAAACGAACTTAGCAGAGCTTAGTCCAGCAGTTTATAAAACAGACTTGTTTGAAAAACACTGCATGCATGTAGTCATGGGTCACAATATAAAAGTTGCTCCTACCTAATGTTATGAAGTCCACTGACATAGATCACCTTGTATTCATTAGGCTTCCTCAGTTTCTCTTTAATATTTTTTGGAAGAAGGTCTCATCATCATTACCTGGTCTGAAGTTTCCAACATTTCTTTCCTCCAAAGGAATCAGTGAGCTCACCATTCAGGTCCCCTGTTCTGCAGGACAGGGCAATTCTGTGAATAAAAGAGTGCTGCCTTCTGGCTTTACTGAATTTCCTGGGCCTGGACTGTTTTTTTTTTTTAAATCTACAAATGGATAATTCTATAACTTACTTCACGGGGTGTCAGGACACTCACTCATAGCAGATAAAAAGCATGTAACACTGTTCCTGGTAGAAGTAAATACATGTTTTCTTTCCTTTCGGTTTTTATTTGGAAAAAAAAGATAACTTCTCCTATGTTCATTCCTCCACTAAAGAGACAAGGTCACCTCTCACTTGCTACACAGAGAAAGGACACTGTGACATTGCTTCTCTCTCACCAAATTAATGAAGGATTATGTCCTCACCCTTCTCTGTGGTCAGCACAGCCTCTTGCTTATGGCAAAATCTGAAAATATCTACGAGCACTAACTGAGAATAGGCTCAGTTACAAAAGCAATTTTCTCCAGTTGTTATGAGTGAAGGAAGCTATAAATCACTCTATCCATTTGCATTTATACTGCTTTTAAATGATGCTAGTATGGGAGAAACAAGAGGGAAACCTATCCAATAAGAAAACAGTGCCCAGGGACAGAGGAGAAACCATTGCCCAAATCACTACTCTGTTTGGTTAGAGACAAAGCTTTCACACCAGAACAGGTCTGGGGAAGCTTATATCACCCCCTTGCCTCATGAAGAGGTCCTTGAAATCAAGATGGGAATACTTAGCCCTTAGGATTAATATCTAATCATTAACTTCACTTGACTTATCTTAGAAAAATGGAGAGGAAGCTTTATTATTTTGTAATGCAAAACAAAACTAAATATAACAGTCGATGTTACTGATGGGTCTCTTGGCTTTAGCCTCCCAATGACATTTGCTGTATCTCTGAGCAATTGCAGATAAACTAAGCCAGCAGCTGGGGTCTGCTGCAGCCTGATGTCCTTGCCTCATCTGACAGAAAGCCCATGGGTCTGGATCCAAGCATCCAAATAGAGAGAAAATATTTTTCACTCCCAAGGACACATAATCTGAGCTATGTTAAACCCAGTCCCTCTGTGGAATTCTTACATGAACACTGCTTCTTAGAGGTAAACCGAGGTCATTCAAGAACTGTCATAGGGAGTTTGCTGAGAAGAGCTTTGTGTTTTCTGTAGTCATTTCACTCTAGAATGAAATGCAAGTGGTCAGGAGAGGTAAACTGTCAGGAGTGTCAAGGAGGTCTTGGCATGGATCAGGCTGTCAGTGTCATGTCAGGATCACGGTGGGTGCTCCAGGCAGGAGTACGTCACACAAAGTAGGATGACGGGCTTAGTAAGCAAAGGCACCTACCTCCTAGCCTGACAATGTGAATTAAAACTCAACTGTACAGTGAGAGAACGCACCCCGGCAGCTGTTGTCTGACCTCCACTTAGCACACACACCAACACACACACACACACACACCAAATAAATAAATGCAATAAAAAATGACACATGATTCTATTTTTCAAAACACCCAGTTTTCCCTGTGTAGCTACATTCATTGTTTCTTCCTTCTGTTTTTCCTTTCTACATACTGGGTGGAAGGTAATTGTACATGTCAATGCATCTGTTTGTCAACTCCAGAATAGGGTATCTGATCCCCTGGAGCCAAAGAAAAGGGCTGTCCTGAACCACCATTATTGATGTTGGACACAAAATTCAGGTCCTCTTCAAGAGCCTTGAGCCTTCTCAATTGCTGAGCCATCTCTCACTGGGCCCATTGATACTTTTAATATATGACTTCCCATCATTTACAAGGATAAATTTAATAACTGGTGCTCTCAAAGTGCTTCCAATGCTGACCCTTTGATCTAGAATGTTCCCTACCCTAGTCACATAGAGAATGGATTTCAAAGACAATCGTGATGCCCTTGAAAGCTTTGGTTATAAAAGGTCAAGCTTTTGTCACATAAATAAAAAGGAAGATATACTTAAATGTATAGAATCTCAAAAAGGTCAAGCATAGTGACTCATCCCTGTCATCTCAGAACTCAAGAGCAAGAGGATCATGGGTACAAGGCCATCCTCAGCTTGAGGCCAGCCTGGGTTGGAGAACAGTCTGTCTTAAAAAAAAAAAGCATAACAGAGCTAAATGCAGAAGAATTGCATCTAAATACATTTTGAGAAATGTCCTTAGGAAGTCTATTAAATGGGCACAACTGAGCATGAGTAAGACCTCATACAGCAGTACTAGTGGGACATTAAGTAAATCTAGGTAAATATTGATAATATCTGTGTAAGTAGCTGTTATTACTAAGAAACAAAGCAAATTTGCATCATGGGAAACAAGTGACAGAATTACAATAATGCTAATATTCAAAAGCTAAATTGTCAGTGATATCAGAAAAACAGAAGTTTGGCATTGAGAAAAAGATGTGACTGGCAAGCCTTGGAGGTAATGGGCCAAAGATCTCATCTTGTTATTTTGGTTTTTGTTTTTGTTTGATTTTTTGGTTTGTTTTAAGCCCTTAATACTATTTGTAAATCTTTTCCAGAAAGTAACATAAACACTCTCATTAAATACTTGAGCAATTACAACCAACATCCTCACTACATGCAGAATCTCAAATCACCCCGGGAACAAAGATGAAACACAGATTTGTGTGTGAGTAAGGAAAGAGAGACCACAGCGGACATAAAACTTTAAAGACAAAAGATACAATAGAGTCATGAAGTCCCCAAAGGCACAGACAGATCAGATGTGATAACAAACATGAATAAATATACTGACTTTATAGTGTAACTATGATTTTTAAGAAACACGAAGTGAAATGACTTGCAAGGTTAAAAATAAGACCTATTGCTTTGAGTATATGTCCAGGAATGGTACAGGTGGGTCTCAGAGTAGACCGATTCCCAATTTCCTGAGAAACCACCATATTGACTTCCAAAATGCCTGTACAAGTTTTCACTCCTATCAGTCATGGAGGAGTGTTCCCCTTGCTCGACATCCTCACCTGCATGACCTGTCACTATGCTTTTGCTTAGCCATTCCGACAGGTGTGTAAGATAGAACTTCAAAGTCATTTTGATTTGCATTACCATGATGGCTAAGGATATTGAATGTTTCTTTAAGTTTCTCGGTCACTTGAGATTCCTCTATTGGGAATCTCTGTTTAGATCTGTACCCGTTTTTAATCGGTTTATTTGGTTTGTTGATGTCTAGTTGCTTGAGTTCTTTATATATTTTGGATATTAGCCACCCATCTGATGTGGAGCTAGTGAAAATTATTTGTTCATTTATGTTCACAACACACTTATTCATAATTGTGAAACTGGAAACAACTTAGTTGTCCCTCAACCAAAGAATCGAGAAAGAAAACGTACATTTACATAATGGAGTACTACTCAGCTGTTAGAAACATTAAATTTGCAGGCAAATGGATGGAACTAAAAAAACACATCTTGAGTGAGGTCACCCAAGCCCAGAAAGACAAACATGTTATGTGGATATTGGCTGTAAAATAAAAGCTAATTAATTACGCTACTATTCACAGACCCAGAGAAGCTTAGTAAAAGGAGGGCTTAAGGGAGGACCCAAGGATCTCTCCTGGAAGAGGAAATAGAATAGACTTTACTGGTGGACTGGGGGCAGGTGAGGTTGGAAAGAGGAAGGAACAGATGGTGGGAGAGGGAAGGAGAAAATACTAGGAGAAATGATTGGTATTGAGGTTTGGCATTTGGGGGACAAGGTAGAAACTTAGTGTGATGGAATCTATGAAAGTAACCCTAACAGAGTCTCCTAGTGATGGGGAGCATGGGGTCTGAACAAGCCATCTTCTGCAACCAGGCAAGGCCTCAAGTGGCACGATGAGGACACCAACCCAACCCCGAAACCTTTGACCTACAGTTTGTCCTGCCAGTAGAGTGTTCTGGGACCAGAGCCTAACAAAATGGTTATCGGAGAGACCAGAGAGACTTCATCCAGCAACTGATGGGAGCAGATGCAGAATCCCACAGCCAAACATTTTAGGCAGAGCTCAGGCAGTATTGTGGAAGAGGGGGAGGAAGGATGAGAGAAGCTACAGCGGTCAAGAACCACAAGAACAAAACCCACAAAATCAAGTGACCTGAACTCATAGGGGCTCACAGAAATCAGGGAGCCTATCAGGGTTTGACCTAGGTTCTCTGCGTATATGTTATGGCTGAGCAGCTTGGTGTTCTTGCGGGAGTGGGCGCTCTCTCTGACTCTTTCACCTGCTTGTGAGACCCCTTTCCTCCTTCTGGGTTACCTTTCCAGCCTTGATATGATGGTATGTGCCTGGTCTTATTGTAGCTTGTTATGCTGTGTTTGGTTGATGTCCCTGGGAAGCCTGCTCCTTTTTGAGAGAAAGTGGAGGAGAGAGTGGCTTTGAGGGACAGGAGAGGTAGAGGGAGATACTGGGGAGGGTAGAGAAGGAACACTGCGCAAGATATATGAGAGAAGAATAAAAAATATAAGACTTAATAAAAAGTAGTGTCAGGAAAATGAAACAAAAACATGTAGTACTCACTTTTTAATTAAATTTTAATTTTTTATATTAATTACAGTTTATTTACTTTGTATCCCAGCTGTAACCCCCTCCCTCATTCCCTCCCAATTGCACTCTCCCTCCCTCACCTCCTCCCTGCCCCTCTCTAAGTCTACTGATAGGAGAGGTCCTCCTCCCCTTCCATCTGACCCTAGTTTATCAGGTTTCTTCAGGACTGGCTGAAATGTCCTCCTCTATGGCTTAGCAAGGCTGTTCCTCCCTCGGCGGGGGGTGGGAGTGTCAAAGAGCCAGCCACTGAGTTCATGTCAGAGACAGTCCCTGTTCCCCTTACTAGGGTACCCACTTGGAGACTGAGCTGCCATGGGTTACATCTGAGCAGGGGTTTGAGGTTATATCCGTGCATGGCCCTTGGTTGGAGAAACAGTCTCAGACAAGACCCCTGTGCTCAAGTATATTTGGTCCTTGTGGAGCTTTTGTCCTCTCCAGGTCTTACTAAGTCCCCCTTCTTTCATCTGATTCCCTGCACTCTGCCCAAGGTTTGGTAATGAGTCTCAGCATCTGCTTTGATATATAGCTAGGTAGAGTCTTTCAGAGGCCCTGTATGGTAGGCTCCTTCACCAACCCTATATCTGACAGAGAGCTAATATCCAGAATATATAATGAACTAAAGAAGTCAAAAAGCAACAAATCAAGCAATCCAGTTAAAAAATGGGGTACAGAGCTAAACAGACAATTCTCTGTAGAGGAATATAGAATGGCAGAGATACACTTAAAGAAATGCTCAACGTCCTTGGCCATCAGGGAGATGCAAGTCAAAACAACCCTGAGATTTTACCTTATACCCATCAGAGTAGCACTCACTTTTAAAGTCTACTTTATTTGGGGTCTCTTAAAGCCTCTCTCTTCCAACCATCACACCTCAGGTAGGAGAGTGAAAGTTAGTGGAGGGAGGGGCACAGACCCTTTTACTTCTCCAGGGTGTTCGGCTCTTTTTGTCAATGGGTTCCCCTAGGCCTATACCAATCTCAGTCAACTACAACCTCATCAGGTAGTCTCCTCCAGCAGGTGTTGAAATGTTTCTCTCAGTCTGTCTTTGGTCACACCAAGCTGCTATAGGACACACACCAATAGCGCATGCCACACCTTCTTTCTCCAGGCTCCCATATTTATATCCCTCTGAGTCCTAGAATATGTCTCTCCATGCCACAAGAGGCAGGCTATTACCAGGTGGCAAAGGCCATGCCCTGAAAGAAACTATTATCAGCTGTGGACAAACTAAAGCCCAAACTAAAATCCCACACTTGGAATTAAAACAACAACAAAAAAATATTTACATAACATAAGTGAGTTTACAAGAAACCAAAACTTCCATTATAAAAATAAGTTCGAAATGGTAACACATACATTAATTCTGTAAATGTAATGTGTTTAAAAACATTATTTGACAGATAGCCCTGTATGAAGACATACAAGCAGCGAGCAAATAGAAAAAGAACCTTAGCCTCATGTGTTGTAAGAAATTCAAAACACAGTAATGAAGAAATGATGTAGTTTTTCGTCTATCGGCTTGGCAAAGATAGAACTCTATAAGAATATTCACTTATTGCCAAGAAGAAACTAGGCCCACACTAAAACCTCATTTTGGCAACTACCAACTAAAACAAAATTTTAGGAGAGCAATTTGGCAGTAGGACAATTCTTTTGAAACATACACTTTGGCCCAGTGTTTTCTCTAGGCATTTGCCCTACAGAATGTGTAGAAGTGCATTCATGTCGATACTCTTTACTGCAGTTTGCAATAAAATGAGAAAAACAATGTGTACATTCATCAACATGAGACACTGTGAAAAATATTTGCATTTCCCTAAACGAAACTTTAAAAGAATAGATTATGTCTACCTACAATGACACATAAAGATGTTAGATGTTACACAGCACGGAAACAGTTAAGTGTATAAAAATGCATCCAAGCTGTAATTTTACTTCGTAATCTTAATGGTAAACTGTGGCATCCTACAATTGTACCTCTGTATCATTATCAGTTAAGGAAACAGACCTGCTGTCCTTTTGTAATCTCTAAATCTCACAAGAGCAAGATTGTAAACAGATCTGGTATCTTCTCAAGGACTCTCACCTTCCCAGCTCTACGTGATAACAGAAGGTGGGGCAGCAGGTAGTGGGTGTCTTCAAGACCATTGCCAATGACTAGGCAGAATTAGGCACTAGGGCAGTGGTCTGTTAACAGCTTCAGCACTTCTGATTGACCATCCATCCATCTACAGTCTGAGGATCACTCATCCACTGCTATATTTATGCCTTCCCTGGTTCTGATGCCTCCAAGTCCACAGTGTTGGCTGGCTGTTCATCCAAGGCAGCAGATCCTTGATGTAAACTCATGTGTTCAGCTCTCATCCCCCAAACGATAACATTTTCCAGAGTGGCTGAGCTTATAGACTGCTACAGACTTGGTCACAATGTGTTCATGACTCTCACTACATTCTGTAAGGATGCTTTGTGAAGATTTAACCACCAATCCAGAGGATACCTCATAAGCCACCTCTTCACAGAGGCTTTTGCTCTCAGAGAGTGCAGAAGATTATGAAAATGAAAGGATCCACATTCTGTTCTTTCTTTCAACAGCACTTTTATGTACCTTCCTTCCAAGTACACTTGCATTTACATATCTAAACTAGTCCATCTAAATAATGTTTCCTTAACAGTATTTTCTTAAAGTCTTCAAAATGTGCTGAGCTTGAGACATAGAAGAGGCTAGCACACAGATATGTATACATACGCACATAGACCTTTATCATTGGTTAAGTCTTTATTTGGTCCTAATGAACTGACTGAGTTGTTACTGTTGATTTATTATACAGATGATGTCATACTGCTTTAATTATCATGTTTTTTGATGTCCTGAGATGAGGAAGAGTAATATTCGTTAAATTATTTTCTACTTTCAAATATTCTTGCTATAACTGTTTGATAAGCTTTATCTAATACTAGGCTGGGACTTTAATTTGATAATTCATTTGAATTTTTTAAAATAACAGAAATAGTTGGCTCCTCTACAATATTGAATCATTCAATCAATGTTGAACCATACAGGAGCAAGGTATGTCTCTGTATTTAACTCTTCCATCAGCCCTGTTTTTCAATTGTCTTTGTAGGGTTCATAAACGCGCCTTGCTAAGTATTACCTAGCTTTGTCATCCACTCATCTGTTTCCTAACTAGGAAAATGATGGATCATTGCTTGTTGACGCTATTGCCAGTTACTGTAAAATCCCTTTGGTTCTTTGAGATTTTGCAATGAGTCTGTTCAATTTCCAAGGCAGACATTTTATACACAGGCAAATCTGCCTGTTTTCTCCAGCTTTTAATCAGTTATTCTTTTTTTTTTTTTCATGCCATGTTAAATTTAACTTCCAACACTTCACAGAGTGGTATTGGTTATAGAGGGCATACTTGTTTATTTCTGACTTTCCAGTTGTACTCGTCTTTGAATAACTCAGTTGAAGCTTCCCTCCATTGTCTCCTTCCCTGATGCAGGAGGCCACATGCTGCTGGTTATGCTATAACTGAAAGTTCCAAAAGTGCACACAGCTTTTTGTTGTTGTTATTGTTACAGTATGCTTCAAATGCTGAAGTTTAACTATGTTTCCTTAATTCTTGGTTGGAATAAGGGCATAAAAATGAAGCCCAGGTAAGGAATAGCTATTGCCCTCCAATTATTTAAAAAAAAAGGCTGGTTCTCAGAATATACAAGTGGCTGTAGTATGCAGCATGATGAATGGACATGATCCGAGACTACTTCTGCTTCTAAGGACACTGACCTTGTGTTAGGAAGGAAGATGTTGATGAAAAGAGGGTACCTAACCTCGTGGGTTATGCTGACATCTAGAGCTTCTGTAATTGTTAGGCTGCATGCAATTTTCTGATACAGGGTGTTATCAACCCAAGGAAGCTGTTATCTATTCTTAGTTTGATGAGGTTTTTTAAAATCAGAAATGAATGCTAAAATGCCATCAAAACCCTCGTGGCACCTACTGAGAAGATATTATAATGCATTTGTTTTTTTCAATTAATATGTTAATCTAGAGTAATAGATTCCAATTGTTGAATCATTCTTGCAATCCCCAGGATAAACCATGCTTGGACTGTGGTTAATTTGAAAATATCCTGCTCATTTATTTCTTGCACTACTGTATACAAATAAAATAAATCTAGTTTTCTTTGCACTACACTTCTGTCAATTTCCTAGACTCCATAGCTATGTGGGAGGAGTTAGGAGGCAACTCATGTTTTTCTACTTGAATACCCTAAATAGCATTACCTGTCTCTACATTAGGTAGGTTTTTTCCCCCTTGAGGCCTGGTTGTGTCATTTAATTGGTAGGTCAGTGATTGTACTTTGTTTCTGCTTTGTTCTCTGCATGTACACACATGCAGAGACAGACACACAGATACACACACACACACAGAGTTACAAACATGTAAATAAGTATACGACCAAGATATGAGTGACACTATTTCAATCTTAGGGTTATTTTGCCATGCTGTTTGTCATTGTTGTTGTTCATAGGTGATCATAGACATTGCAGATGGAAGCCAACAGGTCCTCTAATTGAAATGAAGGCACACTCAACAGGAGGGAAATTGTGCCTGGTATTGGAAACCTAGACTGCCACTCAGATATAGTGAGGTCCTGAATTTTAAAGGAGAACCTACTTTTGCCGTTCTATTAAACTAGCATAATTTCTAACATAATTCTTATATTTATGGTTGTGAGCCTAGCCTTTAACAGCTGAGCCATCTCTCCAGCCCTTCTAACATAATTCTTAATTCCTACCCTTATGCCTATAGATAAGTTCTCACCCATCATCAAATAAATTTCTTTTTGCAGCAGGAGACCCTTACAGAAAACCACAACAGGTCAAGATATAGAGAACAGATGATCCTGGGGTGCCCGGCTCCAGCGGATACATCTACAATGTGATTTCGGCACCTAAAGCCCAGAGAACATTGAGGAAGGTAGAAAAGAGAGACTATAAGAGTCATAGGACAAGGAAAGCTGCTGTGAGAACATGTCTCCTAAAAATGGCAGGGAAGCTTCCCCCATGATATCACAATATGGCTGCCCAAACAGGACATTTAAAGTACAACACCAGTAGACATACTAATATGAGAAGAAGAGATTTCAGTCTAATGAGGCAAAGAACTATGGGAACTAGGCAGTGCTGAAAGTGGAAGCAATGGTCCCTCCTGGGAATAAATCCCTCATTGGACTCATTAGTATCCAATTCCAAGTGGTCAGCTATGAACATACATTCATGTAACACTAGATGGACATATATAATCTCTCTCTCTCTCTCTCTCTCTCTCTCTCTCTCTCTCTCTCTATATATATATATATATATATATATATATATATATATATATGAACCATGGTAAGGTAATGGTCTGGGAAGCAGCAAAGTCCAAGGGCAGCAGATGTCACTAACATGGATGCACACATGACCCCTGAATAGACCCTTAACCATCTTTCCTGATGCTTGGCCTGAGCCTCTTGTCTCATTCTTCAATACACACGCAGTTACACAGGCTGTACATTTCTTCCAATAATTTCTTTACTGTTTAAAAAAATCATATCATCTTTTGATGCTTCCAACCATGAAGTGCTTTTATGCTATAGAGCTAGGAAATAAAGTCTATAAAATTTCTGCTTTGTGAAATATGTAGAGATTTTTCCCCCTTTGGTTTAAAACAGTCCATTTTTATTAACAGTAAATTTTTGCTTATTTTCCATTTACTAGTCACCAGAGTTTAGAAACCAAGCATATTTCTTCTATAACTCCAACTTTCTTTTCAGTGTTGTCTCCTTTGGCTTGTTAGTTTCCGACATAAGCAGATCTACAGCTATAGTGTTGCCGTAAATCTGACCGAGTCCTGACCATTTTATTAGTGCGCTCCCAGATGTTAGCATCTGTAGACATTTCCCTTAAGCCAGTTTCTCCAGAGAAGAGTTATACAGTTTCTTTGCCAAGGGAGATAGAAGGCTGGCTGCCAATATGCTGGCTTCAGAGTATCAAAACAAAGCCAAGAATATTCCCTTTAGACATACATTTTCTTCTGTATCCCCCTACCTCATATCAATTGCTTAACCTCTGGCATGGGATAGACTATTTTCACCTCTCCTGAGGTACTAACCTCTATCTTCTGAAGTGATATACAAGATAGACATGTAGTTGACTGGGGTGGGAGGTAGAGTGTTGAGGTTCACTATCCATTATACAGATATTTTGACTTTTCTCCTTTCTGGAGAGCCAATAGTTCTTTTAGGGATCTATGGTTCAATGGCCTTCCTTTGTGTTCATATTTTCCCTATAGTCCCTTGGGTGTCTGATCTCCCAACAGGTTAAACAAGAAACCTTCACTTTCACACAAATTTATCTTTTTGTCCCAAATATGCTCATATCTCTGACTTACAGCTTTCCTTCTTAGTGCTCTCTTTCCTTCTTCCCCTCTTCCTCATTTCCTCCTCTCCCCGCTCCCCCATTTCTCTCCCCATGTGTGTGAGTATGGGTGTGGTAGGGTGGGTGTGGGCATGTTTACTCAATGATAAAGACGGTATTTTGGTTTTCTTTTCTCTTTTTGGTCTTCTTTTCTAATGATAGTAATTTTATTTTATTTTTTATACAATTGTTTCCTTGAATAGCAGGCAAGGCTGTGTATGGAATAAAAGTGCCCATAACACTGTGCAAAATGTAAGGAACAGACTTCTCAAATGACAGCACTAGCCTTGGGTCACTCCGTGATTAGGAGCATACATCTTTCCTACTCCATTGTCTGCTGACTCTGTTTTATCCATTTATTGGTCTTCACTGCATTTAAATCATAGAGCTCAAGCAGAAAATCAGAAAATTTTGGCATCTCAAAGTGCTAGAGGAATTGGCCACAATTGCTACAAGTTAATGCAGGGAGCTTGAAGAAAGTTACAAAGATGGAGCTCCAAATTCAGCTCACAAAGGGCCTATAGATTCCATGCTTAACCTGAGGTTGACTTCATGGAATGAAAGCCCAAGGAACCCGGGGCAAGGCTCAACACCATTCAAAGAATAGCAGGCTCCAAAACCCCATGACACAAAATGTACAGTGTTTGAATAAAATATGTTTAGATTTGTGAAAATACTAAAGACAGAATGTTTTTTCTCTTTCATAAGAACAAAATTACAAGTGTCCCAGATGCCCTAGATTGACTTAACAAGGACTTTAAAATACTAATGATCGGTATGTTAAAGAATCTGTAGGAAAAGTATAGACTTGCTGGGCCAAAAGATGGATTTTTTAAGAACAATATGGAATTCATATAATGAAGTTATATTCCATTTATTGACATATAAATAAAAACCAAACAGAAACCTCAAAACTAAAATAATAGGACAGCTAACATGAACCATTGCTGGATAGTATTTATATCCAACTATACACACAGAATAAAAGATCAGTAAACTTAAAATCAAGACACACAAAATAGACTGTGAAGTCTATTGCAATCAACCAATAGAAAGAATGAAAAACGTAGCTTGAATTTTTTTTGCAAATTTGTTCAGAAATATTTCTGTATAGATTCAGGAAGATAAAATTGGTTAAACTTGAAAACAATAATCCTTTTACCTATAAACAGTCAAAAGAAATAAAGTAAGGGAGGAAGGGGAAGAGGGAGGAAAGGAAGAGGGAAGAAAGAGAGAGAGAAGGAGAAAGGATTGGGGGAAAGTGCACAGGGGTGAGAAGAAAAAGTACAAGCAAATTCTCGAGAGAAGCTGAGCAGAGGGGAAGAGTTATACATCAGAAATAATGGAAGCTACTAAAATCAACTTTTCAGAAACCATGAGGGCCACGAGCTGATGGAGCTTGTCTTTTTGATGCTGAAATAATTGTCAACCTAGAATTCTACATCTAGGCAGAAAACACTTCAAATACGAAAACAATTCTCTTCTATGTAAAATCTTAAGGCATTTTGGCTTCTGAAATTCCTCAACACAAAACACAGAGTTATAGAATTCTGACCAAAGTGAAGAGATACTGGATTTTAACTAGGTTTAAATTTAACTAGTTTTAAATTTTTAAATAAATGGGCAAAAATAAAAAGCAGCAGAAATGTTGAATATGTATAGGAATATAGATAACAGTCTTTCTTATTTTTCTTAATTAATTGTTTGAGGTATGTTTGTTTGAATCAAGGTCACTCTGTGGCCTAGCCTATCCTAGAAATCTCTATGTAGCCCAATCTAGTCTCCCACTTGAAGTCATCCTCCTGTCTCAGCCCCTCAAGTGCTAGCATTACAGGTTTTTCCAGAATTCTAAGAAATTAGTTGATCCTCTGAAACCTAAAACAATAATAGATTATAGGGCTTATAATATGTAGCAATAAATATATGACAACACCAATATGAAAGGCATGGAACTATAAACAGAAACTCTGCAAAGAGACTCATAAGTAAAATGATGCTGCATGATTTCCAGAGAGTCAAGAATTAAGGATGCATGCTCTGAAGATACTCAAAATAAACCTATAAAAAAAAACCTGAGGAAATCAAGCATCCCACCTAAAACCCATGGTGTCACCTAGTAATTCTCAGAACACTCATGGTATCCCCCCAGTCACCAAGCCCGGCTCCTTCTGGCTGTGGCTCGAAGGTCTGATCCTCAGAGTCTAGTCACAGCTTCTCTAGATGAAACCCCTGCAGTTCTCAACACTACTTAGTGCAGCACTCCACGGACCACAAAAGAAGCCGTGGCAGCCTCTCCATGCCGTTACATCTGCAAATATGCATAAAGCAAGAACTGTGGGGAAATGGAGGAGTCTACCTCAACAGTAAAAAAAAAAAAAATCTAGCTTGATTGGGGGCCCAGGAAAGACTTATCACACGGGCAGAAACACACAGAGAGCACTTTTGTACGATAATGACAAACCAGTATATCAGGTTGAAGCTGCTGCTTAGGATCTGTACCACAGCAGTGCTTACAGGGAGCATGCAAGGCTAGCCTGGAGAAAGCCACAGGTAGACTGTATCTGCTAAGAAGAGGAGCATGAGTTAAATCAAAGACGGTTACAGGGGTCGGGTTTTCCAAGGTCCTGATAGCCTGGCCCCAGTGCCGGCATGACCAGGCAGCGGGACATGAAACCCAAGAAGATAACTTTAAGGCCTTGAGGTTTAGCATGTTTTTTCTTGTTGGGTTTTGGAATCGCATGGGTCTATGCATTGATCAGTGGTATCTAGAGAAACAGAACCATTTAATGCTAGAAGCAAAGATTAATGGCCATTTTAGTAGGAACTTAGAAGATAAGAATACTGAGAAAAAAAGGAGAGTTGATGCCCAGCACATGAAGGGAACAATGATAGGAATTATTTGTATGATATTTTATCTGAAAAGCAGTCGTGATAGATAAAGAGGTCAGCACCACTATTGTGAAACTTTATTTTTCCCATAAGGAGCAAGAGTTTCTATCGTAGAGCAGTTTTGATACTCCAGAATTGTAAGTCACTTGCCTTTCAGCCTGGTGGCTGGAGTGGATTTGTCTCATGCTTTGAGGCTCGCCAATATTAATTTAGACAAGTCTCTGGACTTTGGACTTTTGAGATATGCTGGAAGAACTTGGGATTTTGACACAATTGGGATGGAATTAATATTTTGCATATGAGGAAGACATAGACTTTGAGGTCCAAGGGAAGAATCTGAAGGTTTGAAATGTCTTCCAAATTTCATGCTTGAGAAACTTAATCCCCTAGATTATATGTTAGTGATATTTTGAAGATAGGACATTTCTGAGAAATTGTGGCTTGGATGAGTGCCTTACTGGGGTCTTTGTCTTAAAGATTTGATCCCCAGTGACTCTTCTTGAAGGCAGTAGAATCTTTGGAAGTGGAGAACAGTGGCAGGTCTTTAGGTCATTGGGAGCATGATCTTGAAGTTAGTTGTGGAACCTGGCCTGTCCCCTTCCTTTCTGCTTCCTGGATAATGATGTGAGTAACTTCATTTCACCACACTCTCCCACCATGATGTGTTGCTTCACCACAGGCCCAAAGCTAAGTAGACAATTAAGCTACTTCTGAGTTGGTTATCTCCAGAGTTTCATTATAGTCACAGAATGTTCCCCATCACAAAAGGTAATTGTAATTAAATACGGTTGTGAGAATGGGGTCCTCATGACCCAGGTGGTGGCTTTGTAGGGAAAGGAAGAGATATGAAAAGAAGCTCACTTTGTATGCTGCATCCAGCTGGGAAGAAAGTCCTTATCAGAATCTGAGTGGGCACTGGTATGTTCTTGGATCTCTTAAGTCATCGTTCAAAGTAGACTTCTCTTTGTTATGATTTACCTAGTCTGTGGTATGCAGCCTTAGCCACAAACAGTGAACCAATGCACCTTCATGGCTGTTAAGGAACCAATTAAAAATTGATAATTCATATTGGAGAGAATATAACACAACTAGTTTCACCTAGGAGAGTATCAAAATCAGGATTCAATAGAAACCCAAGATGACAATCAAAGTTTTCTTCAAGTAGATCAGCAATTATTCAATCACCAGGACCCTCAGTGCTGGGCCTAGCCTTTTTCCCTACATGACCCCGCCACTTAATCAGCTCTCTGTGTTCCAAGGTCAACATTCTTGTCTTGAGCAAAATTTCATTTTGAAGGATTTCAAATGCAACAAAAGTTGATCCGTTGCAAAGATGAAAGAGCTGCTTAACAGATGCAATGAGGAAAATTAAAACAATTGGACACTCTTTCTACAGAGAATGAAACTATTTTCACTAAGAGCAGTACAAACCAAGAGCTGGCAACAAACTGAAATGAAGAATGACAAAGCAAATCCACTCTTACATTTGGAACTTATAAAAAAAAAAAGAGCAAAATACTTTCAAAAAGAAGCTAATTTTCATTTCTAAATGTCATTTATCTCTAGGGTAAAAAAGAAAAATCCACTGCTCAAAAAGTGCCTATCAAATTCTCCAGTGATATTTTTGGCACAGAAGCACAAATGACATTTCAATGTCAATGATCTCCATTCTTATGGTTTAATGAATTTTTTCATAAAATGCAAAATAAAATAAAATAAGAAGGATAAAAAAATCAAAATACAAACCATCTCATTGGACTGTAATATGTGTATCTGGCAGAGTCCTAACTAACTAAGGATAACTTAGTCAAGGGGTTACTTATAAAGTATATTAGATCAAGGTTTTTGGAGAAATAAGACCAATGTGACTTATCCACATCTACATAAACAAATGGTGATATTTATAAAGCATTGACTCGTGTGATTATGGGGGCTGAGAAGTCCTCATATCTTCAGTCAGATGAAGTCCAGAAGAACTGGTGAAGAGCTACAGCCTGAGATCAAAGGTCTGGGAACCAGGAGAGTTAATAGTGTGTGCTTATATCTCCAGTCCAGCAAGCTCAAGGCCTAGGCAAAGCCAATGTGTCACTATGAGTGTGAGGGAAGGAAATGACTGATGTCCTAGAAGAAATCCTTTTTGTTTAGCCTTTTTATTCTATTTTTTTAACCAAATGCATGAGGTGAGCCTACATCTAAGAGGTCAACTTACCAGTATAAAATAGAATTTCATCCCAAAGCAGCCTCATACAGATGCTCAGAATAATGTTTGAACAAAACGCTGGGTGCATCATGGTGCAGTTAAGTTGATTCATAAAACTATCTCTCAAATCATCCGCTTGGAGCCAGAGGTGGTATTCCTTTCCCAGCATAGAAATACCCAATAGCCATTTGAGCCCTACACCTTAATAAGGACCTATAACACATCCGCCAAATTTTCAGAATTCTCCAAGAACCTTTAGAAAGAAAAATGAGAGAAACTAGCCCTGGGATCGGCTTTCTCCAGCATAGACCAAGACAGGAAAGTGACTTTAGAGTTTGACCTAGAGCTAGACAAGACTGTTCTGTAGTACCACCTTAAATGTCAGAAGAGACCATGAAAGCTATCAAATGGTGTCTGGAAATGGCAGTCATGTAGATCCATGGGCAGTTCACACAGTATGTGAATCCTATCAATGAATCCACTATAAAACCATTGCGAGGTTTGGGGGCTGGAGAGATTGCTCAGAGGCTAAGAACACTGGCTGTTCTTCCGAAGGGCCTGAGTTCAATTCCCAGCAACCACATAGTGTCTCATAACCATCTCTAATGATGCCCTTTTCTGGCACGTAGACACACATATAGACAAAATGCTGTATAAATAATAAACAATCTTTAAAAAAAACAATGCAGGTAGTGAGATCCCATCTGCATATACCAAGTAAGAACTTTAAACCCTAAAGTCCATCATGAATGTGCCTTCATGCTTTTATGCTTTCTTGGGTGATTCTTCCCCCTCACTTAAGGATGTTATCTCCAAGTTAGTCTTCACATAGCTCTTTGGGAATTGTTAAAATATCCATCTGTTGGCGTCATAAAACACTCTGACCTAAAACAACTTAGAAAAAGAAAGGGTTTATTTGGTTTATATTTCCAGGTCACACTTCATCATTAGGAGAAGTCAGGGCTAGAACTCAAGCAGGAAATTGAAGAGAATAACTATAATGAAATGTTATGTACTGGCACACTCACAAGCTCATGCTTAACTAGCTCTTTTTTTTATATAGCCCAAGACTACTGGCTCAGGGAATGAAGCCACCCACAGTGGGCTGGGCTCACCTACAGCAATAAACAGTCAAACTAATTTTCAAACTAATGATCTAGGCAATCCCTCAACTGAAACTTTCATCTCAAATGACTCCAGGTATAACAAGCTGGCAGTAAAAGGTAACCAGATTAGGAATAGTATTTCTGTTTTGACAATAAACTATATTTTTTTCAGAAGTAGATATAGGACTCATTGATAGAGCTCTTGACTATTATGAGTGAGGAGTAGGCACTACTACCACAGTACTCAAATATAAGGGCTTTTAGATAAAAGGGGTACATGACTCTACAAGTTTGCTTGACTTTTCATTAAGATTGCATTGACTATGGATATGTTATCCTGTTTGCAGATACAGTCGGACCTATATTACTCTTTAACATATTAAAGAAGAAACAAATCACCATATATTTCCTCTAGTACAATGCTGAGAACAGGAAGGACTTCCCTACACCAGGAAAATCAAGGTGAGAAATTGATGGCTACCTTTAGGAACAAACTTCTCAGCCCTAATATTTTAGCTTAGAGTCCTTTAACCTGAAGTGATGGTTTCAGTTAGTTCTTTGCTATATATTCTCCTTTCTATATTGACTCCTTTTCAGTATTAAATTTTCATATTAGGCCCTCTGAGAATTCTGGGGACTGTATGATCTTGACAGCACAAGCTTCACGCTTGACAGTTACAATGGGAAGATACACAGAAAAGCCCACTTAGTTCATAACCCAGGGCTGGGTGACATGTACTAAGTACTCCATAGCACAGTAATCATTGTGATATATTCAAGATGACAAATTTGCAACACCAACAATGTAAACAACTAACCTGTTGTTTCACTTACCAAGTAGCTAGTTATGATGCTAACCATTGCAAAGATTGCAGCCTTTTGGCTCTCCATCTCTGCCCATTAAGTCAGAAGACTAGAAAAGGCTACATCATCCTTCATGAGAACCACCCTTCAGCATGTCAGTGATAATTAGTTTATAAAGTATGATAGACAGAAAATTTTCATGCCTGAGTCACAGCTGATTTCAAAATGAGCTTCACTAGTTACACAAAGGAGTAGAGAGTCACAGAGTGGCAAACCCCTACTTCTGGGGTTGTCTCTGTGATATTATCAAGGTAACGTCTGGGTAATTCTAACCAGCAGCACAGAGAGCAGATACATGAAACATGGCAGGTGAACAGGTCACATGCAAACATAAAGCTCATCACTCCAGAGCAAGCCTGGGCACCTTTACATGTATCAGTGATTATAGTCATTTATTGCTCATCACAGTGACTAGTGAGTGACATTTTGGAAAGCACATTGGCCATTGCCTTCTGTAGCACATACACTTAACAATATATATATATATATATGTAGGCCGGTGGCACTTATTGTCTTGAGAAGAGTAAATAGCACAAAAAGAACAAGGAATCCCAGGCAGACTTGAGCTACTCTCTTCCACTTATTTACTTGGTCAAATTACTTGCTCTTTCTTAGCTTTAATTTGTTCATTGGAAAGATGGGTGTGTGAGTAAAATTAGCACTATATACCAAGATGCTCTGAGCCAGAAGGTCATTTAGGGCTTTTCTTTTGAAAGTAACTTTATCACAAAGAACTTATTATTAAAAGTAACAGAGCCAGAATTAAAAAAATAAGTCATTATCTCCTAAAGTCCATTGCTTAAAAATGTGCATGTCTGTGTCTCAGTGTGTGTGTGTGAGAGAGAGACAGAGAGGGAGGGTGGGTGTGCACTTGCTATATGAATGCAGGCATGTGTATGCTATGGCATACATGTGAGGGTCAAAGGTCATCTTCAGGTGTTAGTCCTTGTCTTCTACCTTCTTTAATGTAGACTTTCTTGTTCATCATGTATATACCAGGGCAGTTGGTCTCTTAGAATTCTCCCATCTCAGACTCCCATCTTTCTGTGGTAGCATTGCAGTTACGGAGCACTATCCAGTCCAACCATGGACACGGGAAATCTGAACTCATATCCTCCGGCTTACCCAACCACCACTTTACCTGTTGAATGAATACCCCAGCAGAATTCCCAACTCTTAAATGTCCATCTTTCCAGCTGTCTAAATGTCCACAGCATTTAAAGTTTTTCAATGTTCACAAAAGGAAATATATACTTTCAATATTTATGATGAAGCAGTAAGGGTGAGTTCTTTTTTTAGAAAAGAACCTCATGTTTGCCTTCCACGGCTCCTATCCCCAACTACCCCAAATCACAGAGGACTAGTGTGGGTGCACACACACATAAAAATAAAAATAAAAATCTTTCTTTAAAAAGTTAAATAAATGAAAGAAATTGATACTGGTCTAAAATATCAATTTATATGAAACGCATATAGTTGAGGGTTTTTTTTTTTTTGTTGTTCCTTGTGTCTATTGTAGTCTACACAGTCTGTGCAAATACTGAGTTAGTAGATACTGAAAAAAATGCTTTGAAGAAGCACATCGCTAGCACGCTCAATTTCTTTGTTAGACACAGTGCCTTCCTCCTGGGCTTAGACTCTCCAGGCAACACTTCAAAATAATGACTGGGGGCAGCTACTGTAAACAACAACAACAAAACTAACAGAAAGAGTGAAAATAGGGGTAAGCAACATGGCATTAGATAGCCTGAGGAAGAGGCACTCACTCCAAGCATGAAAGCTGAGATTAGATGGCCGAGTCATGTTCCACACATCAGAAAAGGCATGTGTGAAGAGGATGTAAACATTAGCTGTGCTTCAGGTATGTGTGTCCACAAATGGGTGGGAAATACAGCCCAACAATAATTAGGACTTGCTGCATGAGAATGTATGAAAGCTAAGTGGCAGCAAACAGTGTCGCACGCATATGTGTGGTCACATGTATGCTTGTGTGCATTTGTATGTGTGTATATATGTGCATGTACGTGCTTTTGTGTGTATGTGCTCGTGTGTAAATGTGTGTCCACAGGTATGTTTGTACACGCCTTAACTCTAAGCCTGCAGCAGTGCTACAACCAGGGGACTGTCGCTGGGCATTTGTCCCTTGCAGTAACAGGTGAAAGGCAGATATGCCTCTGATAGAAGAGTAAAGAAGGAAGGGGATGACATCCAGGGCAATAGGCAAGACTGTGACAGCACAAACATATGTCATCCCTAAGGTAGCTCTGCCTGGACAAATGGTAAAATGGAACAACAACAACAACAAAAAGATATTGAGAAAGAAATTGCTAAGATTGTTATCATTCTTTTCAATCACTTGATTTTGGCCATGACTGCAAAAACAAACCACCAAAAAAAGAGAGGAACGTTTTCTCACTGTGAAAGAGAGCCTGTACACAAAAGTTTCTTTGAGGATGAATCCTGTGCTGTTGAGGGTATGATGGCCTCTGTCAATCATCCTTCCTTACAACAGATGAAATAGCTGGGCTCCCAGTCCTTACAGTTCAAGACTGTCAAATGAGAAAGACTCCTTGGATTGTTCTGTCATGAAAATAAGGATTTCCCCTGTCAATATGTCTGTGACAATAGATATATGTTCATTAATGTAGCAACATGAAAGCCTAAATCAAAAATCACTTCACACTCATAGTGGGTCCCACTCAGCAACAAAATCTGTATTTATTCTGATGTGCAAGATGCTAACTGTCTTCTCTCTCCACTTATGATAATAAGAATATAATCATGAAGTCTGCAGGAAAATGATGGAACTAGAAAAGATCATCCTGAGTGAAGTAATCCAGACCCAGAAAGACACACATGAAATATACTCACTTATAAGTGGATTTTAGCCCTACAGTACAGGATAGACATACTACAATTCACATACCCAAAGAAGACAAGTAACAAGGAGGACCCAAGGGAGGATACTTAAATCTCACTCCAAAGGGAAAATAGAATAGACAATGGAAGTGACTAAAGAGAGGGGACAAGACAGGAGTATAGCGTAGCTGTCCCCTGAGAGGCTCCACCCAAGAGCAGATTGAAACAGATGCAAAACATTGGGTAAAGAGTAGGGAGTCTTATGGAAAAGTGAAGAGGAGGAGGGATAGAAGAACCTGGAGGTGACAGGAGCTCCTCAAGAACACCCAACTAACTAGGGCTCAGAAGGGCTTGTTGAGACTGAAGCACCAATCAAGGACCATGCATAAACTGAACCTAGGCCCCCTACACAGATGTAACAGATAGGCAGGTCAGGCTTCATGTGGGTTCCCTAGCAAGGGGAGCGGGGGCTGTCTCTGATATGTTGCCTGTTTTCTGATCACTTCTCCCTGATGGAGCTGCCTCCCCAGGGCACAGTGAAAGAAGATGAGCTAAGTCCTGGTGCAACTTGATGAGTGGGGACGAGTAGGGTGTGTGTGGGGTCTCCTCTTATCTGAGGAATGAGGGATGGGGAAGGGGAAGAGAGATGAGAGGGGAACTGGAGGAGAGGAGAAAGGAAGCTACAATCAGGATGTAAAGTGAATAAATAAATTAAAATTTAATAATGCAATTGTATACATATAAACATACCAGCATATTTATATGTCCATACTTGTTCACGTACAGATAGATTTTCGTTGCATTTCCCAATGGTTTTTAAGAGACCAAGATGCTGATATCATACAATCTTGATGGCAAAAAGATAATACTCCCCTTTTTGTTTACTGGGACAAGCACCAGAAAGAGATATAATTTACAAAGAAGGAAGTATTTATATTTTCATTAAAGTTCCAGGGGTTTCAATGTTTGTGGGATGTGCAGAACATCCTAACAGAGCAAGGCTGTCCACCTCATGGTGGTCAGAGAACAGAAAGAGAAAGAGACATAGTTCCTGCCTGCTCTCACTGAGAGGATCACTGATGTGAGTGGAGGAGGGTGAACACTTCATTTGTCTGCACTGGGATATAAAGCTGTTATTAAAAGACATGAAACTCAACTCACAATAGAATAAAAACTCATCCCTAAAACAGAGATAAATGACAGGTAAAAAAAAAAAACAAACCTTAATCCTTTGAATGTCTAGCTTTATGTGGGTTCTGGGACTCTGAGCTCAGGTCCTCATGCTTTACAGCAAACACTCCTCTCCCTGAGCCATCACTTCAGCCCCCTGCATTCATGCATTGAAACATCATACTGGTTTCCACAAATATGTATGTTTATCACACGTAAACAAAACCAAAAAATTATTACTAGCCCAAGAGCATTCCAATTTAAATCTCCTGATTTACGTTCCACACAGAGCTCCGAATTTACATGATATGCGCTCTAGTACTTGGTTGGAAGCTTAAAATCAGTATGACACAGCTGAGCATTAATGCTTCGTCCAGCCCTTTTCTGTTCAGCGTAACTGAGGCTGCAAATGGCTCCACAATACATCTCAAGCCCGAGGTACATGCCTGAGAGCCCAACCATATTCTCTCTGCCTTCTCAGATGTTCAGAGCCAAGCCATACAGAGCCTCCCTTCATAACGGCTCTTAAAAATGCAGCCTGTCCTTCATCACCTCTGCCATGAGATTAGTCCACCACACTTCTGCCATTTACCAGGAAGATGACAAGGCCTTTCTAATTAGCCTCCTGGTGTGCCTTGCTCTTCAGTGGGTGTCTATGAGGCAGTGAATATGATCTCCATGAATATAATCTGATGGTGTCTGTTCTGCTTTCATATCTGTTACATTAATAAAATACTCTGGCTTTAAAAAAGCAACTTGGAGAAAAAAATTGGTTTCTTTTAGTTTAAAATTTCAGGTTATGGTCCATCTTAGCCCAGAAGTCAAGGACAGAACTTAGCTCTATGCATATCACATGTGCAGTTAAGAGCAGAGAACAAATAACACATGCATTCTCACTTGTTTGTTTGCTTTTTGTATTCAACTCAGTTTCTCCACCCTTGATGTTTGGGAAATGGTGGCACCTACAGTGATATGGGTGTTCCCATATAAATTAACTAAGTTAAGACAACCCCCAACAGACATACCCACATGCCCACCCGATATAAACAATGCCTTACTAAGACTTTCTTCCTAGGTAATTCTAGATTCCTTCAAGTTAACAATTAAACATCATATGATTAGTCCTTTGATTAATATCTTGCGTGGATTCATATTGTGCTTTACTCCATGAGAACTAGCTATCTGCAAACTACTATTCTTCCCCGCGCTAACTGTATCCTGGCCTCTAGGATACTCTCTATCCTCATTGCATCTCCTCAAATTGACTGAGTCATTCTCTGTAACAGAAACTTTGAATGCTCATCTATACTCTCAGCAACTGACCATCTCCTATTTAAATTCTAGGTTTCAGTTCAAATGTTAAGAGCACAGAGAAGTGTCTTTCTTGAAAACACTTTGTTTAGTGTATTGGTAGGAAGTAATATTTTTGCTGATTATAAATCTATATTAACTCTCATGCATATCTGTTAGTTCACTGTTTCCTCTTCTCAAGTGAATCATGGGAAATTAGAGACTATCTTATTCTAAATCGCAGACCATTTAGACATCTTCCATACATTGCTAATTTATTATAGAGCTACAAAATTAAGTAGGCTGCAAGGAACTAGCCCACAGACAATCAATGATGTCTGTTTTTCTCCTCCCTGCCCTGAGGGCACAGTAGGATTTTTGGTGACTTACACAAACTGGGCTCAGACACATCAGGTTCTTGCTACCTTTGACCCTCTGTGCAAATAATCTGCCCATTTTCTTATTAAAAAGGAAAAGAGCATCTAAGGTATTTTATTCTGAGTATTTGTTCAAGGAAGAAAAGTTTACACAGCTTGCAGAGAATTATTCAGCAGGAAATTAAATCTCCATAATTCTGAATTTTCACTTCACTTTCAATTGGCACAGCTTCCTGGCACAGCACTCTCCCCTAGAACATTCATAATACCACATCCACCACCAAAATGTGAGTTCTGAGCCAAATCCCAAAGCAGGTTCACCAGAAGCTGCTCCAGAGGTCTCAGATAGATGCTACACCAACCATGAACATACTACAAGAGCAAATAAATATAGGCAGCAAT
This sequence comes from Pachyuromys duprasi, assembly GCA_028658305.1. NCBI lineage: Eukaryota > Metazoa > Chordata > Mammalia > Rodentia > Muridae > Pachyuromys > Pachyuromys duprasi. The sequence goes on along the minus strand of CM053745.1, from coordinate 18,238,132 downwards.
TAATATCTAAGTTTATAGAGTAATTTGAAACTTACAAAATACTCACATAACAGATGAGCAGAGAAAACTGTCTTGGATAATCCTTGTGAATATGTTACCTGATTTCTGCCTTGCTACAATTTTACAAGACTAATTTGGAGTTTCTTCTTTTTAATTTTTGTTATTCATTTATATATTATGTGTATACATGTGTGTATACATACATGCCACAGTGTGCACATGGGCATCAGAGGAGAACTTGCCCTAGTTGGTTCTCTCCTTCCATCATGACTGTCCTAGAGACTGAATTCACTTTCTTAGGCTTGATAGCAACCACCTTTATTGTATGGTCCATCTCATCAGCCCTTGGGTTTCTGTTTTGTTGGCCAGGAAACTAATAAACTTGTAAATGTAGGAATGATTTGGCTACAGTCACAGGACAAGGGTCCTAAATGCTGAACTCAAAATGAGATCTTTTGACAAATATGTTTGTTAACCTATGCATATTACCTTAAGAAACAATCTAACTGCTTTATTATTTTATTTATGGAAGAGATTTGACTTTGCTAAAAAAGAAAACTCAAACATCTGAAATACAGAGCAGATTGGTGTTAAGCAATCTGGAAAGGAAGCAAACAAGAAAACAAACAAACAGCTTGGTTTTTCTCCAAACTGAAAGAGTCAAGTGGACTTTCATATTTTGATTTCTTCCACTTAACAAAGAATGGCAATGATTTTTATCTCAAACAGATTGTAAGGATTTCCAAGGCTTTAAAAAACAGGAATATAAAAAGAAATGGGCATTCACATGATTTCTTGATATTTAAGGTAGAATAGATTGTCACACTCAGTGTTGTTTCTTTGATTTAGAACGAAAAAAAAAAAAAAACACTCCAAAACCAAGATAAATGAATGGTAAAATAAATCTCAATTTCAAAAAAATAAAAAATTAACTATGTACTTAAAAGATATGAAATATACAATTCAGATTAGATTAACAGGGAAGATATTACACCCCAAGTATCTCATTAGGAACTCCTTTTTGTTTTCTGCTGCTATAACAGAACACCTGAGTCTGGGTAATGTATAAGTGAACAGGTCTACTTAATTCACAGTTCTAGAAGTTCAAAGGTTCATACTATCACATTGGTTTGGCTCTGGTGACAGCGTTGTGACAGATGGCATGGTGAATACATGTAGACGAGATCACATGTTAAGACAGGAAGCTGGAGATCAGGAAGAAGCTGGCTTTGTGCCTTGACAACAACTCACACTCTCACAGACACCAGCTTTGTCCGTGAGACCAGCATTAGCACATACAAAGTGTTGCAGGCCTCATCATCTTTGGCAGGAAGAGTAAGACACAAAACCTACTATTTTCCCATCTCACTAGCCCACTGATCCATCCTCAATACTGCTACTTGAGTGACCCTGACAGAATACAGTTCTGGAGGTGACTGACAGATTACAGATCTTCACTAGTTACCCACACACATGATAGAACTAAAAAACTTTAAATGGTATCCAAGATTCTATGCAAACTTCCTTCTTCCTTTCTATCTGCCCCTCCTCATGCCCTTCACTCACAGACCATCCTCAATATCACACTGAGTATATTGAGCTAAACATTCTGTGTTCTCTCCCAGAAATATTACCCTCATTCTTAAATTCTCAGATCGAATGAGAATGCTTTGGGAAGCATTCCCTACACCGAGCTAAAAGGGCTGGAAGAAAGAACCTAGTCATTCTTTCCACAGATGAAAAGAAAGAGGCTCAATTCTGGGAAGTATTTGCATAACTTTAAACAATGTTCATGACAACGTTAGGATAAGAGTCAATGATTTCTGGTTTCGGTTCACTTTTTCCCTGCATTTGAAAGAACATGGATGGAAAAAGAAAATAGAGTAAAAGTCAAACCTGTGACCACATTGGGGTGTCACACCTGCCTGGTTCTCCTTCACAAGTCTAGACTTTCGAGAGAAAAGACATCAGCCACAGATGGGTTTCCATCTCTGCACCTTTGCTTTGGACTGTGACATTCTTCAGAATAACAGTTCTTTCCTCACAAGACAATGTGAAGTTTTATTTTTTTTCAATCCAACATCTAAGCTTCAGCAAATGTCAGTTCCTTTGGCCATTTTATATCACATGTAGCCAAAGTATAGTGACTTCTAAAACAAATCCACTGTTAAATGACCAATGTAATTAAGCAGAGTTTTATCTAATCCAGCCAAAAACCGCACACAATTTTTGTATAATCCATGTTTATATAATATACACATATATTCACACTTTAAGTATGGGATGGGTGGGCTTGCCACCAGAGTCAAAGCTTTTGGATATCATACCCCCAGTTGGACAGATAGAAGGAAGCAAATATAAATGACAAAACACACACATGCACACACACACATACACACACACAGAGAGAGAGAGAGAGACAGAGAGAGAGAGAGAGAGAAATAGAGAGAAAGATCAAAAGCAGATTAGAGTTACCCATGAAAGACACCAAGGAGATTCACATAGGGGCAGCAAGATCAAGACTTCTAGAAGAAATTTGCAGGACTTCCAACCATATCTGGAGAGGAATCAAAGGCTGACTCCTTGGCTATTGCATTTCAAAATAAATAAAGACTCCTCTACTTCCTTCACAAAAGATCAGCCAAGCTAAATTTATGCTCTAAAATATTACCCTGGGAGCTGTCCCTGGATGAAATAATTTTAACCCTAATACTTCTCTTTGTTTCATATCCAAGTCTTCTGCCTTTGCCCATACAGCCATTAGCAGGCAAATTAGAAAAAATATCCAATCGAGAAAGATTTGCTGAACAAGATGATGTAGATTGCCATACCAGGGGAAGCATCAGTCCCTGGAATTATTTAGAAAACTCTTCTCAGTTTTTCTAAACTTAAAATATTACCCATTCCTTCTTTAGAGTTAAGCAATACCTTCCTTTGTGGCTCAGCCTTGTGAGTGTCAGGATCCTTCTTGTGAGTCTAAAACATTGGGCAGACTAGACCCTTCCAGACAGGAAAAATAGTTTGTGTCCTAAAGCATTAGACCTGAAAAGGGTCATGAAACACTTGAGTAAGGCAAGGGGAAAGAACACAGTGGGAGAAACAAGAAATAAGACTTCCCCCTTTATGGTATTTGGATTCTATAAGCTTTGCAGATAAATTATAAATATGTTTTGTCTATATGCTAATTTCTGTCGACTGATTTTGGCTTTCTATAGCTCTTAACAATTAGGAGCCTGTTTCTGAACATGGGAGGATAAGTGGACAGGAATAAACATAATGTGTACTTACTAAACCTTCTAGAAAGAAAGTTCATAACACCTCAAGCTAGAATCTGAGCTGTTGCCTCTGTGAGGGCAATGGGCATCATGATGTCTCCATGTCATTCAGCTTTCTTAGGTATGAAACAAAAAATAATGATATTCTTATCAATGGGAGGTACAGTTAACAAAAATGCAGCATCTGGATGAATTCACTACAAATCATTTCTTATCAGGTCAAAGGGCTTCTGAAACTCGAGGTAATGTTGCAAGAGTCAGTTTTAGCCTGATCTCCGGATTTTCCTGTCTCCAGTGTCACCATAGCTCTGAGCAGAATAATGGTCATTATCAACACAAAAAGGTGACAGTTGAGTACTGATGACTGAAAAACCTTCCTGACTGTGCCATGGCCATCCTGAGCAAAATGAACTCCTCTCTCCTATTTCCACTACTTCAATTAGTTCTGAATTAAGCTCTCCCAGGAGCAGTTCTGATTGCTAGAATGAAAACTCACATGTAGCTCGACATCTGCAATAGACTCAGAGACAAGAATACTATGGACCCTCAGTGAGTCCTCTCTGGGAGGGCTGTACAGGGGACAGTGCTTGGGTGGAGACAAATGTCACATCAGGGCTGAGCCACTCACTTTTCCAGCTGTTAAAAAAATAATGGTAGCAGCTAACATCTACCAGGAACTGATAGACAGACAGACAGACAGACAGACAGACAGACAGACAGACAGACAGACAGACAGACAGATAGATAGATAGATAGATAGATAGATAGATATCACCCACAGGAAGAGGTAGGGAACACTGCTCTGCAGAACTGCTTCATAGTAGACTATCTCAGAAGGCTCTGGAATCCTGTATTATACTGTCTCACATTTTAACCCCTTTCTCTGCCCAGCCTCAGTCTTCACTCCACACAGCTGTTGATCTCATGGCCTCTCTCCAACATTAACTTCCTGCATGTAAAGATTATCCTCAAAGTTGGTTGAGGAACCTCACTTAAGACAGATATGATAGATATAGGAGGAAGGTAATAATCCTCGATATTCACCACAAACCTCATGAACAATAAATGCTATAAATGCCTTCAGCATTTATCCTAGTGCCTGGTACAGGATGGAATGATACATACTTGCTTTTTGGATGCGTAACATGAGTGGGGTCTTACTATGTCCCAGACATAGATCTGAATTATTTGCAACTCTTTTAATTCTCAGAAGTTAATGAAGTAGACACTGTCAGCACCTACTTTATAAAGGAGAAACGTAAGACACAAAGAGGGTTGTGTTCTGTGGAAATAAACTATAACTGGAAGAGTTGATATTTTTAATCCTATTTAATAAGACTAATTTTAAGACATGCTTTTAATGGATTCGTTTTAATATTAAATTTTTATTCTGTAACCACCTCAATCCATTCACGATACAAAAACATCTCTCCTTTGCTATCTCACAGTGTGATGAGATGAGGAAAGGGGCAGTGAGGTCCTTTCATTGAGACGTGGTAAGATGGACAGTGGCCCAGGAACATGCTCATGTTTTAATCTTAGAAACCTGTCAAGGTGTTGCCTTGTGTGGCAAAGGGGACTGATAGATGAGATTCAACAACGAATGTTGAGATAAGAAGGTTAACCTGGATTGTACCAGTAACCCCTAAGAGTAATCACGTGTATCCTTAAAAGAGGGGAAGAAGGGGACACTGAGAGAAGAGGAAGTAAAGCCAAAACAGGGACAGGGATTGTGGTGAGGTGAACACTGGAAGCAGGGAGAGGCAAAAGAAGGAACCATTGCTGCTGGCACCTTGATTTTAGCCCTGGAAGACTCTGAAACCACAGGAAACCCCACCTCTACAGTACTAAACAGAAGTCTGGACCATAACAATAGGAAGTAGACCTTACTAGTCCCTGAAGGTCTGATGGAAGAGACTTCTGAGATCTGTACATTCTCTTCAGGCGTGGACTTCTGCCCACCACCTCCAGAGGAGAGTGGTCAGGTGGGAAATGAGATTCACGGACATAACATATGTTTTGTCATCAGTATTGATAAGTAAGGCTTCTAATTTCCAAAGTTAATTTCTGGGTCAAAAATATGTCTTGGTAGCTTATCTAGAAAAATCATACTTAGTAAAGTTTATATTTAAATGTCACAGTATTTGTGTCCTATGTGGCAAGCAATAGGTAAAATAAGAGTATTTTAAATAAAATAAATTTCATTATAATTAGCATTTTTAATTTAGAATGTTTTTTTTAAAATAAAACAAGCTGCTGAAGGTAATGTAAATCTAATCATGAGACAGAAATGGCCACTGCTAATATTGATTTATTCTAATACGGTGTGAAATAAAGGGAAAAAAGCCCCTTCCAAATGCCATAAGCATCTTTCTTTGAGAAAAGAAACGCTTTCTAAATTTAAACATACTTCCTCCACCTCAGCCATCTCAACCCTTCAGTCAAGCTTCATAAGCCCCCCCCCCCTGGACAAAGCAGATATGCAGAGAGAAGTAGAACAAACACCCCTCCCCTTCCCTGTCTAGTTGCTCACACTTATGAAAAAGGCTTATCAGCA
>CM053745.1:18207143-18231800 GCA_028658305.1 Pachyuromys duprasi | reverse complement strand
AAGTATCACTATTTGCAGACGATATGATAATATACATGAGTGACCCCCAAAATTCAACCAGAGAACTCCTTCAACTGATAAACACCTTCAGTAATGTGGCTGGATACAAAATCAACTCAAAAAAATCAGAAGCCCTCCTGTACACCTTTTTATCTTCTTTTCAGTATCATCTCATAACTCCACAAGCTGATCAGCCACACCTCCAACATTTACACCAGTGTCTCTGCCTCAAAGTTCCAATCTTCAAGCTAATGCTGGTTACCAAGTAGTGTGGAGAAGGTGAGTGGTTTCCAAGCCTCTCTACATGTTACCTTCAGGAATCTGTTAGTCTTGGTGCTTGTGTAAAAATCATGTCTTAGTGGTATTCATCTATATCTCTCTTTTTCTATCTTACTTATGCCAAAACATATCATCTGAATCACAATGACTTTGCAAAAAAAGCAGATCAAATGGTATGAACTATGTCTTCTTTGATATTTTAGGGAAAGAAATCATTAAAATATGTAGAACCAGCATCTTTTAGGAACTTTTGTTTTCCTTCTATGAAGTTTCATTCCTTGTGTGCTTACATAATGGCTTTTCTCCTTCTCAGATCAATAATTTTAGAGGGCAGGTCTATGTCAGAACTGCCAAACTACTCCACCATGGCTATCCAGGCAGACACTTTGCATTTGTACGTCTTGGGGAAAAAATGATATCACTTAGACATTTAAACATTAAAAATAAGGTTCTTTACCACCCTGACCCTTTGCAGAGTCTATTTTCTAAGATCTTGCTTCTTCTCAAAGGCTATACTGTACATTTGTTTTATCTAGTGTTTCAGAAAATTAATATTCGAAGTGAAATGCATACTGAGTTTTTCTTTAATTTACATTTTTGTAGAAGTTTATAAGTACCATATTTACATCATTTTACCCCATTCTCCCCCCCAACTCCTGTGCAACTCTGCTCTCAAATTCATGGTCTCTTCTTAGTTGTTATTTTTATGCACACACAGAGAGAAAGAGAGAGATGCACCCTATGACCCATTCATTTGTGTTGTTCATACATACATGTGTTTAGGCCTGACCACTAGGAATTAGATCACCTGTAAGAAGGCTTATTTCTAAAGAAAATTCATTCTTGCTCTCTCTGCTGTCACTGATGGCACATGGTTCTTTATCTGGGGATGGAGAATCATGGTATTTCTCTCACCCATCTGAGCATGTCAGTTGGTGCTGTCATTATGCACGCCTTGTTTAGGCAACCATACTGCTGAGATTCAGTAGGTGCAGCTTCCCTATCATGTCTAGCACACACTACCCACCAGCAAGCATCCTGACTGTTTGGCTCTTAAAACCTTTCAATGTCCTCCCTCTTCAGCTATGTTCCCTGAGCCTTAGGTATAGAGGTTTCATTGTAAATGGATCAGATGAACACCCCATGCTCACTTATTCTTGCCATACTAGGATTTTCTGAGGGGTCTATGCCCTGATAATGCATTGTCCAATTTAGCAGAACCTTTTTAACATACAGTACACATATACATCCCCCAAGCCTTTTGTGATTCAAACTAATATTTTAAGAAAATTATCAACAGCAGGCATCATGCAATTTGATTGATTTCCAGTCAAATTGCATTTTTTGGCGACACACTCCAAAACCTTATCTCTGTAATTTAACCATGAACATCAATGTTTGGCTTAGACCAGATTCCTATAAGTCACATAACTTGGGCTTTGTTCAAAGAAGCTTTTAACAACAACAAAACTGAAATTCTCTTTTCTTCTCTCAAGATCCATGTAGTCCACACTGCCCTGGCAATGCCAATAGCTATATCTATCTCCACAAAACCCCTGGAAACCCTAACCCATCTCTATGGATAACTTTCCTTGCATGCTGTGTTATATTTTTAGTTATAAAAATAATAAAAGCCCAAATTTTGGCTAGTAGCAGCATCCCAGAATTAATAAGTAAGTAAGGACATCAAAGTGAAAGTGTAAAAAAGGGGTGAGGTGAGAAATCACTCCACACAGAGTGGGGATGAGAGCAAGGATGTGAGGAGAGATTGAAAACACAGAGTAGACCATTTTCAAAGAAGCTAATTAAACATCTTTGAATTTCACTTCAACTGCCTCTGACCTGAGATATAGCATTTTCGGCATGAAACTTACATCGTATATAAATCCTGTGTAATGTTCAATCCTTCATTTGAGAAATATATAGAGACACAGACACCCACACATATAGTAGATCACAGGACTTCTATTACAAATGGCCAGAATAAACAAAGGAAATCAGTCTCACTGGGTCTGGGGTGTAGAGGTACAGTGGATGCCAGTGGGGACTGTGGCTTACTGAGGAAACAGAAAGTGGCAAAGGGCATTTCCATCTACTTGCAACAAGAGGGATTTGCAACAGCTTCATAACAGCGTGCAGGGAGAATTGCTTAGCCTCACTCATTCCACAGATATTCACAGAAGTTTCCAAACCTTGTGGTAATTTTTCTTGACATTCACAAATACATAAGATCACATCTCATAAAATCATTTTTGACCTTCAACTTTGTTGGTCTTCAAATGAAAATTCCTTGGGATTCAATTCAGCCCAATAAATTAAGCCAAAGAGGATGAGGAACAAAAGCATAGTTTAGGTTGTTTTTATTAATTTGTTTATTTTGTGTGTTTGTGGTGTGTGTATGTATACACATTTGTATAAGTACACACATGCAAGGAAACATGACCCAAACTCAGTTTATCAGGCTTAGCAGTGAGCAACATGACCAGCTCAACCATCTTGCTAGCTCATGAAATTTTTTATGTCTCTATTTTCAATCTCTCTCCCCAGAGAACTATGTAACACAGTAAAAATGGGCTCAATACCAACTATGTTCTGTAAAGCACAGATGCTGGGAACAATGAGATCAACAGTAAGAGTCTTGCCTCCAAGCCCGCTGACCAATGTCTGACCATTGTGGCCCACATGGTCAAGGAAAGAACCAACACTTAGGACAAGAACATGGAAACCACAGCATGTATATGCACGAACACGCACACTCAGACAGAAAGAGAGTGAGACTAAAAAATAAATGGTTTTAATAACCTAGATAACTAATTTTTAAGAAGTTCATTAGTGTGAAAAACAACCTAACAGTGAAAGAATTAGGATTAAAATCAATATCAAGCAAAAGTATATAACAGTGAAAAGAATATCTGGATGATAATGGCAACAGCTTTGCAACTGGATTCAACTCAGGTCTTATCTGGGTTCCTGGTGATGCTTCTGATAATCTAAAGATGATTCTTGTCTATCCTCTTTTTCAGCCTTTCAACAAAAAGCTTCACTCACAGCCACTGTTCAGGGGATTCCCTGCCTTGACTGTCTGGCCCATTTGAAGCAATCGCTGCCCAGAAGATGCTTCAAAGGGAAGTGAACAGAGATAGCCTAGGAAGGGCATGATAACTTGGTCCACAAGTCAGTTCTAATGATGATCTGCTAAATAGTGGGCAAGAAAAACCAATATTTAGACAGTTTTCTCAACACTAAAATGAGTTAATACTTATATTCAATACATCCCTCCTGGCCATACCAGACTGAAACTCAAGCTGGTTACATTTCAGATCTGCTAGTTCCTAACTTACACATTTTTACAGAATTTCAAATTAAGTAATTATGTATTTGAATTTTGTACAATAATAAAGTTGCTTAACAAAACAGAATAAGAATTGTCTTGTTTATTTTTCAATAACAGCCTATTATTCTAAGGCTCAGTTGGAACAGGGCTTATTGTGTAAGCATGAAAACCTGAGTTTAGCGCCCCAACAACCACATTAAAATGTCAAAAATGATGGTCCATACCTGTAACCCCACTTCTGGGCTTTGTGAATACAGTGTAATCCCTGGGGCTTCCTGGTAAGCTCTTCTAGCCAACTGTTCCAGTCAATGATAGACCCTGTCTCAAAAATTAGGTAAAGGAAATAGAGGAAGACATCTGAATTTGACCTGTTGTCTACACACACAGGTGTATACCTACAAGTGTACTCACACACGTAAAAGCACACATACACATACACACATACAAAATTCTGATACTCTAAAGCCAGTTTTCATAGTAAAAGGATTACTATACCCAGAAATGGTACTGAATAGTCTCCTGGTCAGCTGCTGACAAGACAGATCCATAAGCTTATGGTACCTCTGCTTCTTGATGCAGCACTTGATACCTGTAGTGTCGAGAGATGCAAAAGTGAGTGACTTGGAGACATATGGTGGGACATTTTTTCGTGACAAATGTGGAGGAGGGAGAAATGTGATGCCTGCCAATTGCTTTGGATTTTTTTAAATCGAAATTATCAAGGAAAGAAGAATAACATCAAGTGAATTCTCAGTTTTTAAGGAGAGGAACTGAGAGCAAAGAATCTTGTTAATATTCTTGGAAACTTAATAACTCCTGGCTCCTGGTTTGTATCAGAAAAAAAAGAAATTGTAGTTAAACACAAATTTGTCACTGAGTCATAGGAAGTTCTGTAGTGTGGGGAAATTATATCACACTATTTTATGATCTGCCGGACAGTAATTTTATTTAATAAAGACACAGATGTATGCTTTGCCACATAGGGGAAGGTTTTCAAGTGTTCCTATCATAACTTTGATCACTGTTAAGATTTTAATTCTGGCTTATGTCCCTTTACTTCTTTAGTAGATTTAACTTTTACTATAATAAAATAAAAAATAAATAAACTTTAAGGAAAAGCCACTTGACTTCATCCTCCTGAATTTGGCTTCCTTTTCTGAAGCGATGGTTTTTGCCAGAGAACAACTGAACAATGAAAGGATAGAGAAAATTTGAGGGATTTTTTTAACCCACTTGGAAAACATTATGGATATATGTTTCAGTTCAAGGAAAACCAATGGCTGTGAAGGTAAGTTGTGCCTTTTTAATAAAATCATGAAACCAAGCAAAATATCTAATTTTTAAAAAGAGTATGCTGCTATTGATTCTGATTTTTTTTAATATACAATGTATTCCCTAGGAAACAAAGCAAGCTTTCTCAGCATTGCTTCCTTGTATCAGAGTGAATAAAATCTTGACTAAACAAATCTCTATGACCAGGACCTTCAGACTTACCTAGGTCATGCAAAAATCCTGAACATTTTTTTGTTGTTGTTCCCAACCTACTAGAAGCAAAAGGCTTGGGGATGGTTTCACGTCAGTATGCCACTGGGAATCTTGAGAAGTAGGCAACGCTAGACAAGTGACATTTTGTTGGTGGGAACTGAAGCCTTAGATGAAGAGGCACTTAAATGATGTGGTGGATTCAGTGAGAAATGACCCCTGTGGGCTCAGGTATTTGAACTGTCAGTCCACAGCTGGTGGAGCTGTTTGGGAGGGAAAGGGTGTTTGTAGAACCCTTTAGGATGTGCAGCCATGTTGAAGGAAGTATAACCCTTCAGGGGTTTGAAAATTTAGAGCCTTTCCATGCTTCTAGCTCACGCTCTGGTTTCTGCATGTGGTTAAAGATTCCATCTCCCACCTCCTGCTCTTGCTGCCTGCTGCCATGCTTCCTGTGGCACTATAGGTTCTCCCTTTGAAACGATAACCCCAAAATAAACATTCATCTTTAAATTGCTTTCAGTCATAGTATTTTATCACAACAACAGAGAAGTAAATGGTACAAATGGCAACTGTCAGGAATTTCTGATGGCTGACTGACAGACACATAAAGAACAGAAACCCCTTAAAAACACAATCTTATATTATATGGTGAATAGAATAGAATAGGATGAAGAGAAGAGAAGAGAAGAGAAGAGAAGAGAAGAGAAGAGAAGAGAAGAGAAGAGAAGAGAAGAGAAGAGAAGAGAAGAGAAGAGAAGAGAAGGGAATACCATGTGTGTCTTTCTGTTTCTGGGTTACCTCACTCAGGATAATCTTTTCTAGTTCTATCCATTTGCCTCCAAATTTCGTGATTCCTTGTTTTTAATTGCTGAGTAGTTTTCCATTGTGTAAATGTACCACAATTTCTGTATTCATTCCTCGGTTGAGAAACATCTAGGTTGTTTCCAGATTCTGGCTATTACGAATAAGGCTGCTACAAACATAGTTGAGCAAATATTCTTGTTGTATGCTTGAGAATCGTTCAGATATATGCCTAGGAGTGGTATAGCTCGATTTTGCGGTAATACTATTCCTAATTGTGTGAGAAAGCACCAGATTGATTTCCAAAGTGGCTGTGCAAGTTTACATGCCCATCAGCAACAGAGGACTCACTTATAAGTGGACATTAGCCATATAATATAGGATAAACATACTAAAATCTATAGTCTTAAGAAAGGTAAACAACAAGGACGACCCTGGGAAAGACTCTTAATCATCACTCAGAAAGGTAAACAAAATGGACATCAGAAGTGGGAAGAAGACAGAGAACAGGACAGGAGCCTATCACAGGCTGAAAGACTCTATCCATCAGGGTAACAAAGCAGATGCTGAGACTGGAAGACAAACTTTGGGCAGAGTTCAGGGAATCTTATGGAAGAAGGGGGAGATAGAAAGACCTAGAAGGGACAAAAGATCCATAAGGAGACTAATAGAGGCAAAAAAAATCTGAGCCCAGAGGGGCCTGCAGGGGTCAATGAACCTACCAAGAACTGCACCTGGAGAGAATCTAGACCCCCTGCTCAGGTGTAGCCCACAGGCAGCTCAGTCTCAAGTGGGTATCCTAGTAAGGGTTGCTGGGGCTTTCTCTGAGATGGACTCAGTCACTGGCTCTTTGATCACCTCTCCCTAGGGGATGCAGCCTTACCAGACCACAGAAGAAAATAATACATCCAGTCCTGATGAGACCTGATAGTCTAGGGTCAGATTGTAGGGGAGGAGGACCTCCCCTACCAATTAACTAGGGGAGGGGCATAGGGGGAGAAGAAGGAGGGAGGGTGGGACTGGGAGGAGATGAGGGAGGAGGCTACAGTTAGGATACAACGTGAATAAATGGTAATAAATATATAAAAATTTAAAAATACAATCTTATAGAATATCACAAATCCCTGGGCTTCATTTTTAAGGAAAAGACAAAGACAAAGAAAAGGACATTCAAGAAAAATGGCTGCAACCATCCTGCTGTTGCAACCATTAAAAATCATCCGTTAATTTAGGTTAGGGGTTTTGATAATTAACTGCTGTTTTTTTTTTATTCTGCTGAGAGATTCTTGAATGTTATTTTTTACTAGAATTCTGAATATGCTAACCACAGGGAAGAATCAATAAGCTAAAGATGAAGCAACAGAAACTTACCACACAAAATGTAAAGAGAGGTGGGGAGTAAAAACCATACATCTAAATGTTTAGAAACACAACAAATTCATGAACTGGTTGAGTTCAGTGGTTTTAATACATTAATATTTCTCAACCTGGTCTATAGATTCAATACAGCCTTAATTGAAAGTCTAGTTTCCTCATATGTTGGGGTTGTTGAACCTACAAAGACACAAAGAAGAAAAAAACATTCTATAGTCAGACAAAAAAAAAAAGGAAGAAAAGTTAACTGCATCTGAAAGTCCTGTGGTTAGATGTGGTGTTTCAATCATAGACCATCTATCATGTAAATCAGAATTTGAAAATCAATTATCAGGGAGTAGAGAGATGCTTCCCTCATTGATTTTGCTTTTTGGTTTGGGTGTGTGTATGTGCGTATGCATTTTACATGTTCTTTCTTTGTATCTTTTCTTTTTGTTAGTTTGTTTATTTTGTTTTATTCTTGTCTTTATTTGCCTGTTTGTTTTCTTAAGAGATAAAGAAGGCATGGAGGGAGCATAAGGGTGGGAAGGACATGGGGAAAATGAGGGAGAGTAAGCCATGATCAGAATATATTGTATAAAATATTATTTTCAATTTTTTTTAAAAAGGAGTATTTACAAACAAACAAGTTGATAAAATTGGAGGAAAAGAAAGAACACTCAATAATAGTCTTTCAGAGGAATCCAGGGTTGTCCCACAGCATCCACATAATAGCTCACAGTCATCTGGAACTCCAGTTCCAAGGGACTTAATGCTCTCTTCTGGTCTCTGTGGACAACACACACATACACACATACACACACAGCACACCTACATAACTGCAGGCAAACACTCGTACACATAAAATAGAAATAAATAGATCCTGTTTTAAAACAACAAAATCAACTATCAGTATGCCTTGAAAAGGGGTATATGGGAAGAACAATTCCTAAGAGAAAAGGAATAAAATATATTTATACCACATCTGCTCACTGAGGACTTCCCTCAGCAAAGGATGAATGATAATGATGACAATCAGGTGGATGAAAACATCCTTTCTACGGACACTAGCTTACCTTCTTCCTTCCCCAGGCCCCACTATTCTTGACCAGAGAAGCAACAATGATTATGTGTCACACACAGGCGTGAGGTCACATGCATGCTTAAGCACTGTGAATATCTACCTGCTAAGCATTGTCAAGTGGCAGTGCTCAAAAAGCCAGCAATAACTCCCATTTTCTGATTCCTAACCAGGATTATCCCTCTACCAGTCTGACTACGTTGCCTCCTTCTGTTGCAAGAAGGGCAACCAAGGTGGATAAGGACAGCATAAATGAGGATATACTTCTTGTGGATAGAGATTTACCTTCCAGACCTCACTATATCAACCACACCACCATGCATGAGTCAAAAATGCCTTGAGCACCATCATGACCTCCTATAACCTGGCTCTAGACAACACTTTACTTTACAGTATGGAAATATGTCAGTGAGTCCACACCTGAGAGCTCCCTGGTCTCATGTTTCTGTAAATAGAAAAATCTGGGAGAATGATGAAATAGCCTTTGGAGACTTACTTGTGGTGGCTTATCTGTGTTAATACCTTGCAGGGTTGGGATTATTTCACTCAGATTTCCCTTGAGTTAGCATTAATGATCTGGCCAAGATAGTGTCTTAACTTTCTTCTTTGTGTGTTGACTCCCTGGAATAAGGAACTAAAAGTGGCCAGGTGGCTTGCCAACTTTTCTTTTTCATGGAACTATTATGTCTTTTGGTGGAAGTACATTTTCCTTGGTAGTAAAAGTTTCAAGCATAATTCAAAAACAAGAGGGAAAGAAGCAAATAGTGCACCATGCTATTTCTCCTGTTGCTAACATGTACAGATGTGGGTATCAAGAGGTAGGAATAAGAGAGGCTCTTCAAATTGTGACTCCTAAATATCCGTGCACTCACATATGCAGTCCATTCATGACTACAATGGGTACAGCGGGACTATTTTTCAACATTATTCCCTACTATCTAACACTAGACGTGTTCATAAAGATTCATCTATAACTCAGAATGAAAACTCTGAGATATAAAAATGGAGAGGCTCTCATAAAATGAATGGATACCAAAGGTCAAAAACCAAAATTGTACTCCCTTTGCAGTAGAAACTTGCTGTGTTTCATTTGTACATGGGCTAGTTGTGTCATAGGTGAAAGCAGGATTTCACTGTTATCTCTATTTGTGTGGTGCTAGCGGGGACTGAATCCAGGGTTTCATGCACAGTAAACAGGCTCTACCACTGTGCTACATCCTCAGCCCTCATCATTTTTGTCTGAGAGTTACATATACTTTAAAAATGACAACAGGTAACAGTTTGTTATTTTGACCACTAACAAACTGTGGTATATTTCTATGTCAACTTTGCTAACCAGGGATTATACTCCTCAGAATCTTCTGCTTCCATGGCTCTGGAATGGAGTTGCTCAATATTTTCATGAGAATTGAAAGCACAGTGCACTTAGGCCATGTTATTCTATGAAGGTTGCTGAGATCGTGTTGCGTGGCCCAAATCTGTTGTTATCCATCTAAATCTCACAGTATTGAAGAAGCAGCATCTGATCTTCTGAACTCCAGATGCTTCTGCGTCTTTCCTTGTAGCTCTGATTCCTGAAACAAAAGCATGACCACCATCATAGCAAAGAGTGCCAGCTTTTCTGAAGGTCACCCACAGAGAGAGTTTGAGGAGGTATGAAACAGATGAGTTTTGGTTTGTTGTCATGAATTCACTTTTCCTGGTTCTAGTTTTGATATTTCTATATTCCTGCATATGCCTAACTCATATCTCTCAGTCTGCATGACTTAGAGTGATTTGCAGTTCAACCTAGCTTCAGAGATACCAGAAAGTCATAGAACTTTCTACCAGCTTCCATTATTCTAAATGTAACATCCATAATAAAACTCTTACTTATGATCATTGCCCTACTTCTTTGAGAGAGACCTAATTAATCCATTACATCTTATTCGAAAGTCTGAAAGAAGAAAGACAATAATCAAAAACCAAAACTCTCAATCTTAGCTAGATATCTAGAAAAAAGGAAAGAAAGAAAGAAAGAAAGAAAGAAAGAAAGAAAGAAAGAAAGAAAGAAAGAAAGAAAGAAAGGAAGGAAGGAAGGAAGGAGGAAGAAAGAAAGATAATATATGATGTGATATGACAATATGATGTGGGTATGTGTGTGTTTGTGTATGTGTGTGTGTGATGGATACAAATTTCAATATTATAAAATTGTATGCTCCACTTCTTCCTATTTTGTCCAACCTAGAAATGAAATTTTAATCATTAAATTTTTCATAACACAACTCTCATTTAAACTACATGGCATGTTAGCATCTTCCAGCCAAGAAAAGAGTGGGGGAAGCTAGGACAAGTTGTGGGTGAAACCAGGACACATGTACTAGGAAGAAAGACTGTCCCTATCCACAGAGAGATCAACAGTCCAAACCAACAAGGCACAACTCTTATCTGGAACACGCATCTATCAGACTCCATACAGACAGTGGTCCAGGATTAGGCAACAAGAATGTGCTGGTCATCTGACAAAAGCATCGGATGTTTTAATTAGAGTAAGGAGGCCCATCTGGTTTAGTCATGGAGAACACTCAAAGCCTCTGTGCTTATCGGTAACAAAACTTCAGCAACAGATGCTTTTTTACCTTTGAATCCTGAGCCTACTCCTACATCCAAAAGCCAAAAGTCAAGTTATTAAATGAAGAGATAAGTGAATGATATCAACCCAGAAGGCTAGGAATGGGAAATGACTGATGATGTCAAGGATTGATACCATCGAACACTTGGTATTTGAGTGTTCTGACTTAAAGATGCTTTCAAAATAAATAAATAACACGATGTCATCCTAACTATATGTCTTCTTGTATATATGTATATGAAGCTTTATTTTTAATACATATGCATTTATTTTTAATACATATGTATTTACTTTTAATACATAGAATAACTCTAAAGTTACATAACATAAAATTTATTACATAGATATGTACACATATACACACAGAACTAATAGAAATCTCTCCTAAATCTAAATTAATACATACAATAAGAGGAAAGAGGAAACAGAGGCTTAACAGCATCTGTTACTTTAGTCCTTTGTAGGACAGACTAAAGGACCTTTTACTTTTCGCAGACGAGTATAAATAGCAAAATATAATAGATGAAAATATAAAGGGACAATGAATATGGAGGGAAGTAGAAGCTGGGATAGGGCTGTACTTTTTTCCCCTTTTGCCATGAGCATGAAAATTAAGCTGCTGACAGGCTCACCTTAGTGTTTATAGCCCCAATCCTGACTTCTCAGCATAACCAACTCTAGAGTGAGAAAACAGCAGCAGCATCCATTAAAATTACTCATACAAAATGATACCTACCTGTCTTAGTATCTGTTCCTGTTGATTTGACAAAATACCTTTACAAAAGCAACTTATGGAAGAAAGGGTTTATTTTAGCTCAGAGTTCAGGGTACAGTCCCTCATGATGGGAATTCACAGCTGCAGGAACTTGAAGCAACTGGCATATTATATCCAAAGTAGGCAGAACATCTACACAATGGAATACTATTCAGCTATTAAAAACAAAGACATCATGAAATTTTCAGGCAAATGGATGGATCTGAAAAAGATATCCTTAGTGAGGCAATCAAGACTCAGAAAGACATGCATGGTATATACTCACTTATAAGCAGATATTAGCCATATAATATAGGATAACGATACTCCAATCCACAGAACTAAAGAAGCTAAGTAACAAGGAGGACCCTAGGGAAGATGCTTAATTCTCATTCAGAAACAAAAATAGAATAGACACCGGAAGCAGTTGAAGAGAGGGAACAGGACAGGAGTCTACCATATATGTCCTCTTAAAGACTCCTCCCACCAGGAGATTGAGACAGATGCTGAGACTCACAGACAAACTTTTGGCAGGCCACAGGGAGGCTTATAAAAGAATGAGAGTTGGGTGGGTAGATAGAAGGACCTGTAACAGACAAGAGCTACACAAGGAGACCAATAGAGACAACAAATGTGCGCCTGGGTCGGGGGACTGCAGAGACTGATGCACCAATCAAGGACCATACATTGAGAGGACCTAAGCCCCCTGCTCAGATGTAGCCAATATGATAGGCAGATCAGTCTCCATATGGGTTTCCTAGTAAGGGGAGCAGAAGCTGTCTCTGATATGGACTCTGTTGCCTGCCCCTGCAGGGTGGCCTTGCCAGGCCATAGAGGAAAAGGAGGCAACCAGTCTTGATGAGTCTTGATAGGCTGGGGACAGTTGGTAGAGGAGAAGGGTTCTCCCTTTCTGAAGACTAAGGGAGAGTGAAGGGGAAGAGGGAGGGTGTGACCGGGATGAGACAAGGGAGATGGCTATGACCAGAATGTAAAGTGAATAATTTTTTAAAGTCACCAGAAAATTGCAATGAATATGTACATGCTAGTTCCTGGGTCACTTTCTCTGCTCTAATAGAGTCCAGGACCCACTGACTAGGGATAGGTGCTACCCACCGCAGGCATGTCTTCCTATTTCGATTAATATAATCAAGATAATTCCCAGATGATGTGCCCAAAGGTCCATATGCCAAATAATTCCAATTTATTTTAAACTGGCAAACTAACCAGCACCTAGAGAGACAAATGTTTTCACTGGCTACATCTTCAAACTACTAAAGAAAATGTACCAATTTTAAAAACCTTTTCCAGAAGAGAAAATACTTCCCAATCCATTGTAGGAGAAACCAGCATGACTTTAATCTAAAACAAAACAAAAACATTCCACAAAGGATAGCAAACTGCGAATCAATAACCTGTATGCCATGCGCAGCAAATTGGTACCACAGGGTATAATAATACCTGTCTCTCTCAATCAATTGCACACTCTAGGAATGCATACCTCACCCAACATTCAAAAATCAATGTAACTTACTACATTGCTGAATGAAATATGAAAAAACCCTAAAGTGATCTCTATTGGTATAGAGAAAGCATTTCACAGATTCTAGACTTATCCATGAGAGAAATCATGAGCAAACTAAAATCACAGGAAAACTCTCAAATTGGTAATACTATCTTTTTCAAAAAAAATCTGCAACTCATATCATAAGTCATAATTGATAGTAAAAAGCTACCTATAATTCCTACAGGTGTGATGACGAAGGAAGCTGTGTAGGCTCACCCTATTATGTTGCATATATCTCAATATATGCAAAATGGCAAGAAAACTAAATATACAGCATGCAACTTAATGAAATAAAAGTATCATTATTTGCAAACGACATAACTCTGAATGTGTGTTATGTAAATGAATAATTGCTCTATAAAAATTAAGTTTGCATTGTATATGGATATTTTTGCAGTCCTGTTTTGTTTTATATATTGGTAATAAGCAGTTTGAATTTACAAGCCTAATGTGATTTAGGTGTGAAATGAACACAATGCACGGTGTGAAATCCTAGTGGGTAAATGTTACACAATTTTTGTAACTCTTTACAATGAAAACACAAACCATTTGCTAAAGAAGTTTTAAATTATTTAAAGTGAAGATACATGGTGATCATAGAATGAAAGACTTTATTGTCATTTGGAGTTTCACAATTGAGTCTATAACTTCACAAAATCATAACAAAAACCCTGAAGGGTTTTGGGCAGGATTTACATGAACTCCGAAACCTACATAAGTATTCCAACTTCTCTGGATAGGCAAAATATTCTTGACAAAGAAGAACTAAAGTGATCCAGGGAGGTTGTTTAGTGGGTAAGAACAGGAAGCTTGGCTAGATTTCCCAGTTAGCCATGCAAGAAGCTGGGCACTGCTGTTCCTGTTTGTAAACTCTGTGTTGGAAAAAGGAGACAGGCACATCCCCAGAGCCACCTGGCCAGTCAGGCTAACTTAAAAAGGCTGCTTCTGTTTCAGTGAGTGACCCTGTCTCGGGACAGAGAGAGAGAGTGACAGAGGAAGGCACTCATGTCCCATATCCTTCTGTGGTCTCATCATGCATGTACATGCACCTTTACACTCATATGAATGCACCATAGAAGAAGCCCAACTCAAAACACATACACATACACACACACACACACACACACAGAGAGAGAGAGAGAGAGAGAGAGACAGAGACAGAGACAGAGACAGAGACAGAGAGATAGACAGCCAGACACACAGAGAGACACAGAGAGAGGCACAAAGAACTCAATTGTGGACATTTCACAATTTATTATTAACATACAGTAAGTAACCTAGAATTACTGGAAATAAAATACACAAAATTAAAGCACTAACAGACTTTACCAAAAACTCTAAATCCATATTTAATCGTGGTACTCATGACATAAAGACCGGAGCGTGTACCAGTATTTGGAACTCGTTGTTTAATCTTTTACCATTTTGAAAGTAGAAATAGAAGACAAGCACAGACAATAGTATATAATTGATAAGAAGACAGTTGACAACCATTCTTTCTAAGTCCTAAAGCCTTTAACAATGAAGTCTTTCTTTTCATAATGCTTTAGAAACTTCAGCTTGAGCAGCAAGTGGAATTTAATAACTAGTTTTTGCTACTGATATGCAGAATATTTTTCCATGGCACAATCAAAGATTTTGTTCTTTTTTATGCCCATTCAATTATCTGACTCAATTACTGCTACAGAGTCCCACCCTACCTAGCTTTCAAAACTTCTGTGCCTCCTAATTTCCAGAGGGATTGAATATGCTCAGACATCCCTTCTCCTGCAGTCTCCCATCAGCATCTTTCTCCACAAAGCTTGCACCTGCACCACAAACTCTTAGTTACTCCCTCCTCAGAGATGTTCTAAGCTTCTGGGTTCCTGGAAAATGAAGCTGCTATCCACTTAATTAAAATATTATCAGCAGCGGAAGTATGCAACTGCCATGTGGCCCATGTTAGATTCGTTGTCTTGCCCATAGCGCAAATCAAAGTGTGCATTTGTCATGATTCTTTACTGACAAAAGTAAATAAAAATTAGAATAAGTCCTCTGGTTCTAAAAACATTTACACATTCCACAACTAATTGCTCTTTTCTGTTCCTATCATGGTTAGTATCAAACCCTAGAATGGCTTAGTGCAAAACACACAGAGCGTTCCGTTAAGCTCTCCCTTTCTGATCTCAGATACCTAGCTGTACTCATAGGTTTTCTTTTATCATAACAGAATTTCTAAGATACTAACTTATTACAGAGGAACATTTATTTGGGTTGATGAATTGAGACTTCCAGATCATAAACATTGCTACGGACCTGAGGTGAAGACAGCACATCATGTTAGGAGTTAGTGCTATACAAAATCACTTACATCAGGAATGAAAATAGAGAGGAAGAAAAAGAGACTGGGCTTCCATAACCCCCTTCAAGGGAAATCTCTTGAAAGGGCCCTTCCTCGTAATAATGCTGCCACCCGTGCCTTTAACACATACATGACTAAAGGACATTAATGATCTCCAGGATGCTATCAACTACCTTTTTAGTTGATAATAGTTTTGAAAGTATCAATGCATTGGGGAATATTTTTTCCTGACTATGAAGTAGTAATTTATTTCCCTATATTTAAAAATAAAATCCATCACAGAGAGGTCTAGACAATGTTTATGTGGGTGAGGGGGATGCCTACACATGTGAAGAACAGGGAGGTGTCTTCCTCAATTGTTCTCTGCCTTATTTCTTTTGTGACAGAGTCTCTTACTGAACCTGGGGCTCTCGATTTCAGTCTCTGGATTCTGCTTGTCTCCATCCCTCCCCTTCCTCCCAGAGTTGATGCTTTTGCATGATGGGTTCTGGGTGTAAAGCTCAGAACCTTGATGATTGCACAAGAAGCACATTACTCCCTGATCCATCTCACTAGCCTGAGTCTAGAAAACATAATACACCAACCAGGACAGTTCCAGAGTTGGAGAATCACAAAGTCAAATCTTACAGAAGCTCTTTCTAAAGAGCTAAACAGTATCATGATCCCTTACATAACCCTCCACTTCTGAGTGGATACTTATCCTGATATTGAGAAAATCATTTGTGTAAACAAGGGAAAATATACAGTCTGAGGATGGCTGGGAGACTTTTCGTTCCATTCTGTGTCATGGTAGCCATGACTACTGGAGGGTGGCGGGCTTCCGTGGAAATTAGGAAAGGAGCCACTTGTGTTCAGATTTTCCACAGAGTAAATTTACATACTGCAGGGCAGTTTGTTGCGTGGACATAGAGACTGTAATCTACGAACTTTTATCACTCAACAAAGGTTAGCTCTCCTCTTTTTTTCAAAGAATGGCTCTTTGCTCAAAGAGAGTCTCTCTGACTTTTGAGCAGCAGAGAAAAACAATTCATGTAAGAAAGAGTAAACATTTTGACATCTGTGACATGATGTCTCCTGATTATGTGATTGCAAAGAATTAATTGAATCGAAAATGCCAAGATTTCCATCACCATCAAAATGTTAGAGCTCTATTGTATATGTATTGGCAACTCTTTAAAGAAAAGGGCCACAGAGATATTAACCACAAACTAAGTAATATTTTAGCCACATATTCATGCTACAGACAACCCTGATTTATTTCTTAATATCATTTTTCCAGGTAGATATAAGATTGACTATAAGGGAGAGTTTAGAATTCTTGAGCTTGTCCCTTGTCTGTTAACCTAAACTATGGTCAACCAGATTAACCCACCACTGAGTTCGAACACTAGCTTTTACTAAAGCAAGCATTTAAGGATAAGGACACTCCCCATGGCCAACACATGTAAAGTGTTTCATCCTGGAGCTGAGGTTAACACAGTTACAGCTCACAGAACAAAAATGTACTCTGGCATCCTGTTAAGGAAAACTACTTCCAGGCATCAGATAGTGGTTGGGCTGGGATTTTTTTTGTTCTAAGAATTCTGGCTACTTAAGAAATCTCAGAAAGATAGTAACAGCATTTGTGTCTAAAGGGATCACAGCATCAAAGAAAACTGCTTTTGCCATATTTTTTTCATTCATGTTATCATAGTGCTTGCTGAGCAGATTTAGAATCACGTTGCAAATCATGATGTGTCTCATCTGGAAATTGGAGGTGATATACAGTGGTGGTATAAAATGTAGGTGTTCCTGTTACTGCATCTAATGGAGCCTCTTACCTCTTTCAAGCCACAGAGTGCCTGCTCACATGGATGAGTGCAGAACTGTTGACTGACCTCACACTTAGCTACTGTCCATTTCCCACAGCACCTTGATGCTGCCACCTCCTTGCCATGGGGAATGCCTAACCTTTATGTTAATCTCACAGGATTTAGAATAGTCTAGACACATTGTCTATAAGAACATTTTCAGGGAAACATAATTTAGGAGGGAAGACTAACTCTGAAAGTAGACAAGCTCACATACCTGAGCTCTCAGATGGAATCAAAAAGCAGACATACCACTGCTGCAGCTTCATTTATTTAACTACCATAGTTAAATAAACCATGGTTCTGGTGCTGGTCCTACCTCTTCTGCAAATCCCAGGTCCAGAACCAGCCTTTCTCCAGTCTCACTTGAGCTCCTTTATTTTTTTCCCCATCATTATCTTGAGAATTCAAGTTCTCCTTTATTCTCAGTTCCAGTCAAGTGCTTGGAGGAACTTAAGGGTAACTATCCACCTTTCCATATCTTTTCCTATGGATGTTTGATATTACATAAAAATCAGAGGTGTAAATGTATATTTTAAGAGCTATGATGTTTGAGCTGGAGAGATGGCTCATTAGTTAAAAGTACATGTTGGTTTTGCAGAGCATCTATGTTCAAATCTCAGCACCCATGTGGTGGCTCACAACCATCCATAACTCCAGTTCCAGGGGATCTGATGCCCTTTGCTAACCTCCATGAGTACTAGGTATTCATGTAGTAGCTATGGATTTTGGTAGAAATGTCAACAAATGCCATGGTCGTTTAATAGAGGGAGGAACTGAAGGTTACTGGTAGTGCCAGACAGATCAGAATGATTGCATTGAGGCCAGCCGTAAAGCCCAGGGTTGAGGAGCAATTTCAGAGATCACAACTATATGTGTTTCCTTTATAGTCTTGTAAATGATTAGTGGATAACCTTGAGAAAAAGTTATGTACATATAATGTTTACAAGTATTCATGAAATATATATATATGTATGTATACATATACACATACACATATACATATAATGTAGAAAAGAGCCCCTAGAGCAATAGTAAAGATTTTCATGGTATTTTTATAACTATATACCAAGGTTCAATTACAAAGAAATATTTTCATAAGTTATTTGGGAGAGCCTTACATTTATAATCTAGACTGTAGCTCTGTGTGTGCGTGTGCGTGTGTGTGTGTGTGTGTGCATGCGTGCGTGTGTGTGAAGGCAGTCACATCATATTTGCTTCTGCCCAAGGTGCTAACCATGGATATTTCACTCCTGAGAACCATTCTTTGAGACTTCGTGGATGAGAAATTATAACTTTTCTGTTATGAGTAAATCTGCATCCAAACTTCTTTGTCTTCAACATTGTCACATTCATCGTCATCACTGTTACCACCATAACCATTATTACAATCACCATTATCCCTCTCAAAATCATCCCCATCATGATTATCATTTCCAACAGTCTCATCATCATCCCCACAGTCCCCTGTATCCCTACCATCCCCATTATCCCCACCATCCCCATTATCCCCACCATCCCCATTATCCCTACCATTCCCATTATCCCCACCATCCCCATTATCCCCACCATCCCCATTATCCCTACCATTCCCATTATCCCCAATATCTCCATTATCCCCATCCTCATCATCCTCATCATTAACATCAACATCAGTGCCACAACCTTCATCATCACTATCATCACTGTTGCTACCATAATCATTGCCATCTTCATCATCAATAACAACAACAGCCACATCATCATCATTACTACCACAACCACAACCACCACCACCATCTTTGTCCCTTTTACTTTCTGGACACTGGCAACATGTCATGCTAGGCTCTACATTTTATCTGTACTGTGCCAGTTGGTGTATACAGTAGAATGAGAAGTTCCCTTTTTCTATGCAAGGTTAAAGGTGTATTCATGTAGTCAAGTATAAATGAACTTAGTTTGGTAAAAAGCTAGGAGAGACATATTTCTGGCAGAATAAAAAGCAACATGTATGGCATCAGAGAACATGTATTGTGAGAATGCATGAGAGGAGATGGCCAGACCAAAAAGAATAAAATGCTTGGGATCTTCCCAGGCATGTTACAAGTTTTGGGTTTCCTCAAAGATAATAAGAACCACTGGGCCACGTTTAAAAAGACTAAGACAATTAATTATGATTACTCTAATGGATATTTCTTCCACGCTTTATCATTGACAGCTTTATGCATGTATATACTGAATTTTTGTCATTTTTCACTACCTATCCACTCACTCTCTTCTCTCTCTTCCCCTTCCCTCTACTACTGCAACCCTTGTTTCCTAAAGTCTCCTCTTTTTATGTCTTTTCCATCTACTGAGTTGGGGATTATTTATACGAACATGGGCCAGCTTACCAGTGGATACAGTGTTGAAGAAAAATGGCACCCCCTCCCTAGTACCCAATAGCTGTCCACGCATCACACCCTCTGAGTCAAAGCCCTCCAATCAAACCCACGTTTTGTGCATAAAAATCTACTAAAGCTTTATGTTCAGGGTCCTACTTGAACATCTGTTATGTTATCGTCCTACCTCAGCTGTCTCCTTAGACACATCTCCTTTCAGTTTTTGTCATATATTCTATAAGCCAACCAGTTATTCTTAAAACCCAACTTGTGCTAATGTGCTTTTTCCTTTCATCTTATCCCTACTAGAAGATTCTCTCATTTCATTCTACTCTTGAATCACCTTGTTCAAATGACTTTTCTTCTCTAAAGCCTTGCCTGATTTCCTGAGGTGATGTTGCTTTCATTGTACTGAACTTTAAAAAGTGCTTCTTCAGTCTTACCTCCTTCCCTACTTGACATTTGCATAATATGTGCATATGCAGTATATATTTTAATCCCTAGTGTGTGATGGGTGAGGAATAAGCTTTATTATATTTCATACTCTCTACAGCTCTAAGCCTGGCTCTAAAGACTATGATAGAATCACAGTTAACCAGTAAGAAACTGGGTAAATGATGATTTTATTGATAGAAGATATTCAGTTTTCAAAGCTGTAAAGGACATTGTGATTTACAGTTTCACTTCTGAGAACCTCGTACAAAGTTTCTGTATTATGCAATGTCATTAAACGCATGCTTGAATTTATGTCTATTTTTAGAATATTCTTGAATAGCTTAGATAATAATGGAAAATGAGCCGTGGTGTTTCGATTATTGTGGGAATTAGTTGAGCCAACTGAACCTTTTTTTAAAATACAAAGTGTTATATAAATAGGCAAATTTGGCACAAATTTAAAACTACTTCAGTATACTTTCTTGCATTGAAAACTAGTTATGTGATATTGGTACCTATAAATAGATTTATGCAGCAAATCTGTTCTCAGCAGAATCGTGAGAACATCTTTCTGTTGCTATTAACTGCATAACTTACATGACTTTAGCAAAAGTGAAGATCATGGGACCCTGAGTCAGCAGAATTCATTTGAGTAATAATCTACATATGATTTACTCCCTATATGCAGTTTTTTGATGCTGAGAACTTCAGTTTTTCTAAATAATGTAGTGATCCTGCCTTGTGGGATGTATCAAGAACTGAAATAATGAATATAACAATGTTTTGTAAACTGCAGAGTTTGCATTCATCATAAATACTGGAATTATTATTTCAAACCACCTACTGAAAGTCATGGCATAAATTTTATTAAAAATTATGTGTCGACGGTATAAAATGTCTCCACCTAACAGACGAATATTCTAAGGGCTCTTCTGGCTCTGATTACTAAAAGGCATGGCTGACCTTCCTGGATTAGCAGGAGTGTGCACAACACAAAGGCATGTCAAACTGAAATGCTTGACAATTATGCAAGCAGAAAGTGATCAGATCATGGAAATGCATCTCACAGCGGACTTCAGAACATGTTCACCAATGTTATATTACAGTCTAACCTCTCTCTCTGTGACTTCCAGGCAGTATGAAGCATTCTGACTTGGAAAGCCAACAAGCCATGATGTATTTACTTATTGATTCCATGGGTGTTTATTGAAAGCCAGCAGAGGTACCACTAAGAATGCTAGGTCAGGGCAGTGGAACGGCTCAGCTGGTAAAACCTGGTGAGAAGTTTTATTCCTGGAAGTCACAGTGGAAGAAGAGTCAACCCTTAAAACTGAACATCTGACTCAACATGTGCATATTTCTGCTTTAATTTTTACCTAAACTCTATTACTCTTCTCCTAGAACACACCATGATGTCACCTATCTAGCTTCCTGGCTTCCATGGGTACTCTAAGTTAAACACACAGGCTAAAGTTTCAAAGCTAGGATCCTCATATGACAAAGAATACATCCATTAGTCTTTCTAGGACTGGACTATCATGATACAGTTTGTTCACATTTTGTCCATTTACTTGCAAAGTAAATAATGGTTATGATAATAAATTTTAACTTTTTTATTTATTACAATTTATTCACTTTGTATCCCAGCTGTAGCCCCCTCCCTAGTGCCTTCCCAATCCTGCCCTCCCTCTTCTCCTTTGCCCCTCCCCAGTCCTCTGATAGGGGAAGTTCTCCTCCCCTTCCATCTGACCCTAGCCTATCAGGTCTCATCAGGACTATTTGCATTGTCTTCCTCTGTGGCCTCTTAAGGCTGCCCCCACCTCAGAGGGAGGTGATCAAAGAGCTAGCCACTGAGTTCATGTCAGAGACAGCCCCCGCTCCCCTTACTAGGGAACCCACTTGGACACTGAGCTGTTATGAGTAATATCTGTGCAGGAGTTCTAGGTTATATCCATGCATGAACTTTGGTTGGAGTATCAGTCTCAGAGAAGACCCCTGGGCCCAGATATTTTGGTTCTGTTGCTCTCCTTTTGGAGCTCCAGTCCTCTCCAGGTCTTTCTATCTCCCCCTTCTTTCATAAGATTACCTGCATTGTGCCCAAAGTTTGGCTATGAGTCTTAGCATCTGCTTCAATACCCTGCTGGGTACACACTGTTTCAGAGGCCCTCTGTGGTAGGCCCCTGTCCTAGTTCCTATTTTCTCCATCTTCTGATGTCTATCCTATTTGCCTTTCTGAATGAGGATTAAGCATTGGACCCAGGGTCCTCCTTCTTGCTTAGCTTCTTTAGGTGTACAGATTTTATTATGTTTATCCTATATTATATGTCTAATATCCACTTATAAGTGAGTATACACCATGTGTGTCTTTCTGCTGCTGGAATACATCACTCAGGCTGATATTTTCTGGTTCATGTATTTGCCTGAAATTTTCAAGATTTCCTTGTTTTTAATTTCTGAGTAGTATTCCATTGTATAAATGTACAATTTCTGTATCCATTCCTCAATTGAGGGACATTTGGGTAAAGCTATTATGAATAAAGCTGCTGTGAACATCTTTGAGCAAATGTCCATGTTGTATACTTGGCATATTTTGGATATATGCCTAGCAGTGGTACAGCTGGATCTTGATGTAGCACTATTCCTACTTGTCTGAGAAAGAGTCAGATTGATTTCCAAAGTGATAGTACAAGTTTACCTTCCCAGCAGCAATGAAGTAGAGTTTCCTTTTCCCCACACCCTCTCCAGCATGTGTTTTCACTTGAGTTTTTGGTGCAACACAATGAGAAGTTTGGTTCTTAAAGAACCATAAACAGAAAGAGCTGCAGAGTAAGTCTCAAAATAAAAATTGGTGTGGTGTTCTGTCTGCACAATAGATCACCTCTGACAGACAACTTGAAAATGTTTCCAGACAGTGTGAAGCAATGCTGTTTCTCAAAACTATGTAAAAAGTTTTTAAGCACGTGAACAAACCAATAAGTGGAATGCTAGTTCAACTCCAAAGCCAAGGATAAAGATTGTGACATAAAATGTCTGAGTGTATGAGAAGAGGAAAATTCTTGCCCTTTGCTTCTCTAGCAGGAGAAGAAAGTGACTGGGTGGTGATTACAGAGATAGACACAGTTCTCTTTCATCTTTCGTTTTACTTAACATCTAGCTCTTACATCTTCCTACCCTTCTTAAAAGCTAGAATGACTCAGTATGACAGAACAGATGCTGATACCTCTGCTTTGCTTTAATAATGAGCTAATTGCCAGAAGTACTTATTAATTAACTATAATATATGTATATTCATAAAATGTACATGACAACAGGATGTGAAAAGGGGTGCTTTCCCATTGTGTTAACGTTGGCTGATACACCAAGCCTGAAATTAAAGGGTGAAGAAGATCCACTATTCTAAAAGGATGCTAACTGTCTACTTGGAGGTTCTGCAAACAGGCTTAGGAAACATGAGCTTCCCTGTGGTCATAAACACCCAGAAATGCCTGATGAGTAGTAATAGGATTCTAGGGCACATATGTTTCCTTTGTAAGAATATCTCATGATTAGGAACTCTCCTGCTAACAGCCATCACCTTTACAAACCTTGAAGGTACTCTCTAAGTTTGTGGCCCATTTGGCCTTGCACTTGACTCATGCCCCAAACCTTCCACCATAAAGCCTGGAGCCTAGATGTTTCTTGGAGAAGCTTGGCATGACAGAAGAGACATGGTTGGTTTAAACTATAAACAAAAAACTATTAACTATGTTGCAAATCCTGTGTCAAAAGTTTATAATGGGGCTGACAATGGTTCAGTCAGTAAAGTATTTGCCTTTTGAGAATAGGATCCTGATTTCAATTTTTGAGACATATTTGTATTTTTAAAAATGAACAATAGTGTAGTACTTGAACTCTCAGGGTTAGGATGGAAAAAATAAGTAAATCTTGTGGTTCACTGAACAGACAGACTAGTGTACTGAGCCTGCTCCAGACAAGCAAAAGGCCCTGTATCATAAAAAAGGTGAATGGTACTTGAGGGATGACACCCAAATACGGACATGCAAACATATGCATCTACACACATACATTCAACTGGACATACATAAAAACATACAAAGTAGTATCAAGGACCATGTGTGGATGTGGACTGGAACCCCCACACGGATGGGGCCCATGATAACTTGGTGTAGGGCTGAAGACCCTATTCAGGGAAACAGGGACTGTTTCAGTCATTATCTTGATGGCTGACTCTTTGACCCTCCCCCATATAAGCCGGGGAGTGACAGACTGGCTAGATCCCAGGGGAGGACTTTGCAGCCAGCCCTGAGGAGACAGGATAAGCTGGGGTTGGATGGAAGGGAAGGAGGTCCTCCCCTGTTGGTGGACTTGGAGGGGGCGGGGAAGAAGGAGATGAGGGAGGGAGTGGGAGGGTA
>CM053745.1:18191516-18206643 GCA_028658305.1 Pachyuromys duprasi | reverse complement strand
ATTTCAGTTCTTTCTAACAGCTGATCTGCTTCAATTTGAAAACAATGTTGATTTTGAGTGGACAAAAATAAACTAGCCAACTATCATTATGTTTTGAAGGAATATACCTTTCAATGAAATTATCGAAATGCAAAGAATAAATCATTTTGCCATTCTGAATGAGATTTAAGCATCTTCCCTAGGGTTCTCCTTGTGTGTAGCTTCTTTAGGTCTGTAGGATAGTCACCAGAAGCGATGGAAGAGAGGAAACCGGATGGGAGCTTATGATAGAGGATCCTCTGTCATGATTCATCCAACAGCAGATCAAAGCAGATGCCAAGACTCACAGCCAATATTTGGGCAGAGAGCAGGCAATCTTATGGAGGAAGAAAGAGGTGGGAATAGAGAGATATGGAGGAGACAGGAGCCCACAACAAAACTAAAAGATCTGAGCCCGGGGGTTCCTACAGAGACTAATGCACCAAGGGAGAACCATGCATGGAGAGGATCTAGACCTCCTGCTAATATATGGCCTATTGGCAGCTCAGTCTCCATATGAGTCTCTGAGTAAGGGGAGCAAGGGCATCCTCTATCATGAACTCAGTTGACTGCTCATGATGATGCAGCCTTGCCAGGGCCTGGAGGAAGAGGATCCAGGCAGTCCTGATGAGACATAACAAGCTATGGGCAGATGGCAATAGTGGAGAACTTCCCCTTTCAGTGGACTGGGGGAAAGAGATGGAGGGAGAGGAAGGGAGGGAGGGTGGGACTGGAGGGAATAGAGGGAGGAGGCTTCAACTGGGATATATAATGAAGAAACTGTGAAGAAAATGAAATTTTTAAAAATTAATAGGAAAAAATTTTTGCTTTGTTCAATCATAGCATAATTATTTTTTATTTCCAGTCCCCTGAGTGCTGGGATTACTGATGTGTATCACCATAACAGACTTTAAATTTTTATTTTTTTCCTTTCTTTTTATCTTTATTTTAATTTTTTTATAAATTACAGTTTATTCACTTTGTATCCCAGCTGTAGCCCCCTCCATCATGCCCTCCCAATCCCACCCTTCCTCCCTCAACTCCTCCCATGTACCTCCCCAAGTCTACTGATAGGGGAAGTCCTTCTCCCCTCTGACCCTAGCCTATCAGGTCTCATCAAGACTGGCTGCATTGTCTTCCTCTGAGGCCTGGGAAAGCTGCTCCCACATCAGGGGTAGGTGATCAAAGAGCCAGCCACTGAGTTCATGTCACAGAAGGTCCCTGATCTCATTACTAGAGAACTCACTTGGAGGCTGAGCTGCCATGGGCTACATCCGTTCAGGGGCTCTAAGTTATGGTTCATGTATGGTCTTTGAGTGGAGTGTCAGTTTCAGAAAAGACCCCTATGCCCAGATTTTTTGGTTCTGTTGCTCTCTTTGTGGAGCTCCTGTCCCCCCCAGAACTTTCTATCTCCCCCTTCTTTCATAAGATTCCCTGCACTCTGCCCAAAGTTTGGCTATGAGTCTCAGCATCTGCTTTGATACCTGGCTGTGTAGTTTTTCAAAGGCCCTCTGTGGTGGACTCCAGTCCTGTTTCCTGTTTTCTCCCTCTTCCTTGTCCATCTTGTTTGCCTTTCTGAGTGCAGATTGATCATGTAATCCAATTTAAAAAATGGGGTACAGAGATAAACAGAGAATTTCTCAATAGAGGAATATAGAATGGCAGAGAAACACTTAAAGAAATGTGCAACATCCTTAGTCATTAGGGAAATGCAAATCAAAACGACCCTGAGATTTCACCTTTCACGCATCAGAATGGCTAAGATCAAAAACTCAACTGACAACACATGATGAAGAGGATGTGGAGAGAGGGGAACCCTCCTCCACTGCTGGTGGGAATGTAAACTTGTACAACCACTTTGGAAATCAATCTGGTGCTTTCTCAGACAATTAGAAATACTGCTTCCTCAAGATCCATCTATACCACTCCTAGGCATATATCCAAAAGATGCTCAAGTATACAACAGGACTTTTGCTTAACCATGTTCATAGCAGTTTTATTTGTAAACAACCCAGATGTCCCTCAATGGAGGAATGGATACAGAAATTGTGGTACATTTGCACAGTGGAATACTACTCAGCAATTAAAAACAAGGAAATCATGAAATTTGCAGGCAAGTAGTGGAAACTAGAAAAGATTATCCTGAGTGAGGTATCCCAGAATCAGAAAGACATACATGGTATGTACTCACTTATAAGTGTATATTAGACATATAATATAGGATAAACATACTAAATCTATACACCTAAAGAATTTAAGCAAGAAGGAAGACCCTGGGTAAGATGATCAATCCTCACTCAGAGAAGAAAAATTTTCTTAAATAAATAAATAACTTAGTTGAGAGGCTGGAGAAATGGCTCAGGCATAAAGAGCATTGGCTGCTCTTTTAGAATGTCTAAGTTCAGTTTCCAGCACCCACAGAGAAATCACAGTTATCTCTAATCTCAGTGCCTTTTTGAATGTCGGGAATACATGTGGCACACATACGTTCACGCAGGCAAAATACTCACAAACACTAATAAAAACGAAAAAAGGAATCAGTGGACCATATATGTGTGAGTAGGGATGGAAAGGAATGTGTCCACATTTGGGGTTAGTGTGCATATGCTCAAATCGATTGTAATAATGTTCTATGTAAATTGTGAAAACATTTATTCTTGAGATTCATGACCTCATAATTATGTATTTTTCCTGACATAAGTACTGAATAGGGATATTTCTTACAGCTTTCAGTTTTGTTCAATGTGTTTTCTTAAAGTGGGAGCAGATCTTATTAGCAGCATATGATTCTGATTTTTAAAACATTAACTTAATAATTTTTGTCTTTTAATTCAATAACAATTTATTTAAATGCAAAATAAAATAATCACTGATAGAGGCTCGACGTTTCCAAGTTAGTCATTTTTTTTCTTTGTACATCCCTTCTTCCTTCCTTTTCTCTTTTGTTGTTTTTCTTCCTTTATTTATATTTTTTAGCACTGTGCTTCACTATACTTTTTTGGAATATCCGACATCTTGATTTTTTTTTCCTTGTTGCTCATTGATTCTCTCTTGTAGTCATTAAACTGGCACCATTTTAACCTTCACTGCACACAGAAGCGTTTTACACTCTCTCCTCCCATCCCACCCACCATGTTTTCATGTCACCATATATGTCTTATTACACTTCACGTGTCCATTAACAAACTATTATATCTACAGTTATTTTAACATTGTTGTTTCCAGTCTTTATGTTAGAAAGATAAATGACTCACACACCATATTAGTATACCACACATTTGCTATTTATTTGCTTGTACTGGTGACCTTTATACATTCATATGTGTTCGATTAGCAAATACTATTGTTGCAGTTCAGCTTGAAAAACAACAGTCAGGATTTTTGTTCAGCCTTCTTCAAAAATGTTTTTTTCCCAGTAAAAGTAACCATAGTTGACATTCTTAGTTGATAGTGCCCCCCTCTCTCATACACATACATGCGCGCGCACACACACAATGATTCTAGAGAGCTAGTACACACAGAGCACAATGGCTCTAAGTCAGAAAGAACAGAAGACTAGTTGACGAAGTCACAGTTATAAGGTCTAAGAAAGGACACTCAGAACATGACAAGAGCTGGGTTCTACCTATGAGTCCAGGACATGAAATTCAGTAGAGCTCCCTGTGACAATGGACTTGTATACCTAAGGAATAGGTATTCACTGAGCCAGCAGTGACAGAGCCAGGGCCTCCTGTGAGGGTCTTCCCAAGGCACCTAGGACTCAGGAAAGGACTAGCCTGAAACAGCAATGAAGTCATATTAGAAGCACAGAAGCATGCAGTATGGTCACTGAGTTGAATCTGAAAAGTGGGCGTGCTTTCTCAAGATCCCTTTCATTAATGAAAAGTTGTCAGTTAATGTTTTACTGTTCTCATTAATGAAAATGGTAGCATGACAGCTAGGAAGATGAAGGATGGGAAGGTAATGGATCAGGGGGATGAAGGATAGGGAAATGGAAATAGAGGATGAAGAATGAGTATGAAAAGGGTGTAAGACAGAGGGGCAAATTTTGGTGCCTCCTCTTGTACCTGTCTATACTGTTCTTTTCCATACCAAATTTAGTCATAAATGAGAGTTAGCTATCCACTGAGGAAAATAAATGGAGTGTGATGTCTTCCTACCCTGAATTCAGAATGTAGCATAAATGTATTGGCACAAAACTTCTTTTTTAAATTTTTTTATTTTATTACGTTTTAAATTTACTTTTATTTATATATTTATTTATTACAATTTATTCACTTTGTATCCCCACTGTAGCCCATTTATGTAGTCTCCTCCAGGTGCCACCCACCCTCCCTTTTCTCCCCCTTGCCCCTCCCCTAGTCCTCTGATAGGGGAGAACCTCTTCCCCTTCTATCTGACCCTAGCTTATTAGGTCTCATCAAGGCTGGCTGTACCATCTTCCTCTGTGGCCTGGCAAGGCTGTACCCCACACCCCAAGAGGAGGTGATTAAAGAGCCAAAGTGTGCCAGAGAAAAACTCCTGTTCCCAGAATTCATCTAGCTTACCCTAGACAGGGATTGTTACTAACTGTTGATATTGGTTCCATAGCCAAGGACAAAAAGCTCTTACCACCAATGTATGAAGGAAATATTTAGTTTGCAAGATTGATTTCTGCTTGAAAATTTTTAATCATAGCTCTCCCTTTGTACTCCAAGGCCTAAGGAATGTATTCAAGCAAATTAAAAGCAAACTTGAGACCTGAAGACAATGAACTATATAATACCAATTACAATTCTTGTTTATTTGTTTATTTATTTGTTTGTTGAGGCAGACTCTTACTATGTAGTTCTGGCTGGTCTAGGATTCACTGTGTAGATCTGGTCGGCTGTGAACTAATAATGCTCAGTCTATCTCTGGCTCCCAGGGGATTAAAGACATATATCATCATTTCTAAACTAGTAGAATTCCTATTAGAAGCAATTAGACTAGATTTGCCCACCTTTCTCAGGATGGGTAAAATTAAAAAAAAAGTTGGAGTTTTTATACTGCTCTGGAAAATGATAAGTCATTTTTTTTATTAAACATCTGCTTCTAAAAAAAGGAAGGAACATGTAGAACAACTTTATTTTGATGTTTTAATGAAACTGAAGAAAGAATTAATTTTCTAAGCAGATGGAGACAATAATTTAAATGAAAAATTAGAAAAGCCAGAAACTTTCATTTGGAAATTTAACAAAAATCAAGAACATTTAATGTTCAAAGTATAATCAGGACAACTGGAAAGTAATTATTTCAGAAATTGTATTTTGTTTTATGAGCTAACGTTTTTAAAATGACTCTCTTAGTATTTTTTTTCTTTTTAAAACTTTTTTATTACAATTTATTCATTTTGTATCCCAGCTGTAGCCCCCTCTCTCATTCCTTCGCAATCCCGCCCTCCCTCCCTCTTTTCCTCCCATGCCTCTCCCTCAGTCCACTGATAGGGGAGGTCTTAGTAATTATTTTTAAAAATGTTTCCCTCAGACCCTTCAGGGCTGTAATTAGAAGCAAAAGGATTGGCTCAGAATGAGGGTCAAAGACTCATTTTAGCAAGTCTAGATACTTGGGAGACCTCAGTCTTACTTTTTAAGATTTTTTTCCTATCATTTATTTTCTATATATGACTGTTTTGTCTGCATGTACATATATGCACTGCACATGTACCTAGTTCCCATGGAGGTCAAAAAAAGTGTCATATCCACGCAATTACAGATGGTTATAAGGTGCCATATAGTTTCTGAACCAAGGTCCTTGAAAGAGCAACCAGTACTCTTACCCACTGAGTCATCTCTCTGGTCCTGCTCAGTTCTCTTTTTGCAACACATTGGACAAATATAAAACACTGACTTTTCTTAGACTCACTGAAAAGCGGAGGTTGGAGGGACCCAGAAAGGCGTGATGTAACCGTACAAGGACGTGTGTTCAACTCAGTGCTACCAAGGTTTCCGTTCTCACTGAACGCCTTTCCAATGTGACCCGTTAAGCCGGATGAAACCCAGAAGATCAGAAGCAAGAGACTGAGTTGAACCTTAGGAAAGAAATGAGGTCTCTTAGCAATAAAAGACACACTAAATGAAGTGAGAACAAAAGCCTGAGTGGGAAAACAAATGTCTGCTTGAGCAACATAAGATTAAGAGACAAAATACAGCTGTACCTGGTGGCTCCATCTGCAATCTCAGTTACTTGGGAGGCTGAGACAGGAGGATTACAAGTTCAGTGCTCATGTGGGCTCTGAGAATATGAAGTTTCAAGTCAGCTGGAGCAACTTAGTGAGACTCTGTTTCAAACTTTTCAAAGATCAAATGTAAATAAATGCTCATCTAAATCAATGTTTAAGAGTGCAAATGAGGGCACAGGGGTCTTTTAGGAGACTGTTTCTCCAACCAAGGACCATGTATGGATATAACCTAGAACCCCTGCTGGCATATAGCCCATGGTAGCTCAGTATCCAACTGGGTACCCTAGTAAGGGGAACAGGGACTATCTCTGTCATGAACTCAATGGCTGGCCCTTCAACTCCACCCAAGGGAGG
This sequence comes from Pachyuromys duprasi, assembly GCA_028658305.1. NCBI lineage: Eukaryota > Metazoa > Chordata > Mammalia > Rodentia > Muridae > Pachyuromys > Pachyuromys duprasi. The sequence continues at coordinate 18,200,072 of CM053745.1, read as the reverse complement.
AGCAGCCTTGCTAGACCCCAGAAGAGGACATTGGAGCCAGTCCTAAAGAGACCTGATAAGCTAGGGTCAGATGGAAGGGGAGGAGGACCTCCCCATCAGTGGACTTGGAAAGGGGCAGGGATGAGATCAGGGAGGGATGGGGAGAGTGGGAAGGAATGAGGGAGGGGGATACGCCAGGGATACAAAGTACATAACCTGTGATTAATAAAAAACTTAATTAATTAATTAAAATAAAAAGAGTGCAAGTGAAAGGCAGTGGTGGCACACACCTTTGATCTCAGCACTCAAAGGCAGGGACAGGCAGATCTCTGAGTTCAAGGCCAGCCTGGTCTACAGAGTGAGCTCCAGGATAGCTAAGGCTACGCAAAGAAACAAACAAACAAAATTTAAAAAAAAAAAGAAAGCTCCCTAAAAAGAAAGAAGAAAAATCAAGAGTGCAAATAACCTACTTGGAAGACTGAAAAAAAGCATGAACAGGTCAACTCACAGGGTACGCACAAGTCAGCAAGACTCAACTGTGTATCTGACTTGCTGTTCAATTTATGATGATGTTCCTGATATGAAGATAATGCACATGTTTTGGAAACCCAAAAAAAAAAAAAACAAATTATATAAATGGCTGTGAGGTGGTGAATAATACAACAGCAGCCCACTGCTCTAAAGATCTAGACTAGGACTAGTTCTTACAAGTACAGTGACTTCAAATAAGGCATTCACTTCTTGGCTCAAGTTCTACACTTCTGCAATGAGGCCGTAAGTCCTTTTCTAACCTTGTTCAAATCAAGCAATACAATGGGTGTGACAGTGCTTTGCATGCAAGAGTGCCCTAATCTGCAGAGGGCATGGCACAAAATCTGCAAAAGATTTTGAAACTATTGATAGTGCAAAATTGGAGGAGAGGTTTAAAGGAAAGGGATTGGAGGATGTGTGGAGGAAGGGTAGAGGAGGGATATCTAATGCTAAAGGGATACTAGAAGAAAAACATATGGAAACCTACAAACCTTCATCTATATAAACACATATGAACAGGCACAAGTTAAATGTATATTCATATGTACACACACATATGGAGAGAGAGAGAATTTGATTGGAGTTACATTATGCAAGGAATAATGCTCCTTCAAAATAGTTAAAAACTTCAGTACCAGGTATGGGATACCTGACTTTCATTTGTTGGTCAGGGGTATTCCACAGACAGTTGCCCACCAGAACCAGATAGCAAAAATTCTGTGGTTAAAGACATTACACTTTGGTCATGGGATATAGAGTGATCGGATTGGTATTTACCAAGGAGCTCTTACCATGCTGTCTGCCTTTCATAGTGCCAAAAGATGCTATTCAGTCTTCTGGAGGAAAAAAAGTCAGCAATAACTTGACAAAGCTGTGAACCCCGTGAGCTACAATAAAGACTGGTATAGCAAGACATGCCTACGGGAACAATAGTGGCATGGAATCATGGGAGTAACCAATGTCTTTCAAGTTAGTTTTAAGATCAGCATGGCAGAAAGAGACATATTTCCAGTGCTTTAAGTCCATGGTGGGGAGCTCAGAGGCACCTCTGATGAACCTAGTAAAAGTACTTTGCTAAATGGAAATAGTATTAAACTGCCCTCTAAATTCCTCTCTCTATATCCAGGGAGTAGTGCACCTCTCTGGTCTCACCAGACAAGTGTCTGTGTGTAGTGTGACAGCAGTTAGTGGAGACACTTAAAACTGGTCAAAATGCAGAAAATATATTTCTGTTGCATAGTCAGCTACAAATGGGACATTTATATCATACAAATTCACCCCAAAAGCTCAGGTACCATTGAAGAAGAGAAGATGAAAAACTGTAACTCAGAGGTCAGGGAGGACCAGATAAGACAACATCTTCTCAACATGATAGACTAAGACTGTGGCACTTATGAGCTTTAAGTAGTTGTGGTTGCCTGTACCATAGGAGCACAAGACCAAGCCAGCCCACATTCCAACATGGCATGAAAGAAGTTCATGAGCTTTTAACCCTAACTGAGAAACTGTTGACAGTTGAAAGCTCTGGGGGAGAAAGTCAGTTTGTTTGAAGGGTGCGGCCTCTGCTAGAGCATATTCCAATGGATGGATGGCACACCTCTAAAAGTGTCTGTCCAGCACAAATTGGAATCAACAGGCTATTTTAAAAAAAGAAAGAAAAGGAGAACACGAAGTTGGAGGAAGTAGATGTGGGAAGATTGAGGGAAAGAAATAGGAGCTAAAAAATGCTTGGAAAAGGGAGAGGAGGGGAGAGATTGGGAAGGGAGGAGGGAGCTACAGGGGGGATACGAAGTGAATGAAGTGTAATTAATTAAAAAATTTAAAAAAACAATAGGCATTTAAAAATGATCAAAATATAATGTATGCCATATGCATGAAATTCTCAAAGAGTTAATAAACATATATTAAAATTAAATTTTAAATTTAATGTTAAGAAATGAACAAGCTTAAATAATAGTAAAATGGAACAATGACAATGAAATACTGTAATAATGGTCACATAAACCTGGTCTATTTACCCATCTCTCTAATTTACCACTGGGAAAGTGGTGTATAGGGCATTGACACACTGGAAAAGAGATGGCTTGCTTCCTGGGAAGAACAGAGATTGGTCCAATAGTTCACACTAGCAAACTGAAACTTTCCAATAATTTCTTTCTGGAAATTTTTATTGTGATTCTCAGATCATGGTTCATTACAAGGAAAAGAATTGATAGAAATAAAGCAAAGGAAAGGTCAAGAAGGGATAGACTATCATGTCCTAAATTTTTGTTGATATATTTTTGTTCTTCTTTAAAGTTTATCTTCTAACTAAGCAAGGAGAATTATAAGATAGATTTTCAGTTTAATGAAAAATATTATCTTAATAAACTTTTGTTATGGAAATTACAAATGAGTTTTAATATTTTTATGACAAATAAATACTGAGGATAGTTACATAATTATTGAAATAAATCTCATCCTTATTCTATGTATTAAAATGAGAGCTAGTTGGGGGGGGAAGCCATTCTTTATTAATATTATAATGCCACATAGCACCCAGGACATTGCCTGGAACTCAGCCAGGCTTTACTGACTGGTGATAAAGAAGTGAAAATAAACTGGTGATCAAAACATGAGTGCCTCCTGCTCTTTGATCACCTCACCCTGATGGGGGAGCATCCTTACCGGGCCACAGAGGAAGACAATGCAACCACTCCTGATGAGAACTGATAGACTAGGATCAAAAGGAAGGAAAGGAAGACCTCCCCTATCAGTGGACTTGGGGAGGGGCATGTGTGGAGAAGGGGGGGGGATGGGATTGGGAGGGGAGGAAGGAGGGATTTATGGGGGGATACAAAGTGAATAAAGTGTAATTAATGAATGTTTTTAAAAAAGAAAGAAAACATGAGTGCCTTGCGATTCCACTGGTTTGAGACAGCTGAAAGCAAGAACTTCAAAGAAGCAAAGGGTAGATTGACAATGGGGAGAGGCATGGGGGCGAGGAGTGAGTGAAGTGTTACTAGAGAAAGGTTAATAAATTTCAAGAACTTTTCAGACCATACCTTATCCATGGTCAAGAATACTGCAGTAATGCCAGGTGTGGCACACGTCTTTAATCCCAACACTGAGGAGGCAGAAGCAGTTGGATCTCTGTGATTCTGAGGTCCAGCCTAGTCTATCTAGGGACTTCCAGGAAAGCCTGAACTACATAGTGAGACCCTGTTTCTAAAACAACAGCAGCAAAGTGCACCATACACTTAAGAAGTTTATTAAGGCACCTGGGGATGGAGCTTAATCTGTCCATTTACACCATCAGTGCAAATCAGATGATGCCATTTGAAATCTGTAGCTCCTGATTTTCTTTAGGACTGCTCAGTAATGTAACTCAAACACTCAGGAGCTTCTGTTGGAAATAGAATCTCCAAGTGAATTTGGGGTTTGATATTAGGTATCAACTGAAGTGAAAAAAAAAAACCTGTCCTTTGGTTGGAGGCTCCCCCATCAGGGTGAGGTAATTTCCCTGTTTGTTTGTTTGTTTTTATTGCTGAGTAATATTCCACTGTGTAGATGTACCACAATTTCTGTATCCATTTCTCAACTGACACAAACTGATTGGCTTGCACTTTGATCACCTCCCCCTCAGCCTTGTCAGGCCACAGAGGAAGACAATGCAGCCATTCCTGATGAGACCTGACAGACTAGGATCAGAAGGAAGGGGAGGAAGACCTCCCTTATCAGTGGATTGGGGGAGGGGCATAGGTGAAGAAGGTAGAGGGAGGGTGGGATTGGGAGGGAAGAAAGGAGGGAGCTACAGAGGGGATACAAAGTGAATAAACTGTAATAAATAAAAATTAAAATTAAAAAAATTTTAAACTATAGCTCTGTAGTACAACTTGAAATTCTTTTAGTTAGCTTGGGCTTTTCTTGTGTTTCTGTATGTGGTTGAAGATGGTCCTTTCAAACTCTGTGAAGAATTTCTTTTGGAATTTTGATGGGAATTGAATCGAATCTGTTGACCACTTTTGGTAGGATGACCACTCTTACATTAATGCTACTGATCCATGAGCATGAGAGATCTGTCTCCTGATTTTTTTTTCTTCAATGTCTTGAAATTTTTATCATATCAGTCTTTCATTGCTTGGTTAGAATTACCCCAAGATAGATAGATAGATAGATAGAAAGATAGAGAGATAGATGATAGATAGATAGATAGATAGATAGATAGATAGATAGATAGATACGTAGCTACATAGATAGATACATAGATAGATACATAGATAGATACATAGATAGAGATTTGAGGTTATTGTGAAAGGTGTTGTTTCCCCATTATCTTCCTCAGACGACTGAATATTGTATATAGGAGGGCTACTAAATTTTGTGAGTTAACTTTGTATGCAGATACTTTACTGAAAGTGTTTCTTAGCAATAAAAGTTTCCCAGTATAAATTTGAGAGTCACTTATGTATACTATCATATCATCTACAAAAATAAAGCTACTTTGACTTCTTCTTTTCTAATTTGTGTCCCCTTGATTGCTTTCAGTTGTCTTACTGCTCTAGTTAAGTAGTATACTGAAGAGAAAGGAGAGAGGGGGCAGCCTTGTCTTGTCCCTGATTTTAGTTAAATTGGTCTGAGTTTCTCACCATTTAACTTGCTGGCCGTGGGCTTGCTAAAAACTGCCTTTATTATGTTGAGGTATGTCCCTTGTATCCCTAATTTCCCCAGAACTTTTATCATGAAAATGTGTTGAATTTTTTCAAAGACCTTTCTGCATCTAATGAGATGATGGCAAGGATTTTTTCTGTTTATGTGGTAGATTACATTTGTTGATTTTCATATATTGAACCGAACAGTCTTTGCATCTCTGGGATGAAGCTTACTTGATCACGGTGGATGATCTTTTTGATGTGTTCTTGGATTCAGTCTGCAAGTGTTTTATTGAGGATTTTTGCATACATGTTTATAAAGTAAACTAGTCTGTAATTCTCTTTCTTTGTTGGGTCTTTATGTGGTTTGGGAATCAGGCTAACTGTGGCCTCATAAAATGAATTGGGCAATGCTCCTTCTGTTTCTATTTTATGAAATAATTTGAGAATATTATCATTAACTCTTCTTTGAAAGTCTCGTAGAATTCTGCATTAAAACCATCTAGCCCTGGGCTCTTTTTGGTTGGGAGACTTTTAATAACTGCTTCTATTTCACTAGGGGTTATAGTTCTGTTTAAATTGCTTATCTAATCCTTGGTAAGCAGTACCTACCTATCAAGAAAATTATCCATCTTTTAATTTTCTAATCTGGTGGATACAAGTTTTCAAAGTATGTCCTTACGATTCTCCGAATATCCTCAGTGTCTGTTGTTATGTCCCTTTTTTATATCTAATTTTGTTAATTTGGATAGATATTCTCTCTCTACATTTTATTTAATTTTGTCAATCCTGCTGATTTTCTTGAAGAATCAAATCTGTATTTCATTGATTCTTTATATTATTGTTGCTGTTGTTGTTTTATTGAATTCAGCCCTGAGTTCTATTATTTCTTGCCATCGACTCCTTTTGGGTGTGATTTCCTTTTGGTTTTGTTGTTCTAAATCTTTCAGTATACGATCTCATAAAAAAGTTTTTGTAGACACTTAGTGCCTCTTACAACCACTTTTGTTATGCCTTATAAGTTTGGGTATATTGTGTGCTCATTTTCATTCAATTTTAGAAAGTCTTTAATTCTTTCTTGATTTCTGCTTTGACTTTTTATTCAGTAAAGAGTTGTTCAGTTTTCATGAGCAAGCTCTGTTGCTTCTGTTGTTAATATCCAGCTTTATTATAATGTTGATATTCAAGGTGGTCAGGGTATTATTTCAATGTTCTTGTATCTGTTAAGACTTGCTTGGTGTCCAAGCATGTGGTCAGTTTGGGAGAAAGTTCCGTGAGGTGCTGAAAAGAAGGTATAGTCTTTTGTGTCTGGTGAAATGTTCTGTAATATCTGTTAGGTTCATTTGGTTTATAACACCATTTAGCTCCAGCTTTTCTCTGATAAGTTTTTGTCTGAATTAGAGTATTGAAGTCTCCCACTATCGGTGTGATAGGGTCAATATGTGATTTACCCTGTAGGAGTGTTTCTTTCACAAACTTGGGTGCCCGTGTGTTCGATTAAGAATGTTAAGAATTGCAATGTCCTCTTGGTGGGTTTTTTCCTTTGGTGCCTACATACATCATTCCCTATCTATTAGTTCTGGTTTAAAGTCTATTTTGTCAAATATTAAAATGGCTATACCAGCTTGCTTCTTAGGTCCATTTGCTTAGCATACTTTTTCCCATTCATCTATCCTGATGCGATATCTATTATTGATGTTAAGATATGTTTCTCGGATGCAGCAGAAGGATGGATCCTGTTTTTACATCTGTTCTCTTGATCTGTGTTTTTTTATTAGGAAATAAAGACTATTGATGTTGAGAGATATCGAGTGGCATTTGTTGATTCCTGTATTTTATTGTGGTGCAGGTGCTGGTGCTGGTGCTGATGCTGGTGGTGGTGGTTCTCGTGATACTTGTGGTTCTGGTGGTGGTGGTTGTGGCCATGGCAGTTTGTGTGTTTCCCCTCTTTTGGTTTGCTGCTCTGAAACTATTTATTGCTGTATATTCTTGTGGTTAACCTCTATAAGTTGGAGCTTTGCACTTTCTGTAGGGCTATATTTATGATAGATATTGCTTAAGTTTGATTTTATCTTTTTTATCATAGAATATTTTATTTACTACATATATAATGATTTAAAGTTTTGCTAATACAGAAGTCTGGACTGGCATCTGTGGTCTCTTAGAGTCTGTATAACATCTGTCCAGATTCTGGATTTTAAAGTCTCCATTGAGAAGTCATATATTATTCTAATAAGTATGCCTTTATATGTTACTTGCTCTTTTTCCCTTGCAGCTTTTAATATACTTTCCTTTGTACATTTAGTGTTTTGATTATTATGAGCCAAGGGGAATTTCCCTTCTGGTGTACTCTTCTTGGTTTTCTGTATGCTTCATGTGTCTTGATGAGCATCTCTTTTTATAGGTTACAGAAATTTTCTTCTATGAATTTTGTTAAAAATATTTTCTGTACCTTTGACCAAGGTTTCTTCTCCTTCCTCTATTTCTATTATTCTAAGATTTGTCTTTTAATAATCCCAGATATCCTGGATATTTTTGTGCCACATTTTTTTTAGATTTGACACTTCTTTGACTACATATCCATTTCTTCTATCTTGTCTTCAATGCCTGAAGTTCTCTCTTCCATCCCTATATTCTGTTGATAGGTCTTGGCCCTAAGTCTTATCTCTGAGTGTTCTATTCAAGTTCCTAATTTTTATTTCCAGATTTCTTTCAGTTTGGGTTTTCTTTTATCTATTTATTTATTTATTTTACAATTATTATAATTTCGGGTATTTTTTCAGGAAATAAAAAAAATTTTATTTTTTTTATTTTTGTTTCTCTTTTTTTTTTACTTATACTTTATTCACTTTGTATCTTCCCATAAACCCTTCCCTCCTCCCCTCCCAATCCTACATTCCCTCCCCCTTCTCCACATGTGGCCCTCCCCAAGTCCACTGATAGGGGAGGTCTTCCTCTCCTTCCTTCTGATCCTAGTCTATCAGCTCTCATCAGGAGAGGCTGCATTGTTTTCCGCTGTGGCCTAGTAAGGTTGCTCCCCCATCCTGGTGAGGTGATCAAAGAGCAGGCCAATCAGTTCATGTCAGAGGCAGTCCCTGTTCCCATTACTATGGAACCCACTTGGACACTGAACTCCCATGGGCTACATTTGTGCAGGGGTTCTGGGTTATCTCCATGCATGGTACTTGGTTGGAGTATCAGTCTCCGGAAAGACCCCTGTGCTCAGATTTTTTGGTTCTGTTGCTCTCCTTGTGGAGCTCCTGTCCTCTCCCTATCTTACTATTTCCCACATCTTTCGTAAGATTCCATGCACTCTGCCCAACAGTTGGCCGTAAGTCTCAACATCTGCTTTGATATTCTGCAGGGCAGAGCCTTTCAGAGGCCCTCTGTGACAGGCTCCTAACTTGTTTCCTGT
>CM053745.1:18168754-18186282 GCA_028658305.1 Pachyuromys duprasi | reverse complement strand
AAAGTACCTAACCTGTGATTAATATAAAAATAAATTACATTAAAAAAAAAAGAAGTCCTGGTTGAGGTGTGGTTCTACCTGTCATTGGTCCATCACTGTCTCTTCTGCAATGTGATTTAACAAGTTGTAAATCTTCCATGGGGACAAGTTTCTTTCCTGGCTAGCCAGTGTATTAGTTGTTCTCTTCTCCCAGCATGAAATTCTAAGTTAGGGAAGTCCACTGTTTCAACAGTCTGATAGAGAAAGCGAGGAACATACGTGATTCTGGAATAATTTCATCCCTGCCAAGCAGATTACAGAAACACTTATTTCTCTGACCTTCTTACTTGTATCAGATTGTTACTGAAGTTATCAGAGAGACAACCTGAGCCCTATCCTAGGATGATCATCTGAAAGAAGCCAATTAAATACACAAAGATATAGAGAAAATCAGAAAAGGGAGATGTGTTCAATTCAAGGTGGCCACACCGGGAATAAAACAAAGAGGTTCGATGTCTATTCCCCAAGTCTTTATTTGGGGTCCTGATATGAACTTTAGGCTCAAATGGAGAGCCAAAGTTATGAATGGCAAAGCAATTCTGATCAAGGTATTTATTGTCCTGCCCATCATCATTGTCTGGGGCCCCAAGCCGTCTTTCAAGGTAGTCTGGTAAATTATCAGGACTGTGTGAAATCTCCTCCTCTGGCTGGCACCAGGGTCTCTAGACTTCATTTTCCCCCAGGAGATTATTGGGAAAATTCCAGTTCCTTTGGGTGTATTGCCTTAATAGTCTGATAGCCAAAGTATGTAAGAGGAGTTACAAGTATTACATTCAAATATCATCATTCTTGCTGAGGCAGCTAACTGATCTTTCTTCAGCTCAACTTAGGGCTGAACTCTGTCTCATCTTCTCTGTGATCTACATACTGTGGCCAAGGAATTTATTCCTTTCACCATTGCTGGCATTTGCAGATACTGTGTGAGACTTTAGTGACACATAAGGACCAAGATCTCTACCAAGGGCATTGCGTGCTAGATAATGTCAATGAGAATGGTGTTTCTCCAAGGTGGAGCTTTCTATCCACATCATAAAGTCATCCATCCTCCACACCTCAGGCAGCTTCAAAGGCACCCATTCCTTTGCCTTTCTACTTGTTCAAGATCAGCCTTCTCCTTTCTCAGGTCTTTCTGCCCATTTACTCAAGTTTGCACAAGTTAAGCCTCTTAGATCTCCAGGAACATGTTTGAATTTCTCAAAACCCCTGTAGCTGTCCAGTTTTCTAGTATTCCCCCTTCAATTACCTAGCCAGGTTCTGGTTTGCCCAACCAAAATCACAGCCCCAGGCAGCTGAGACACTGAAGGCTGTTTGCTGTTCTTCAGTACTGCCATGAAGCAGTTTTCTCCCTAAACACACACACTCTTAAACATATGTACACTTACCACATGCACATAAACACATGGGCCTTCCTCCTAAACACACATACACACACACACACACACACACACACACTATACTCTGAGGATAAAGCTTTCCCTGGGGTTTTTCAAGTTCAGCAAAATAGTGCACTGCTGTGGGAATGATATTTTTGACAATGTTCCAAAAGCAATCAGAGCTTTCCATTTTGTGCAATAATGTCTATGTCTGGATTTCACTCTGCTGAACTAGAATAGAGGTGGAACAGAAACAGCTCCAACTATAAATCTCAAAGACTCCATCTTACTGAGCTCCGGTAATTTCCCTTTTCAGTGGTGCTCAACCTCTGGGTTATTATGTCTTTGGAGACATATATCAGATATTCTGCATATCGTATAGTTACATTACAATTAATAACCATAGCAAAATTACAGTTATGACATAGCAATGAATCAATCTTATGGTTGGGGTTCACCACAACATGAGAAACTGTATTAAAATATTGCATCGTTAGGAAGGTTGAAATCCACTGTCTTAGATAGATGGTTTTCAGTTTGTTGTATAACTTTAGACGTCAGACTTCTGAAATGATTGTTTTTACTGTTTGGCAGTATTTTTATTGAGTGTGTTCCCTGAGGTCTGTCATTCCATAAGTCTGTTCTCCATTTCTCTATCAATTGTTAGAAATTTCTATCTTAGGAGTCACAGACATGGCTCAGTGGTTAAAGATGCTAGCCAGACAAACCTGAAAAACCTGAATTCAGTCCTCATAACCCATGCAGAGAGAGCTGGTTGCAGGACTGAGTACATCCTTAATCCCCTCACTCCTTCTATGGTGAGATAAAAGTACAAGATAGAAGAATCTTATAGCAACTTGGCGGGGGAGGGGCAGCTAGCATGGAGCTTCAAGGCACAGTAGAAGCAAGAGAGATTCTACTTTGACAAGGTGGGGGGAAAAAACCAGCTCCTGCAAATTGTCCTCTGACTTTCCTGAGGAACTCTTCACATGCCCACAGCTGTATTATTCCAAATTGCCTTATTTATATATTTGCTTATTTACCTATTTTCAATTATAGATAGCCAGCTGAAATTGCTGTCTTCTGTGGGTATTTAGTTATTTGGGCACTATGCTTTTACTTCTAGAGCAGATCATAAGTTTTTGACAGTCAGCAGTGATGTTGTGTGTTCTCTATGACCTTGCACTGTAATTATTGTTATCTACATTTGACTAAATGTGTAGCACTCATAATTAGCAGATAGCCTTACTGACCAGCTACTAGGTATGGATAGATGTACACTTATTTACATCACATACATTTATACTTCCTGCATATATTATTGTACACAATCACCTTAGAAAATAAGTAATGCAAAGCCAGAAAGTGCATATGCCTCTGTTTTACATAGGAGAAAGATGAGTCCTAGAGATCCCAGTAATAGATTCCAGGGAACATACCAGTGAATGGTAGATATATGTCGTATCCCAGAGTTTAGCTCCAAGGACTGCATACGTGCACCTTGGGTTCTCTGTCTCCCTTGGATCTCAGTGACACTAAAGGTAACTTTTCAGGTGGTCATGAACAATTATATCATATATTTTATTTTCATTTTCCTACATACAAAAGAAGGAGCTAAGGCAGAACCATCAAGGCCCAAACTTCCACTATGCCATTGTGCAGTCCAATGAAGACAACTACGGTAACATGTGCTCCTTAATGCCCTGTCCATTTAGATTCCCCACACATGAACTAGTTTGAACAATAAGGAAAAAGAGCTTCTTTCCTTCTCAACCATTCTCTTATTTTATCCTGCAGCATTATCAGGTGTTACCAAATGTCTCAGTAACAGAAGAGAAGAAAGCTTCAGAAAGAGTTATAAAAACATAGTAACAAAAGGGGAAATCTCCTGCTTTCTTACTGTTAAAAACTTCAACATATTAGTGTTTCCTCAACCATTAGATAGTTGAAGTCTACATACACACTTGCCTGGCCTCTCGAAGTCCAATATCTGGTCCATAACAAAGAAAAAGGCAAGGCTATAGCACCACTGTATGCTAACTCTTAAAGAGAAAACTTCTGCTCAGCATTGTGTACAAGACAAGTTTTCTTATCTCTCAGAATGTCCCTCTTCTTTTATCAGGACCTCTCCTTCTTTTTCTAAATCTCTCTTTGTCTGACAGATAAGCATATTTATATAGTCCTTAAAAACACAAATCCTATTGTTCTAGTCTGACCTTGACGCTGGAACCCTTGCAGCCAATGAGGGCTCCTACACTAAATAAGAGAAACCCAACAATGCCGAATTGATTTTGATGGGAGATGTCCACAGTATTGGTGTGACATAAAAACCTCTCAAGTGTAGCAAGGCAGGCTTATTTCTCCAGAAAACATAATTCAATCTCACCGAGTCATCCCTTGACAACAGGTTATAAATCAGTGAAAGGGGGGTCCGAGAGAAATGCTGATCTGGTGTCATTTCCAAAGTCAGCGGTGATCTCGGAACTACCCAGCAGGAAAGTCATGTTCTGCTCCACCATCACCAGCAGATCCATAAATGACATTTGTGCGTTTGTTCGGTATCCTGCACTCATCTCAACAGTCCCTGGCACAGCTATCCGTAACAAGTTGATATGCAACAAGGCTAATAAACACAGCTGGTAGAAGTTTAAGCATAACAAGTACAACGCCATATGTCCATGTGGAACACAGAGCTTTACTCAGCCCCAGGGATCCAGAGCCTAGCTTGACTAGCAATGTCTGAACCTTATTAGTTAAAGGGCCACAACCTCACAATGTGTGGAGAACAAACAGTATGACAAGCAAGAAAAGTTTGAGTTTACAGTGATTCTCTTTTCCAGGGATGCTGTGGTTTATATGGAAAAAATGGAGGGGGGGAGGGTAGAAAAAGAGAAAGAAAGAAAGAAACCCAATTAGACTTTGATTAAATCACTTAAAATAATAAAGCAAATTTATCTAATGTTCCGTGGCTATGCAGCCCAGAAAAGATATCTCTGAGTCCAAAACTCAGGTCCTATGACTAGAAGTGGGCTCAGGCAATTTCTTTGATTATTTTCCAGCTGCAAGGGGAAAGGTGTGGTCTTGGGTTCTTTCTCTAAATTTCCCTCAAAAGGAGGTAGACCCTGAAGACTTGAATGAAGGACAAGATGAAGAGAATATTGTGTGCAGATGGATAAACCACATTAATGGACTAGCTATTTTGTACATATTTAGTTATTTTAAATTACATGTGTGGAGGGGAGGGTAATGATGTATGCACATTTGAGTGCAGGTGCCTATGAGTCCGGAAAAGGATACCGGCTCCTGATGTAGCTAGATTTACAGGAAGTTGGAAAATACCTGCTGCGGGTGCTGAGAACCAAAATCAGGCCACCCTCAAGAGCAATATAAGCTCTTAAGCATTAAGTCATCTCTCCAGCCCCCAGCCATTGTTAATTTATATATAATCTCAGACATGAGAGCAGGATTTTATAAGACCATTGGTTAAAATGTCAGCCAGACAAGGTGGCACATGCCTTGAATCCCAGCACTTGGGAGGCAGAGGCAGGCGGATCTCTGAGTTCCAGTCCAGACTGATCTACAGAGTGAGTGCCAAGACAACCAGGGGTACGCAGAGAAATCCTGTTTCAATCCCACCTCCCAAAAAAGATATCGTATATCATCATATGTCCTTCCTGTTTACACTTCCCAGCGGAATTCAAGTTTGGATGTGGAGTTTTATCACCATGGGTAATATAACCAATGCTTTGTGTCTCTTGAAGAAGAAAAGAAAAACTCTCTCTCAAAAAAAAATGTGTCTGTGCCTAGTCCCATGTACTTTTGAGATCAGCAGAGAACTTCATCATCATTTCCCATAGGTTTTCATATTCATGAGAATAATAAAGGCTGGAAAATGAGATTACATCTACCAGTAATGAAGGTGCTGCAAATGAGCTCAGCCTAGCAACAACATGTCCTTGATGATCTTCACACCCTACCAGTCACAAAGTGCCTCCCCACCTCCCAGAGTTTCTTCCCCTGTTATCTTTCTGTTTTATGACTTGTGGCAAAGCTACTATAAAAAGTAAAAAGAGAGTGAGAGAGAAATTAAAAGAGGAAGAATTGACCACTCTCAAAATTTAGCAGCTTGTAAATCATTACCTGTTGCGCACCTGTTATTATCTCCGAAAGTGTTACACTTGAGCTTTGGAACTTCTTGGCTCAGTCACTCAGAAATACCACACATGGCAGGGGCTATCTTCATGTCCTAGACTCACATCCTCAGACTGTGTTCTTTCGTCTGGAGGCTTGTTTTGCATCACTGTGAAATGGCTGCTGCTTTCCAACATAGAAAGCACACAGTGAGGGCAGAAAACAAGAAATGCTTCCCCTATGATAAATATGCCCAATGAGAAAAAAAAATGTGTTTCAGTAATCATTCACCAGACATCCCTTCATGGCTTATTATTCAACATTGCACTAAATGCCAATGTCATTAACTGTCAAAGACAGTATATTAATCTGTGATTGGTTAAAAATTAGCCAGGAGCCATTGTTCATTGCTTGGAGAAAGCCAAGCTTGTAGAATCGGGGAGATCTCTCGGTGAGTAAGACTGAGAACCTGAATTCAAATCCCGAATGCTAACGTAAAAATAGGAAGAAAATGTAATATGATGAAAGCCAATTGAAGAAGACACATGACGTCAACCTTTGCCCTCCATATGCATGTTCACACACAAGTATGCACAAATATCACAAGCATACACACACACATTTGTACATGCTCACATAAGCCATAACCCTGCCTCGAGGAATAACAGTGCCTGCTCTTTGGACAGAAGCAGGGTAAAAACTTCAAGCATGATGAAGTTGGAGGGAAACGGTGAGGTGAGGAAGAGTTGCAGAGCAAGGGGAACTGAGGGAGGAGATGATCAAATTTCATTTTGTATACGTATGAGATTCTCATAGAATTGAAAAGCCAATTCCAAATGCCTTGATATCAAAGAGATAGCCAAGAGGTTTGAAAACACAGTAAATCTGATCTGGAGTGTTAGAGGAGCTAGAATGGGCAAAGGATATAACAGTCCAACCACCAGTGGTGGTGGGCTGTTGAACCTCATAGCACAGACTTACCACAGGCTAAGAGCTGATCCCACCAGCAGTTTGGGAGATGAGGAAGTGCCTGTCTGTGTTTAAATAAACAGCAACACCATCACATCTTCTCCCCAAAAGACTCTATCTAACAAGATTTGACATGTGCCACCAAATATAAGAACATTAAGCTATTGAGTTGCCAACTTTCCTATTACTTCATTTTTATGCAAAAAAATGACCTTACATTGACAACCATGCTAAGTGAACTTAGAACATGTTTACTGAATAGGATTGGTACTGACCCCACAAGGGGTGGGGGTGGGGGCATTCTGTAAGATAGAGCATTTAATTGAGAGTAAACAGGAAAGAAAGAAAGAAAGAAAGAAAGAAAGAAAGAAAGAAAGAAAGAAAGAAAGAAAGAAAGAAAGACAGACAGACAGACAGACAGAAAGAAAGAAAGAAAGAAAGAAAGAAAGAAAGAAAGAAAGAAAGAAAGAAAGAAAGAAAGAAAGAAAGAAAGAAAGATCAATAGTTAAGTGGTCGAAAAAACATCCGTGAGTATGTCAGTAATAGGCTTACACTTACAGCTCAGGCACTGAACGTATTAGGGAAGTTTGAAAGGTGAATTATGCTAAGCACAGAGTGCTTGAGAGACTGTATTGAAAGCATGGTAGCCAGCTTCAGGCATTGGCAGTCACAGGCTTCCCTCTGGTTTAGGAATCAAACGCCTGGGCAAGAGATAAATCTTATTTGATAATTAGTGTCCTCACATTGAATGAAGGGGTTGATACGGGATTCTGGGTGGGCTTGAGCGTGGTGTAAACACATGCTCAGCCTGGGGCCCAGATAAACAGTCAGTGATGGTCATGGGGATGGGACTGCTGGCTATGGTAGCGACTGAATATTGACAGGGATCGGGGCAGAGGGAGTAATAGTAGTGAGATATTAGCAACAACACAGAGCTTTTGTTTGTGTGTTGGAGACTACAGAAAGGCAATAAGCTATTGAAGGCTGATGGCCATATCCCCCTGATAATTGTCCTCCTGATAACCCCCCCGCAAAAAAACCCTGGAAGAGTAGAATCCAGCCACCCAGAGAATCCCCTTATGCAGTTGCCCACAACTGTAGAGTGAAGTCACTGAGTGGGCTATTAATGCAGTAATTAAGGATTATGTAGCAGCACAGGTTGTGACACGAGATATAATTAGAGATAAATTCGAGAGTGGTGAATGTATATTTTGTGAGGAAGATGGACTGTGCAGAGGGAGGGTGCAGCTCGATAACAGTTGCTCCTTCTTTGCAAGCAAAATTCCCTCTAGACCTAATGTGGTATTTGCTGCAAGGTGTGTTATTACTTTCTCCTTCCTTTATTAAACCCTCTGCCTCCCAGCTCTGCCTTCCCTGTCTCAGAAACTCATTAACAAAGCATGATCAGATGTTCTATTTATTAAAGTAACAGTGCTTTAGGAAAGCTGTGCAAAGCTCACCATTACCTAGAGACATATAATGGAACAGAGTCCCCATGCAAAGGGGCACAACTGAAAAAGTGTGGTTTGTGAAATAAGGAGACAGTGTTCCACAGAAAATATTGTGCTTAATGTAGTTTTACAGAACTCTTATATCAAACTTTCAAAAGTTCTATCCTTCCTGTGATTCCTTCCAGTCAAGCCCATTTTCCTCTGACCTGTTCTACCATACCCCAGGCTCACAGCCTTATTCACACAGGCTCAATTACTAATCCTCCTTCCTGGGAAGCCTTTCCCTCAAGTTCTAGCCTTCTGCTTAATCCTTTGATGATTCCCAGCCTGGCTGGCCTCCATGCCACTCCCTCGTTCACTCTGTATTTGGATCTGTTCTGCCCCTTGAGTTTTTCCCACTCACTTCCTGCCCTACTGTATTTATTTTTCATTTAACCATATGCCATGTTCTTAGGAAAGCAAATTGGTCCTGGTGCCATGTCTTGACGATGTTAGTGTCCCTAACACTGAGCCTTTCCAAATTTGGTGATGCAAATGACCCTCTTAGGTAAATTCAGTACCAAAGCTGAATTTGTGCTTTGTAGGACAAGTAAAGAAAGAATGAAATAGAAATCAAAATACGCTTTGTAATAACACATGAAATGGTAGATTGTAATGGTAAGTTGAAGATGTGTAAGTGTAACCCTAGAATAATTACTGAAGAAATAAAATAAAGCATTTCATTAAATATCCAATAATAAAGATAAAATGTTGTCATGTATAATACTGAATCAAATAAACAGATGAAAGTAAAATAAAAAATAGAATAAAAATAAATGGGACAATAGAAAGAAGAATAAAATTATATATCAAGTTGTTTTAATTAGTAAGAATAGCCTAAACACTCAAAATTAAACATCTAGTAAATGGCAGATATATTAAAATATCTAATTTAAAGTTCAACCACTTTAAATTGCAAGTTTTCAACTGTCTATCGCCTACTGAAACTCATCTTAATTTTGAAAGTTTACTATTATTATTATTATTTGAGTATAAGGGAGACAGAGAGAGAGACAGAAAGTGTATGTGTGAGTGTGTGTATGTGTGTGTATATATGTATGTGTGTGTAATAGAGAGCACCATGCTATACCTGGAAGTCAGAAGACAATGTTATAAAGTGGGTTCTCTCTTTCCATATTTATGGGTATTCCATGGATCAAATTCAGGTTACAAGGCTTGCATGGTAAGCACTTTTACCCACTATATCATCTTGCTAGCAAAACAAAAAATAATATTAATTCCACAAAAATTAATTTTCAAAAGAAAAAAGATTATCAATAACCTCAATGGCTATTAATTAATAATGTGATTGTGTATAAAATTAATGGAAATTTTTGGTTTTCTTTCTCAAAGATGGTAATTGCATCTTTATTTTACAAAAATTTCATTTAGTTTTGAGAAGCAGATTAACTTTATATCAGAAGAGAAAAGATACTTTAACTGAAACAGAAAGTTAAGACACCAAAAGTCATGGAGAAAATGGTGACAAGCCCACTTGAGGCCACCTCTCTGTGTCCAGCGGTCAGCAGGAGGGAAGCAGTTGGACAATAGTTATAAAAGTCTAAAGAAGGGATTAAAGTATTTTTAGAGAGCCTCAGAGTTACATGAGGAAATGATCAGGACAGGGGGTGTCTTATTGGTTAATCTTCATTTTCTCCCTGACTGGATTCTTACTCACCTTGGAGACACTTTTCTGTATGCACAGACTAAGAAAAAAATTACAAAGAAATGTCCCACATTTTCATAAACCCACCTACTAGCAATCGTGAACTAAGACTGCATCAGCATTTTGAGTCATTTAGATCTATTAAAAGCTATTGTTTACATTTGCTTATCTTCACTTTATTTGGTTTTAAGGAGAAAATAAATCTATAGCTTAGGAAGCTTTTAAAAAAGAATTGTCTGGCCCCCGCCTTATAGTAGCAGCAAAAGCTAAACAAACTGGAAATTTATAACTGCATGAACTGCATGAACCTACCAGGTTTCAGAGTAACTAACTATCCAGCAAAATTGGGGGTGGGGGGCGGAGTGATGCCAAGAATCAGAACTCTGCTTTTGCTTATTTGTGTCAAGTAAGTCAATTGTCTTTATGAAGAAGTCATCTAACATTCTGACACTGAAGAGAGAGAGACTGAGGAATTTTCATCTAGCCACAATTCTGGCCATCCCACACAAAATAGGTACAAACAAATATTTGTCCTGAAAGTCTTATGTGATTTTTTAAAATGGACAGAAACAACTTAGGTGTCACCAACCCCACAAGTGATAAGCAAACAGAAGAACGGTAGAATATTCTTCAGCAATGTAAGAAGCAAACCATCGACACGTAACAAGGATCGTTGCAAATATATTTTTTATCAGAAAAAGAAGAAACCTAAAAGCTACAGTTACCAGGATGAGCTGGGGTTGGATGGAAGGGGAGGAGGTCCTCCCCCGTTGGTGGACTTGGAGGGGGCGGGGAGGAGATGAGGGAGGGTTGGGGAGGGTGGGAGGGAGTGGGGGGGGCCGCGCATGGGATGCAAAGTACCTAACCTGTGATTGATAACAAAAAAATAAAATAAAGTATTATATAAAAAAGCTACAGTTACATAGGAAATACAAAAGTAAGGAATAGAGAGAGGAGATGGTTGGTCACCAAGGCTGAGTAAAGATGGTGCTGACCTACTTCCTCTTCTAACAGGTTTATTGTATCCAGTTTTACATTGAGATGTTTGATCCACTTGGACTTAAGTTTTATGCATGATGACAAATATGGATCTACTTGCATTTTTTTCTACATGTAAACATCCAGTTATACCAGCACCATTTGTTGAAGGTGCTTTCTTATTTTCATTGTATGGTTTTGACCTCTTTGTCAAAAATCGTGTCCATAAGTGTGTGCGTTTATATCTGGGTCTGAAATTTGGTTTGAATGATCAACCAGTCTGTTTCTATGCCAGTACAATGCAGTTTTTATTACTGTTGCCATGCTATACATCTTGAAGTCAGGGATACAGATACCTCCAGAAGTTCTTTTATTGCATAGAATTGTTTTAGCTATTTTGGATTTTTTTGTTTTTCCATATGAAGTGGAGGATTAGTCTGTCAAAGTCTGTAAAAACTGTGTTGATATTTTGATGGGAATTACATTGAATCTATAGGTTGCTTTTCATAAGATGGCCATTTTTACTAAACCTACCGATCCATAAGCATGGAAGATCTTTCCATCTTCTTTTATCTTCTTCAATTTCTTTTTTCAGAGACTTAAAGTTCTTGTAACACAGGTCTTTCACTTTCTTGGTTAGAGTTACACCAAGATACTTTATATTATTTGTGGCTATAGGGAAGGGTGCTGTTCCCCTAATTTCTTTCTCAGCCTGTTTGTCATTTATATACAGGAGGCCTAGCGAATTTTTTCTGTTAATTTTGTATCCAGCCACTTTGCTGAAGTTGTTTATCAGCTATAGGAGTTCTCTGGTAGAATTTGTGGGGTTGCTTATGCATACTATCATAGCATCTGCAAATAGGGATACTTTCAATTTTTCTTTTCCAACCCCCTTGTAACCCCCTTGATCTCCTTTAGTTGTCTTATTGCTCTGGCCAGAACTTCAAGTACTATATTGAAGACATATGGAGACAGTAGGCAGCCTTGCCTTGTCCCTGAATTTAGTGGGATTGCTTTGAATTTCTCTCCATTTGATTTGATGTTGACTGTTGGCTTAAAGTATATTGCTTTTATTATATTTAGATCTGAGCCTTGTGTCCCTGATCTCTCCAAGACTTCTATCATGAAACAGTGTTAGATTTTGTCAAAGGCTTTTTCTGTATCTAATGAGATGATCATGTGGATTTTTTTCCCTTGAATTCATTGGCACAGGAGACAACTTCCTGAACAGAACATCAACAGCTCAGGCTCTAAGATCAACAATCAGTAAATGAGACCTCATGAAACTGAAAAGCTTCTGTAAGGCAAAGGACACTGTCAACAGAGCGAAACAGCAGCCAGAAGATTGGGAAAAGGTCTTCACCAACCCGACATCTGACAAAGGGCTAATGTCCAAAATATATAAAGAACTCAAGAAATTAAACATTGTGTTCCAGGACAGCCAGAGCTACACAGAGAAACCCTGTCTTGAAAAAACAAACAAACAAAGAATAAACCAAAGAAATTAAACACAATCAAACCAAATAATAGAAAAAAAAACGAGCTAAATATTTAATTCCCAACAGAGAAATCTTGAATGGCTGAGAAACATTTAAAGAAGTAATCAATGTCATTAGTCATCAAGGAAATGCAAATTAAAATTATTCTGAGAGTCCATCTTACACTGGTCAGAATGGCTAAGATAAAAAACACAAGTGACAGTGCATGCTGGCTAGGATTTGGAGAAAGGGGAACGTTCCTCCATTGCTAATGGGAATGCAAGCTGGAACAACCACTTTGGAAAACAATCTGGTGCTTTCTCAGAAAATTGGGAGTAGCTCTACCTCAGACCCAGCAATACTACTTCTGGGCATAATACTCAAAAGATGCTCCACCATACAACATGGACATTTGTTCAGCTATCTTCATAGCAGCTTTATTCACAATAGCCGGAAACTGGAAACAACCTAGATGTCCCTCAACCAAAGAATGGATAAAGAAACTGTGATACATTTAGACCGCTATTAAAAACAAGAAAATCATGAAATATGCAGGCAAATGGATGGAACTAGAAAAGATTATCCTGAGTGACGTAACTCAGACCTCCAAAGAAACACATGATATTAGCCATATAATGTAAGAAAACTATACTATAATTCCATGCAATTCCAACAGAGACCCAAATAAACTAAGTAATATGGAGGGCACAAAAGAGGATGCTCGAATCTCTCTCAGAAAGAGAAATACAATAGTCAGCAGAAATTATTGAAGATAGGGAACAGGATAAGAGAGAGAACACTGGTAGAAATTAGGATGGGGATCAGATATGGGGAAGGGGGGTGTGGAAGGACAGAGGGCTTGCAGAGAAGAGAAACCATGGACAGGGGCATCTCTTAGACAAGCTGGAGACTGCAAAAGGGAAGAGGGTGGGGCCCTGAGAAGATATGTGAGTGACTCTAGATGACACCTCCTGGTGGCAGGCATCATGGAGGCTGGAAAAGCCACCCTCTATCCAAACAGGACTCCCAGCATTACCTGCACCCCTCAGATCTTTGTAGAAGTCTCATTTGCTATTTCCTTGTGATATGCGAAACCAGGGAACTACACAGGCCAGAACATGTCTAAGGCATCAGTACTTGTGTCTTGATTAACATCTGTGACTTGACTAAAGATCCAAGGGTTTCTCCTATGAATCAACTGTGCAATATTTTGTGAAATTTATGTTTTCTGAAAGCTCTCAATGGATTTAGCTATGAGAAGTTTCTGAAGCAAGAAGCAAGGAGAATGAGCAGGCATCAAAATTCTTGGATATTAAAAATAACCTCCCAGAAGGCAAAATGACCTCCATTTGTTTCTGCTCCCCAGCCCACGCTGAGCAAGCTGCCACAGGGAGCTTTATCATACACAACTGCAGAGAAGATGTTTTTCTCTCAATTTCAATAATGACTTGAGGATTTTTTTAAATGAGAAAGAAAAGGCTTGGGGCAGTCTCTCTGAGTCTTCCTTTCTCACAGAGAGGAAAAAAAAAAGCAGGAGATGGTTCTAACTGCCAAGGTGAAAGGCAGGAAAGTGATGAGGTAGAAGGGGTATGTGAAGGAAAAGCAAGAGCCTTTGTATCTCCTTAATCCTGCTCTGACATTGACTCTGCATATTAAAACATGATTCTAGCAGTTAACTCAGAACTAGGAAGATTATGCTGCTCTCAGTAGAAATGGAAAGGGTAAAAAGAAGAGTTAAGTAGAAAGAAAGAGAACTGTGGCTTGGACACGTTTAAGAACCAGAAAGATGCTTGTGATGTTAGGGTACCTGGCCTTACAGGTTTGGTACTCTAATGAAGGGCTGTGCTTGACAGGTAAGTCTGGGAAAAGTTATTTTAGAAATGTTAGTTAGATCCATGGAAGGGACTGACATCACCAAGGCAGGGAAAGGAGAAATGGAGGTGATGTTGAAAACTAAAAGAGAGAAGACGAAAAGGAAAATGACAGGAGACTGGGAAGGGACCATGGTAAGGGAAAGAACGCAAAGAGAGAAGGGGAAATGAGGAGAAGGAGGAAAAAGGGAAGAAGAGGAGGAAGGGCAAAAGTGATGGAGTAATGGGAAGAGGGAAAGGAAGGGAGAAATCTGGAATAAGAAAATAACTTGCAAAGGACAAGGTTCAGAGGTCAGGGTAGAAGTAAAAGAGAGAGAAAGTCACAAGAAAATGACACTGATCCGCAGGACCAAAGTTAATAATGTCAGAGTAGGCTAGGAAAAGGTGTTCTTGGGCTGGAAAGATGGCTCAACATTTAAGAGAGCTTGCTGCAATTCTAAAGGACACAAATTAACATAAATTCACTTCCTAATACCCATGTTGGATAGCATACAACCCCCTATGACTCCAGTTCCAAAGGATCAGATGCCCTCTTTTGAACTCTGTGAGCATCCACACAAATGCAGTATTTAAGCATACGCATGCACACGCACATGCATGCATACAAACACACACAAATCTAAAAGAGAAAGAAAAGGTCTTTTTTTTCCTCTGAGCCAATGAAACAGAAACTCAAGTCATCACTAAGTGAGCATACCCCAACAATTCTCTTCTGCTGTTATAAACCCAGAATACTGCTTCCCCCACCTCAAACACTTCTAATCCAAGCCTCACACACAAGGAAAGCTGAATGATAACTTCAGGACACAGTTAAAAAGGAAAATCATGGGGGTGAGGGGTTTGGAGGGAGAGAGTATGGGAAGAGTCAGCTGGAAGTAGGAGGTATTGGGGTAGGGGAGGGATCTAGTACAGTGGAAACTTTCTGGAATCTATGAGGGTGATTTAGTGAGGACTCCTAGTAATAGCAAATATGGAGTTTGAACTGGTCATCATCTGTAGACAGGTAAGGCTTTCAGTGGTGGGACTGAGTTACATTCAGTTAAGTTGTTGACCAAGGAGGTCCATGGAAATCCCTAAACAACCCAGGCTGGTGAAAGGTCAGAAGGTCGCTCTCTGCAAACTGTCAGCAAGACCACATTGCCAAGGACAATATCCACACAGCTCTTTGAATAAAGAGAGATCTAGCTGGTACAGGGTTGGAGCCTTCTCCCCTACATTCTGGCTCTTTGGCATGAGAATGTACTCTGCAGGCTACCGAAAGAACCTGGACACCAACCCAGCCACAAAGCCTTCCACTTACAATCTGTCCTGTCTGAAGATGTACTCACAGAACTTGTGGAAGTGGCCAAGCAAAAAATCAAATAAAATCAATAAAATGAGTCCTAATGATATGCTATTATACTTGTAGATTGGTGCTATGCCCAGTCATCATCAGAGGAGCATCTTCAGCAGTAGATGACAGCAGGTGCAGAGACTCACAGACAGACATTATGTGGACAAGGGGCCTAAATTGGAAGTCTCCATTGGATCCCTCCCCTCTGAGCGTGGGGAACCCTACAGAAGAGGAAAAGAAAGAACTGTAGGTGTCAGAAGAGATGGAGGACACCAGAAGAACAAAGCCCATTGAATCAACTAGGCAGAGCTCGCATGAGCTTACAAGACAGAAATAGCAAGAGTGAAGCCTGTGTGGATCTACTAGGTCTTCTATGTGTTTGTTATGGCTGTTAGCTTGGTGATTTTGTGGGACGCCTAACAGTGGTTTATCCTTGACTCTTTCACCTGCTCTTGGGACTCTTTTCCTATTATTGGGTGGAGTTGTTTAACCTTGATATGAGTGATTTGCCTTGTTTGATTGTATCTTGTTTTGTCCTGTTTGGTTGTTATCTCTTGGAGGCATTTTCTTCTGAAGAGAAAACAGAGGAGGAGTGAATCTGGGAAAGAAG
Source organism: Pachyuromys duprasi (assembly GCA_028658305.1). NCBI lineage: Eukaryota > Metazoa > Chordata > Mammalia > Rodentia > Muridae > Pachyuromys > Pachyuromys duprasi. The sequence goes on along the minus strand of CM053745.1, from coordinate 18,170,344 downwards.
AAAGCAGAGGCAGGAGAGGAAGGAGGGAAAACTGTGGTTGGTATATGTTATATGAGAGATGAATCAACTTTCAATAAAAATTTAAAAGAGTAAAAGGAGAAAAATTAATTTGGTAAGATAAAGGGGCACAAACATCTGTGTTTGCTCAGCTTCTTAGGAGACCTTCAGAAAGTATCGTGTTCAGTGGTGCTGCTACCACATGCTGGGCAGAAGGGAGAAAAGCATCAGGTACTCCTGATTTGACCCAACTTGTATTTACTGTCAATCACTCTCCATGTGAGACTCCAGGCTGAGAACTTAAGCAGCAGCTTTAGGATTTTCCTGGCCTCACAATCAAAGGGACAACCTGTGACAGCAAAGATACCGGAGGACAGCACCCAAAAACTCTGACTCAGTAGTCCTGGCATTAGTATTTCCAGCAATACTAAGGTGGCCCTACCATTTCCGGGGCAAGAATCTCAATGGGTGAACAGGAAAGAAGAGGTGTTGAGACCATTTAGCTCAGAAAGAGAAACAGATTACCATCTTCTGATATTCTGCAATATCATTCTAGCTCTGAGATAAATAATTTCATGCTTAGTCTGTTTCATGCTCAAAACTGTTTTGTTTCTGATTTTCTGATATTTTATTTCCTCTCTCTCTCTCTCTCTCTCTCTCTCTCTCTCTCTCTCTCTCTCTCTCTCTCTCTCTCTCTGTGTGTGTGTGTGTGTGTGTGTGTGTGTCTGGGAGTGATTTATGAGTGTGTGTATGTGTGTGTGTGTCTGTGTGTGTGTATGTATGTGTGTGTATGTGTGTGTGTGTGTCTGGGGGTGAATTATGAGTGTGTGTGCATGCTCATGTCTAGGGCTGGGGAAGCATTCATGCCACAGCACATGTGTGAAGTCAGAGAACAACCTTCAGATGTTAACCTCTCTACCTTGAGACAAATTTTCTTTGTCTCTAGCACTCTTTCTTGAGCTTTTCCTGTCATTGCCCATTCCTGCAGACAAGCTGGAATTACGGACTCTTGTGCAGTGTCTACCACTATGGTTGGCTTTCATATAGATTCCGAGGATTCAAACTCTGTTCACCAGAGCAACAAGCATTCTGACACATTGAGCTATCTCAAATTCAACATCCTTGAGATAAAACTCAAAATCAATACAAGAATACATGGGTCTCCTCCTAAGAACCAATCTTGGAACAAAACTCATGTAGATCATGTATAAAAAGAATTTTAGACAGAGATCCAAGATGGCTGCCATGAGAGGACACTGTGTGTGAGGAGTAGGACAGCAGTAACAGCGCAGCGACCAGGAGACTGAACTCTGGGACCTAAAACACCAGCATTTGTGATTGCCACGTGAGCAGGATTCCTATGGTGAGGAAATCAAGTGGGAAAATCCTAGGGACATCCAGTTATTCCCTGGAAAAACTCTGGGTGACCGTCGGCAGCACACAGCCCTGATCTGAACAAGCACCAACAGCCACCATTCCAGACTGGGTCACACAGTCTCCGGGCAAGACTGAGAAGACCCTGGGTACCATTTCAGACTGCCCTGCATCAGGCGGGCGCACACCACTCGGCTCCGCCAGCAACCACTCCAGACC
>CM053745.1:18150411-18168254 GCA_028658305.1 Pachyuromys duprasi | reverse complement strand
AGGGAATGAGGGAGGGGGCTATGCCTGGGATTCAAAGTACCTAACCTGTGATTGAGATAAAAATAAATAAATTTAAAAAAATACATAAAAAAAACAGGAAGAGCAAGGAACGAGAAAGGCTGCATTGTAAGGGAATAGAGCAAGACTGAGACAAGCATGGCAAGGAGGGTCTCAGGGATTTGTTGGTGGTAGGCCTCCTCAAACCACAAGCATAGCATACTGCATGTGACCCATCTAATAGATGACAAATTTTGTTTGTTCTACCTTCCAAACAGAGCCTTGGGAAGGTGATCAGTTGGTGACTCCCAAAAGGCTACTAGAGACAGACATGAGGACTGGAAAACTTTACAGATGAAGGCATGCTCTATTCTAGCAAGGAAACAGCAGTGATCTTCAAGGTCACACTCACAGAGGATGCAGGGATGCCAGGTCTGGAGAAAGCCAAGGTCACATGAATCTGATGAGGTGCTATGACACAGGTTATTTATGGAGAATTAAAAATAAATATTAAATTCTTAATGCTTTTTTTAACTTTATCAATGACAAGGTCAACAAAAGATTCCAAGTCAACATATAGTAAAGACATTTGCTCATCGTATTCATTATAGCACTGTTCACAACAAACTATGTAATCAACCTAGGTATCCAGAGACATGGTAATGGATAAAGGAATTATAGTTCTTATACACCATAAGGTGTTTTTTCAGCCACAAAGAACAAAGTTATGTCATTTGTAGAAACATTTATTCAATGAAGATAATTATATTAGTTAAGACAGTTTCAGAAAAAAAAGCTATCATGTTTTCTCTTGTCTGTGGTCTTCTAGACTTTATATACATACATGAACTCATGTATCTATATGAGATGAAAGTAGAAATAATTAAAATAGAAATAATGGAAAGTAGAAAAGTGATAAAGAGACAAATAGAAGAATGAACCATGTTAGTGGTAGATTGTGCTCCCTTTGTAATATAAATTTAAATACAAACTTGGAGAATAAATTTATTTTTAAAAGGTTAAAATTTAGGGGGCTCCCTTGAATAGGGGAGGGTGGGTGCAGAAGAGAGAGTGGGAGAAGAGGAGAGAGGGGCCTACAACCAAGGTGTGAATTGAATTAATTAATAAAAAATGCTTCTCTACCCATGGAAAGATGTTCAATATTTTATTTTAATATTTATACATTTTAAAATTCCTTTTAGGTCTACTTTAAAAGTGTAACGGCTGTCAAAGTTTCTGCTTTGTTAAATCAAAACTCAGGACGCCAGAGAAGCCATTTTCTCTCCAGAAGCCCTAGGAGAGACTCTTCCTTGTTTGTTCTGGTTTCTGATGAGTGAAACATCCTTGGTATTCCTTAGCTTGTGATAACAAATCTCTGCTTCTGTTATCACATGGTCCTCTCCCTGTGTTCCTATGTCTAAATTCCACTTTTTAAAAAACCACTAAATAAGATATAATAAGGAAAGTGTAGTAAGATAAAACAAAACCTAACACATCAGAATTGAACAAGACAAACAAAAGGAAGAGAGCCCAAGAGAAGACATCAGAATCAGAGACCCACTTATTTACACATTCAGGAGTCCCTCCCATTAAAAATAAAAATAAAAAATTAAATTAAATTTAAAAAAACACTAAACTGGAAGCCATAATATATACACAGAGGATCTGGTACAGACCCAGGCAGGCCCTATGGTTGCTGCCTCAGTTTCTGTGAACTCATATAAGCTTTGAGCATGTTGATTTAAAGTGCCCTGTTTTATTGGTCCTCCATCCCATCTGGCTCTTAAACCTTTTCTGCATCCTCTCCTGCGGGGTTCCCTGAGACCTTGAATGCTTATAACTACCACAAAAAGTAGAAAAATATCAACCTCCCTCCGCCTGTCTACGAAAAGACTGAATGTGCCCTACGTAGTCTGGGAAGATATCTTAGAGAAATGCTCACTGTTGAAGGTCTAATGCCAGGTTGTAGGAAAGTGTACATGCTGAACAGTTAGATTCCCAACTCTGTCCTTTCCCCCAGCTCCTTGAAGAACAGCAACCCTATAGCCTCTCCCATCCTAAAGATTTCAAGATTCCTGAATAAACTAACAGTCCAATGCAACAGCCCAGAGTAGTTGCTCAGGAGTGACCTCGCTGGTTGAGCATCCTTACATACTGTTTCCCTTCAGGGTTTCACTCTCAAACATTAATTGCTGCCAGAAGTTGTCCAATATTGGAGAACTGCTGGAAAATGAATGGAAACAAAAACAAACAAGAAAATCTGAAGTAAATCAGATAATTCAAGGGAAAAAAATGTACTTATCATCCAAGTCCTCACAGAGATAAGAAAAGATACTGAATCCATGAAACGGAACACAATACTATTTTTATAAAAGAACATTCCAGGAACAAGAAAAGTTCTTAGAAATTAAAAATGCGAGAACCCAATAAGATATTCCATATAAGGAAACAAAATGAGAAGATATAACATTTTGCAGAGTAAAGAATACCCACATTTAAAACCACTGAGACTTAAGAAATAAAATTTGAAGAATAATATTAACACATTCAATACCTCCCTCACAAAAAATTGGGTGTCAGACTGGAGAGATTGTTCAGCAGATAAAGCCATTTGCTGCCAAGCCTAAGGACCCAAGGTCTAGTCCTGAGACCCACATGGTGGGAAGAGACAACTGACTCCTGACATGTGTTCTGTCATGTGACCTCCACATGTGTTCTATGGTACACACAGCACATGCACACATATACACATAAATAAATAGATAGATAAATACTAGATATATAAATAAAATGTTTTTATAATTTAATAACTACAAAGAGAAGTAATTTATTACAAATACAAAAGATTTCCCTAAACTACAAATTATGAGTTTCCAAAACAAATACCCCACTAATGTCTAACATAATAAATATACTTAAAATATTAGTCTTGGTATATCACAATAACATTTCAAAACCCCCAAGATACAAAAAAAATCATAGTAAAGGGTATAAATCAAAACAACAGCCTTTTCAATAGCAGTCCTGAAAACTGTCAGATAAGGAACCAAGTCTTTTAAAATTCTGAAAGAGAATTACTATTTAGGGAGAATTCTATACCCAGACAAACTAGCCCATGAGAAACTAAAATGAAGACATTTGTGCCATGCCAGCAAAATGACCTATCTGAGCAAAGTTCTTCCTTCACCAAAATAAAGAAGTAGATGTGAGAGCCGGAAAGTTCCGTGTCATTAGAGATAAAGAAAAGATCCAATAACTGTCTTAAAATGTAAAATGTAAAACAAATCATACACAAAGACTCAGAAGTCAACGCAACAGATTTTTAGACAGCAATGCTGCCTAAATATGAGATACTGGAAATATTAGCTAGAAGCTAATGGAACAAAACCTTCCAAATGCTCAGAGAACATGGACTTCAAACTCTGAATTTTTTTATTCAGTTAGGCAGTAGGATTAACTGGGGTTACCAGAAGCAACTTATACCAGAAGATGACAGTCAAAGCCCCAATCATCTCTACCTGCCACAAAATTTGTAAGCAAAACTGATATACAGCACAGTTTGTGCACTGCACAATTGGACAATGGGGGAGGGAAGTTACATTGAACAGCATAATGAAAAGCTATTTCAGACTGCTTATCTTCAGAATAGTCACTGTCATATTCCAATGCCAACCCTTGTTACTTAAGAGACTTATATATCCATGGATTTCAGATGCCATGGAGTTCTGGCACAGTTCTTCCACGCACATCAAGAGACAGTGTTTACATGCTGTCATGTTTCCCTATTCTGTAGCTTATCAATTCTGAATGAGTAAAGAAGTAGTGTAATCAAAGGGCTAAGATGCTTCAAAGAACTATTCACCTGGATTCCCATTCATCACCAAACCTGTTATCTGCAATTCATTAGGAAAACTGCATGCTATGATCTCTTTGGGTGGGGTGGGGATAAAAGTGAAATGAGATGTGGGTGTAAGTAGATCACATTTCAGAAGAAACTTCCTCCAGGGCGTGATTGTCAAAGTTAGTCAACCTGAGGGAAAACAAAACAAAACAAAACACAAAGCCAAGTGCAAAGCAACTAAAATGCAAAAGAAAATGTTCCATCCAATTTAAGAAGCTCAAAAATATAAAAAAGAAAAGCTATCTGTCATGATATTTAAAGGTTCTGTATTAGAATTTGATATCCATAAGCCAGGCACAGAATGACACTATACGTTCTCACTCATGGGTGGAAGAAAAAACACTTGGCTTCACAGCAGTAGAAAGTAGAATGATGGTTACTAAAAGCTGAGGAGGGAATGGGGAAAGGATAGGAAGCCGTAAGTTAAGAGGTTCAAAGTTGCAATCATGTAGGAAAATACAGGGCTAGCCCAGAATAACTATACTTAGGGACTTATTTTGTACTTCAGGATAGCTGGAAGAGGGGATTTTTTAAATTTTCTCAACACAAAGCTAAATGTTTGAGGTAGTCAAAGTGCTGATTATCCCAGTTTGATTATTACATTATATTTACAAATACTAAAATATCATGCTATATTCACATAAATTTTAGTTTCAGGTAAGATAAAATATACTTTTTAAAGATTTTAAAATATGACAATTCTATCAAAAAAAATAACCAAGCACTATGTTTTTCATTACTAAAATCTCCTGAATATATTCCACATATGTTCCTCTCCCCACTTTTAGGTAATCCCTACCCTTTAGCAGAGGTATCTTTCTCACCATGCAGGCCTGACCCAATCTTTCAAACCAAACTCAAACTTCAGTGTCTCCAGTAAGCTTTTCTTGATCTCTCAGGCAATTTTTGCTCATATTGATTACCCAAGAGCACCATTTGTTCTACAGTGAAGACATAGCTGAGAAAGTAACCAGTCTTATTTTGTTGCATATGTTTTAAGTCTCTTGAGAAGAAAGTCCCCCACCCTTGGATAAGGTGGATGTAGAAGCATTTGAAAGGCCCTGGAGCAGAGTAAGCACTCATCATGAATCCTCAACAACTGCCATTCTCTGCATAGAACAAAAACGCTGCCTTACATCAGTGTAAAGTTCTTTAATACATTTAAAAACTTGAATAAAGCAGCTGACTGTCCAAACCCTGAGCTCATGTGTATATCCTTTACCATCCTTTCAGATGATAGCATTTTGTAACAGCAAAGAAATGATCTGAAACACAGCTGCTGCCTAGGCATTTTGGCAACTTGATCACAACACCCTTTTTTTGTTTTCCAAAACATTACACTCCCCTGATCTTCTTTCTGACCTTCATTTATCTTACCCTCATATTAATGGCACATTTTTTATCTTCCACCCTAGTTTTGAAATGTGGTGGTTCTTCTGTGATGGTTTGGATGACAAGGTCTTCCAAAGCCTCTAGTATTTGATCATTTGGTCCACAGCTGATGGTTCTGTTTTGGGAGGCTTAGGAGGTATGGCTTTGCTGCAGAAAGTATGTCACTGAACGTAGACTTCAGGAGCTGAAAACTTCAAACTACTTCCATCTAATATTTGAAGATGTGAGCTCCCACCTTCCTCCTCCTGCTTCTAAACCTACCTGCTGCCGTGTCTTCCCACCACAATGGACTCTGACCCCTCTAGAATCATAAGCTCAAATAACCTCTTTCTTCTATAAGTTGACTTGGTTTATCATAGCAGTAGACATGTAACTAATGCATCCAATATGTGGTCTTACAGGTTTCCTTTATCCTCTACCCTCTATTCTAGCACATACTACAGTAATCCTGAAACTCATATCTGTATCCCACATGTCTTTTCAGGTCTCTGAAGTTGTATCTATAACTGCTTTTATGATGAAATGTCTCTCGGGCATTTAAACCTAGCTTCCTAACTTGAATTCGAGATTTCCACTTTGTTGTGCAATTGAGCAAATAGCATTGTCACTCTATTTCTGCAAACCAGTTTCTCCAAGCTCGCGCTTGACTCTGTCGTTCAACCTTTTCAGCTAATCCACTGTCTCTTCTTCTTCCCCACGTCTGCTCTGTCATTACCTAAAAACCACCTGCAACCATCCAGGCCGATTGGTTGTGATCTGTGGCCCGAGTTTTGTCACACTTCTTAAGAGTTAGCCCTGGAGCCAGTCATTCTGCCCTTCCAGTACATTCTCCATGCAGCAGCTTCAACACCATTCAGAAGACAGCATAGGATTTGACCCCTGTTGATCTCTATAGCTGCATTCCCACGCTCTTGTCGCTCTAACCTTCTTTCAGCTCCTTTCATATGGCCTTCTTCTCCCTACCTTAGGTCTTCACATGCTTTGGACTCTACCTAGAGATTTAGTGCCAACTCCCCTCCATTTCTCAACTCCTTCGTTACTGTCAATTCACCTTATTGACTAATTCTCACTCTATATCCAAACGCCAACTCCAGCTCAACTAAGTCTCCTCTAGCCCTCAAAATCAGCTGATTATCTCTCAAAGATTATTAGATTTATCTCTCAAGACACTTCAAAGGAACCATATGGAAATGGTCTGTGATTGATTTTGAAACATCTAGCTACTCAATGGCTGGCTCATTGAGCTGCCCCCCACCCCCCAAGAGGAGCAGCCCTGCTAGGCCTCAGTGGAGGACTTTGCAGCCAGTCCTGAAGACACCTGATAAACCAGGGTCAGATGAAAGGGAAGGAGGTCCTCCCCTATCAGTGAACTTGGAAAGGGGCAGGGAGGAGATGAGGAAGGGAGGGTAGGATTGGGAAGGAATGAGGGAGCAGGATACATCTGGGATACAATGTTAATAAACTGTAACTAATATTTTAAAAAATTTTAAAAAAAGAAGTGCTTACAAACCATGTCCAGCACATTCATTGGTCAGTCAGGCATTGAGATTGCTTATCCAACTCCTCTTTGGTAACAATGAATAAACAAAGGAAAATGAGTAAGTCCTCAAAATCATTCTAATATATCTTAATGAGGCAGGAAGAATATACTTCTGACATATTCAAACCCTGGTATCCCTGATGACAAAATGTCCTCTCTATCCCAGGATTTCAATAATGAAAGAATCCCAGAGGTTATATAAGAGAGCTTAGCCACTAAGTGAACTTGCCCAAAACTAACAGCAAAGATATTCAATAAGTTAAACCTGCCTAGATAATAGTTTGATACACACACAAAGGAAACTGTGCAATGTGTATTAGGATAGGAACTCACCAACTCAGAATAGAGCAAAAGCCATAAGTAGTAGGAAATGGCAAGAGCTGAGAAAAATAGTGGGAAAAATTAGAGGTGATGATATGGAAGAAAGTACTGTGGGCATAAACAATTCCCTTTGTGTTTTCATAATATTTTGCATGACCAGTTTAAAGATGGTTCTTTCTCCTATACCTAGAATATAGACACAAAAGACAGTAATAGATCAGCTAACTCTAACAAGACTGTTCTTAAAGTTCTGGCAATGACTAAATGTGCCAGTATTTTCAGACTTTTCTCAAATCCAGTTTTGCATCTTCGGAGTGGAAAGAAGGCTTGATCTACAAGGCCAAAATTTTAATTCAAGTTTTCACAACTCAGAAGGTACCGTGCATGTTATATTTTATGAGAACAGTGCCCTGAGGTCGTGCACTGTGGCAACCCTGATCTAGAATGAAGTTAATTAATTGTAATGGTAGGTATTGTAATTATAACTTTGGGAATCCTAGGATGAGTCAGCAAATAGCTTTATGGTGGCAACTGTTTTATCGCTTGTCCTTCAGTCAAATTTCAGAGTGAATGACCTTAAGTGATATTGAAGTCAGGAATCAACTCAGAGTAGAATAGCAAGGAGGAATTCTGAATCAACTAAGAATGATGCTGGGACAGTATATGTGACCAATATAGGATGATACCACAGGGTCAAGAACATACAGTTCGTAAGGTATCAAATGTAGCTATGAGGTCTGTTTCCAAGACTTAAATGGAGAGAAAGGTATGAAGCCAGAAACTCAGTATCAAGGACAGAAGCCAGGGGTGGGCTGAAGATAACTACCAAGTAAACTCCAGAGCCAGATGAACAGTTAGGAATGAGAGAGGTAATTTTACTAGTGCAATGCATAGATGCCAGGGGATCTGAGTCTGTGAGAGCTCAGAAGAGTTGTTGTGCATTGGCTCTGGAACTGCCCTTCTAGGATAGTATTATTGTGCCTTTTTTTAGTGCATAAAACAATGTGGGCTGCTCATAAAAGCAAGTATGTGCCTTGAACATTCATTGGAAAAGACATCTTGGTCCATCCACAATCAAATACCACGTTCTTCTTCAGCAAAGAAGTCAATGGGGGAGACTGATTTTTTTAACCCCAAATGACCTGAACAGTAGCCACAACCATTCTCTTTCTTTCTTCCAAAAGCAGTCTGAATTCCATCAAGCCATTTGTAACCAATCAAAACAACTTTACCATCTCCTGACTCCTCTGGGCCCAAACACTCCATCAAAGTTTCCTTGATTGTGATGGAGCCTAAAGACAGTACAGCTTTTGCAAGTCTTAGAAGAACCAGAAAATGGGTCCCAGTCATGTAGGAGGCACATAGGTGTGGTGGGTAATTTTACACGTGTGATTCATTCACACTCATTGCACTAGGTTTTTATAATGCAGAGTATACCAGAGGATGCACATCGGCTGTATGCAAATAATCTATGGTGGATTGCATGAGAAAGGTTCCCCATAGGGTCATGTGTTTGTGTACTGGGTCCCTGGCTAGTGCTACTGATGGTGAAGGCAAGGGAATCTTTGTAAGGTGCAGCCTTGCTGGAGGAAGCATGTCACTTGGGGGAAGACCATAAGGTTTTTTTTAGCATCATCCCACTTCCTGCTGCTTGCCCTCAGCTTCTGTGTGTGGAGAAAATGTGATTAGCCAGCTTCCTGCTTAAGCCACCATGCCCTGTCTTCCTCCATGATGGAATCAGTCCCTCTGGAACCTTAGACCAAAATAAACCCTTTCCTCTTTAAGCTACTTTTGATCACAGTGTTTTATCACAGCAACAGAAAGTAATTAATACAACTAGTTTTTTTTTAGAGAGAGAACTTAACTACACAGAAGTTCTAATAGCCACTGGGTTGTGTATACTGGAAAGGATCTCCATGGATACCAAAGGATGACTTAATATGGGTGTCTAGGTCTCCGTACCTACATGCCTAGAGATATAGATACAGTTTCCTATAAATTCTCTTTGGAGAAGTCTCGCTAACACAACAGGCAAACACACAGTAGCCTTAAAATGCACAGTCATTTCTACAAGCTCTGGTCTGCAATATTATGTTCAGGTAAAACCTTGAAAAGCTTGGTTTATACTTTCGTTTTGGCAATCAAACCCACACAGTGTTTGTTTTAAACTTAATAAAATGGGATAGAGCTATATGGTATCAAAAATGACAAAAGAGAATTCAGTAATCTTGGACTTGGATGAGAGATATGTAAAAGAAAGATGGGAAGAAAAACCAGTAGTCTCTATTATTCAAAGGCTAAAGTCCTATAAGCCCTCTCACTGTGTGTTCTCTAGAGTTCTTAAATTTTTCCTGCAATGCCAAGTTCACTCTCCCAGTTAACCAACTCAAAAGAGCCAAGTGGACGCTGAGAGCCAAGCTTCCTTCCCCCCAGTAACTATAGCTTGGGGTAGGCAGGATACCAGCAGCAGCAAGCTCCTGGTTCCCTGCCAGCTGCTTCATTGCTTATTAACTTGTTTTATATAGCCTTCAGCATGGCAAGAAAGCTTCCTCTAATTATCGGCAGGAATGCAGAAGCCACAAGGGGAAATCTGAGCCAGAAAATTGAGGCTGTGTTGATTATGCTCCAGCTCTTATCAAAGTGGACACAGGGTTGAGCTATGCAGATACTAGGCTGGCAGGCTCAGGAAGTGCGTGGGAAGGAAGCTGGAAGACAAGCTTGGTGCTGGAATGAATGCTCAGTGAAGAGAGTTGAGTTTGAGGTCTGTCTGCTGTTTGTTTGTTTGTTTGTTTTTGTTTTGTTGACCTCTTCCAGTTGTTCAGGGAAGCTAGGCATCAAAGTTGCCAGAGACAGAACATATAGATGGGGCCCAACCTTAATAGCCCTTTGGCCACTACATCAGAGAAAGGGGACATGTGAGATGGTGAAGAAGGAGAGAAGTGGTGATGTATTAAGCAGAGTCACTGTCCAAAAGGTGGCTTGAGTCCATGGCACAGAAACTAAAAGTCACCACTAAAAGGGCTATCTCAGGAGTGAGCACACACAGTGGCAATTCGCTGGGTAGACTACAAAATGCCAGTGAGTCCTCTCCCCTCCTCAGGTTCAACACTATCTAAGAAGTCTTCAATCAAGGGTCAGATCAACTCCCATCTTCTTCCTGAAGCTACTCACACCTTCTTACAGCTATAGTATTTTGTATAAGGAGCTTCCTACAACTTCAGTTACACTGATAACAACAACAAAAAGGTATCATCAAAAGTACTTTGTGGGAGGAAACGAAACAAAGCATACCAAAATCTTTAAAGGGTGGGGAGAGTGCGGAAGTAAACCATTCACGCCCGCCCCCTCTCACCCCACGTTCCAGGCAGCTGTGATTTACACAATGTAGCACGGCTAGGATCTTCCTCAAATCCTCTCCCTTTCAACCCCCAACCCTAGGTAGGTTAGTGCAGAAAAGGGTAGTAGGGAGTGGATGTGCAGACCCCTTTACTTTTGCTGTCTGTTTAGGGTCGATGGATGTGTTTTCCCGGGGCTATAGTCAACATCCAACGGCACAAGCAGTCTCCTCTGAGCCTCTGCGTTCAAATGTCTCTCTCTCACTGACTGCCACACCATCTGTCTCAACTCATTCCAAACTGTGACACGCCACACTCCAACACAGCACACGACAATTTCTCTCTCTGGGCTCTCGTGTTTATAACCCTCAGAGTCCTAGGCCACGCCCCTCTCTGTGCTACCCGGAGGAAGGCTGTTACCAGCTGGCAAAGACGATGCCCTGCACAAGACATTTATCACTGCAGACAAACGAAAGCCCAAGCTGAAATCCCACACTTGGGATTAAAACAAAAAAATATATTTACATAACTTAACTGAGTTTTTTAAGAAACCAAAACCTCCATTACATGCTATGCTGTGGGTTGAACCTGCAAGGTCTTGAGAACCTTAATACAAGACAAAAGGGAAAAAAGCAGAATGAGTTGATATAGGAAGATGTTGACAAGGACTTGTTCTCCATGGATGGATGCTTTCAGAGACAAATCCAGCTCTGCTGCCATGAAACATCATCATTGGTCCATGTGGAAACACAGCCAGGACCCTAGGAACCTTCACTACGCAAAAATATGGTAGTGGGTGGTGTTAGACCCCAGGGGAGGATGCACAAAGAAAAGCTTATGGAGAAGGAATGGTGTCTTTTACCAGACACATCTCACAGCTGGGGAAATTTGGCATCACTCCAAACTACAAGGCAAATAACCAGTGTAAAGCATGCTCTTAGAAACAAGATTATCTGTGAACCTCTGACGGTGAGAATGTGAGAATGGCTCAGTGAATAAAGGCAAGTGTTGCTCTTCCAGAAGATTCCAGATCAGTCCCAGCACCCATGTTGAGCAACTCACAAATGCCTTTAACTTCAGCTCCAAGGGATCCAAAGCCCTCTTCAGGCATCCATGGGCACCCACATGTGTGCAGCCTACATAGATGCAGACACACACACAAATAAACATAAAGCCATTCCTAAGGCATCCATTTTTCAATGTTTTCATCTCTGCTCTCCTGCTACCCATTTTTCTCTCTCTTATAGAAGAAAAGGAAAAACTTTGCACACGTGGTCTTCACTTACGGACTTCTAGCCAGGTCCTTTTTCCTGCCTGCCTTGACTTCTTAATTACAGCAGTCTGGCTTCTTCAGAAATGGATTGCACCTCCCCTGGAGTGATAGCCTCCTTCCAACCACATCCAAATGCCTCTTTCACACTTCATCCTCTCAGTCTCTCTGCTACATGTTCAACTGCTGCAAACACACATCCTTCACTACCCCCAACTTGTTCTCAGATCTCAGCCTTCTCCCTTTGTTGTTTCCTGTCTCTTTGCACAGCTCTCTACAGGGTATCAAACCAAAGAAATCCCTCAGTATCTTACACTTGGGAGACTCATTTCTATTGTTTCTGATCCAGGAAAAACATTTAAGGATGTGGATCTTGGCTAGTATCCAGAGAGTCCCCAACAATTTCACATTTCTCTTGTTTTCTTTTTATTTGACTAGGGTAGATATGGACAACAAATCTGCTAGAAGACATCACTTTGAGGATTTTGATTAGCTTTGATTCTCTTCTACCTGATTTTTATCTTTAAAATAAATAAGCAAATAAATGCCGTGGCTTTGTAGGTGGCATAACAAACGGCTGGAAGAGAGGAATGGAATGGGATGTGTCTATTATCCTCTCTGTCTCCTCTGCTTTATTTTCTCTGATTTTTGGAATCAAGCCCTGAGCGCTACTTACCATCATCAATACCGAACACATAAAAGTCTTCTGAAAAACAAAACAAGCACACAAAAACTTGCAGGTATGTTAGATAGTACATACCTCCAAGGAGAACTGGGTATCCAAGCAAAGGAAACAAAGGGTTAACTTTCCACTCTAGCCTTTCTGCCATGTGACTGTGTGCTGTAGCCATAAAGTAGTGATCAAAAGTAAGTAATAAGTAGTAGAAAATAGTAAGATGCTTTTCTAGATCCTATTGATATTGAAAGTAGTAAGTAATGGAAGTATTATCTCTGTTATTTTTCTTTAAAAAATTTTGTATTACCTTGCTGGGTAGAGTCTTTCAGAGGCCCTCAATGGTAGGCTCCTGTCCTGTTCCCTGTTTTCTCCCTCTTCCAATGTCCATCCCCTTTGCCTTTCTGAGTGAGGATTGATCATCTTACCCAGGGTCCTCCTTCTTGCTTAGCTTCTTTAGGTGTACAGATTTTAGTATGTTTATCCTATATTATATGTCTAATATCCACTTATAAGTGAGTATATACCATGTGTGTCTTTTTGCTTCTGAGATACCTTACTCAGGATCATCTTTTCTAGTTCCCACCATTTGCCTGCAAATTCCATGATTCCCTAGTAAGGGGAACAGGGACTGTCTCTGACATGAACTCAGTGGCTGGGTCTTTGATCACCTCCCCCTGTGGGGTCTGCATCCTTACCAGGTGACAGAGGAAAAAAATGCAGCCAGCCCTGATGAGACCTGATAGACTAGGGTCAGAAGGAACTGGAGGAGGACCTCCCCTATCAGTGGACTTGAGGAAGGGGTATGGGAGGAGATAAGGGAGGAAGTGTGGGATTGGGAGAGGATAAGGGAGGGGGCAACAGCTGGGATACAAAGTGATACAGTTTTTTATAAACTATAATTTATAAAAAATTAAATTAAAAAACTTTGTATTGCATTTATTGTTTGTATATATTGTTTGTATGTGTACACTTCTTTGCATGTATATATATATATATGCATTCATTGTTTGTCTGTATATGCATTTAATTGTGTGTACATGTGTGAGCACTTGCATGCATGACACATGTAGAGGTCAGAGGACAACTTGAAGGAGTCATTGTTCTCCTTCTATGATGTTGGTTCCCAGGAACTAAAAAAAGGTCATCAGGCTGGGCAGCAAGAACCTTTACCTACTGAACCAATAATCTCTGTTTTCAGTAGATTATAGTACTCTTAGGAAGACAAGTTATTTTAAAGGAAATATTAATTTACTTCTTCTGACCTCTTATAATAGTTGACTCATCTTGCCCATATTAGCCAAGTTATTTAACCTGGTTTCACTTTTTGTTGTTGTTGTGGAATGGGAAAACTGAATAAATAAATAACTATGTATTTAGTTAATTTGTTCCATGTATTTGCCTATTCTAGAAATTTGCTTGAAAACTATTTTAGCTGGCTTTTATTGCATAACTACCCCAGTGCTTAGGATTTACCTACCTAACATCAAGGATTTACCTAGCTCATGATTGCACAGTGTGATAGTCTGAGTTGGGCTCAGAGGGCAGATCTTCTGCTGGTTTCTGGTAAGCTCACTTAGGTGTCTATGTCAATTACCAATAAGCTAAGATGACTCTCTTTCTGGGTTTGTGTGGCTACTGACTGGCTTAACAGATGCATTGAGCCACCTGGTTCTCATGTGGTCAGTGAGCTTCATAGCTTGTTCACATAGCAACTTGTGACTATGGTGCAGCACTCCTCAAACTGCAGGTCATGACCCCTTTGGTACTGAATAACCCTTTCACAGGTTCACCCAAGACCATCAGAAAACATGACTCATAACAGCAGTGAAATTACAGTAATGAAATAGCAATGAAAATAGTTTTATGGTTTTATCTTACCACAACATGACAAACTGTATTAAAGGGTCATAGCATTAGGAAGGTTGAGAACCACTGTTCTAGAGTAAGGAAAAGGCCCAACGAAAAAGCCATTTCAAGTCTTTAACTGTGTCGCAGTAGCTCATGTCCCACAGGCAAGATTAAAACCTCCGGGCTTAAAAAGTGGAAAATGGGAATCTGAACATGAAAAAAAAAAAAAACAAATAAAAAGCTACAAGTCAATAGCAAAGGGATAATGAAGAAGAAGAATCTGAAGCTATATCTGCAGTCTGCCACAGTGTCTCTTTATGCTAAATTCTTATTTCTGCTGCACTTGCATTTTAATCTTTCTGGTTGTGGGTTCCACTGTCAGCAATGACCCATTCAGAAACCTGTGGTGAGACAAACTATGAGGTAATTCTTTAAGGGAAGAGATCAGTTTTATAGAATAGGTACTTCAAGATAAGCAAATTCTTCTTGAGATGTCCCAGTTTGGACAAACTTTCTAAACCACTTATCCTAATATTTTTCTGCTAAGTGTAGCTCCAAAATTAGTCTATGTGAAGATCTCTATGACAGTACTCCAGTGTTTCAACATTTTAAGGTGGCAGGGAAACAGTGACTATTAACATGTTATTTATTGAAGCTACTGAATTTTTTTTTAATTTAGCTGAAGCCTGTAGAGCTCACGGAGCATCAGGAATCAATCAAATAACAATGGGTTTTTAAACACATACATTGTTCATAGCACCGTGCCAGAAATTGCAGCATGAAATAAGGCAAAATGCCATTCCTTCCATCTGGAAGCTTAATGTGCAATTAGTTAAAAAAAAAAAAAGAGAGAGAGGGAGAGAAAGAAAAAGAAAAGAAAAAACACAAAAAGATAATTCACCATTCCAGGTAGCAAAGCAAATGAAGATGTCGAATCCACAGTTCTCTCCAAGTGTAAGGTTTCTACAGGTGTTCCATCTGTTCTGACAGCACACGCTCCCCATTTCCTGCTGTGTCACATGCCCCACACTAAATCACCCTGTGAGAGGAAATATGGCTCAGGTTGACAGCGCCTTGCTCCACCCCGCCGACCCCCACACCTGCTCACAGCTTCACATCCCTCACGCACCTGTCATCACCTACCAAACACCCCCTCCTTCACCCTGCACATCAGCTTATAAATTCACATCATCATTTTCCCATTTACATAAGAAATTCCCTCCCAAACATGTGGACAAATAATGAGGAGGAAACATCATTTAAACAAACAAACAAACAAAAAACCTAGGAAGTTTGGGAGACGCCTCAGTCCGTTAAGCATTTACTACATAAGCTTGATCTTAGCACCCCAAAAAGCCAGGTATGGGGGCATGTTAGAGAATCAAAGCTCCACGTCCTAGACCAGCCACCGTAGCCTAATCGGCCAGCCCCGGGGCCCTGTCAGAGGCTGTGTAAGAAAACAAGATGGAAGGTTCCTGAAGGGTAACACCCAAGACTGAGCTCTGCCCTTACCATGTACATACGTACACGCACGCGCACACACACACACACACACACACACACACCATATGGCAAAAAAAAAACATGGGTGCAAAAATGTTTTCATGAGAAATGCTAGTGTCTGAAGACAATGACTCAAAGGATAGAATAACCTTGAAAACAGAAAAATGATCGCTGGAGAGTGTGCTTTCCTGAGGCACATAGAGACCTCTGTTTCTAAAGATGGTGTGAGGTTTCTCAGTGTGTACCTGGAGGCATGATCCCTGTGACTTTCATATTCCCTTACTTTCAAAGAAAAATGGTGAACATGATGTCTGCAATTATTTCTTTCAGAAATGTTTCAGTTTTTCCATTCTGCTCAGTATATAAAACCGCTCTAGACAATGTGAGCTACTATGTCTGGAGATTCACAGCAATATCAACCCTTTAGTCTACTATCAATATCATCTTCAGAACCCTTTAAACACCTAGTTAATGTTTAACACTAGTTAACGCATGGTTAAACAGCTGACAGTCATCAAAGGCTGAGGGCTATAGCAATCCTTTTGGGGTGCTAAGATCAAGTTAAGGTCAAGTATAATAAGCACTGCACCAACTGAGGCATCTCCCAAACCTTCTAGGTTTTTTTTTTAATGATTTTTCCTCCTCATTCTTTGTTCACATGTTCGGGAGGAAATTTCTTATCTCAATGGGAAAATAATGATGTGAATTTATAAGCATGTGCTTCCCAGGAACACTGGCCCATCTCTGTAGCTCTATGAATGCTACAGCAGCAGAAGTGCTGTAGCCAGTAAAACTGGTCCATGGAGAAGACCACAGTGTCCTAGTTCAAAACTAACTACTTGGGCTAGGGCTGGAGCTTGGTGCTCTCGCCCATAAATTAGCAAGCACAGGGCCTCAGTATAAACCTTTAGAAACCAAGACAAATACATACATAGACAAATATTTATATAAAAGGCATATATCCATAAGTTAAATACTTACACAAACCAGATATATACATATGTTAATTTAAATTTGATACATTCCCACATAAGCTAAATATACATATGTAAGTACATACATGCATGCAAACATAAATGTAGCATATATATATACTAAACACATACATAAACTGAAACATACATTCATAAACTAAATATACATATATACATGCATTCATATATTCATGAACTAAATATATATTCATAAATTAAACACATACATATATAAACACATTTATACATACCTAAACATCCAAAAATTGAATATAGACATACATAAATTAAACGTATACCTCAGCAAATACATACAGGCATATGTACATAAACTAAATATTTACCTTGGTAAATTAAATAAATAAATACATACACACTTTCATACATATATTAATATCCATATATTAAATATAGACATACATAAAGTGAATACATGCAGGCATACAGGCATTAAATACATATGTGGTTAAGCTAAATGCATACATGAACTAAACACATATGTTGTCATAGCATACACAAAATTAATATCTTTAAAATATTGCACAAAATTTTTTTAAAAAGTGTGAGCATGGGCTAATATCCAGTATATATAAAGAACTCAAGAAGTTAAAAAGCAAGAAACCAAATAATCCAATTAAAAAATGGGGTATGGAGCTAAAAAGAGAACTGACTGTAGAGGATTATAGAATGGCAGAAAAACACTTAAAGAAATGCTCAACATCCTTAGCCATCAGGGAGATGCAAATCAAAACAACTCTGAGATTTCACCTTACACCCTCCAGAATAGCTAAGATCAAAAACTCTAGTGACAACGCATGCTGGAGAGGTTGTGGAGAAAGAGGAACCCTCCTCCATTGCTGGTGGGAATGCAAACTTGTACAACCACTCTGAAAATCAATTTGGCACTTTCTTAGACAATTAGGAATAGTGATTCCTCAAGACCCAGCTATACCACTCTTAGGCATATATCCAAAAGATGTTCAAGTACACAACAAGGACATTTGCTCAACCATGTTCGTGGCTGCTTTATTTGTAATAGCCAGAACCTGGAAACAACCCAGATGTCCCTCAGTTGAGAAATGGATA
>CM053745.1:18116063-18149911 GCA_028658305.1 Pachyuromys duprasi | reverse complement strand
TAAGCCATGATTGATATAAAAATAAACAAATTAAAAAATAATAATAAACATCTCCCAATGACAATAAAAAGTGTGAGCATGGTAGAACATGAGCAGATGAAGCTATGGAGCTACCGCCTCCATTTCCAAGATCCACAGGAGGCCTACCATGCTACCTCTCATACCCCGGTCATGTCTCCAGCGATCCCTGAGCAGTTCCAGAACATTTGGCGAGTACTCGACACCAACATCGATGGGTGGTGGAAAACAGCCTTTGTCAGCACTGCCCTTAAGGATGTAGGGCAGAGATATGCTCATGTGGTGGTGAGGAAAACAGAGCTCACCGGGAGGGCTGGAGAGCTCTCGGAGGACGAGGTGGAGCGCGTGGTTGCCAGCATGCCGAATCCAAGGCAGTACAAGATCTCAGACTGGTTCTCAAACAGTCAGAGGGATTTGAAGGACCAAAAGCACAGCCAGGTTCCGGCCAATGGTCTAGACAACAGGCTGCGTGAGGACCTGGAGCAACTGAAGAAGGTTAGAGCCCATAGAGGTCTGGACCACTTTTGAGGCTTTCGTGTCTGACGTCAGGACACCAAGACCACTGGCCGCCGGGGCCATACTGTGGGTGTATCCAAGAAGAAATGAGTCTCTGGGCCTTTGCTGTTAATATAGACTTTGGGTCAGGAGGTGGAGGGGGGGGGCTATAAACCTCACTCATTTGGAGAAAAGTTTTGAATGTCTAGATATCTTCTGCATACCATCACCTAAAAATTGGCTAAATAGCACATAGGGCCTGGTCCTCACTGAAGTCGACTGAAGCTTGGCTTTCTCAAAGCTAATAATTAAATAAGGTCAAAGGAAATACGCTCACATACCAGAAAATGCTAGGCTCTCTAGTTTTATAGTAAATCACGTCTTGGCATCCCATAACACTGAGCTTCGGAAATTAATATATGAGATAACTCTCACCAGAAGCGGAAAGAGTCTAACTTTAGGTTGATGTGTCAGCCCAAAGCCTTACTGCTTCAGCAGAGGCCTATCTGGCAAACGGATGCATTAAACTCACCTAGTGTCTCTTCCATGGAGGGATGGAGAACCTCTTGGAAGAGAAATCCCTTCAAGGAAATATGGACAAACAGATGTACATAGCCAGAATCAGCAAAAGGACAGTCCTAAGATCAACAAGGTGCCTGTCACTAGATTGGAGTCCTATGGATGTGGTAGAGGTAGAATTTAAAGTGTCAGTTGCTAAATTTCGGGATACAAACTAAGCTTCTTACATATTCACAAAAGCATGATTACCATTCCATCTGAGACATCCAATGTCCAGTATTAAAACAGCCTCAGGGCTCCCATACGATGCAGCCATCCACAGAGAAGTCCGTGAGGGCTCAGGAGATGGCGGTAGTGCTGGCCAAGGTATCAGAGTCTGTGAATGTGACTCCCTGGACCCTAGTGCCTGGCTAGAGGTGGGTCCAGGAACATCAGTTACTAAGCCAGCTTCTTAAGAGTGTTAGAACTTCCCAAGTCTCCAGCTTGAACCTGAAACCTTGCCTCTTCACCATTTCCCCTCATTCTAAACGTTATCTCTTTGTTAGTGGCTTCAATTTCTATCTCCTCTCCAAATCTGTCTTCTATATATCAGGTTGGTATATCTAACTGGCCACTAGGTTTCCCTATTTGTAAATCAAATCTTCAGATTTTCTATTCCAGAACATCTTAAACTTGCTGGTTTCCTTATATTCAACTGGCGGGAACTTCATCCCTCCATTAGTTAGTCTAAAGCTCTAACCATTATCATCTCCTCTTTTATTGTGCATTGTACATTCAGTTCATCTTCAATTTCCAGAAGTTGGTAGGTTCGTTCTGTCTGCACAGCTACTATGTCAGTCTAAGAAGGCATCACCTGTGACCTTGAGAACTACAACACATAAAACCATGGAGCTGGAATCCAAATGTGTTTTTCAGTGTTAGATGACAGAAACAAGGCTATTAGTTTCTATTAGAAGCAGAAAATCAGGAAAATCATTGAATGAACTACCCAGGATGAATATATTCAACATTCTACTATGTATGTGGGTTGTCACACTCATCACCTCAGGATCTGACATGCTCATAAGCAATCTTTATTAAGAACCCTGTCACATTTAGCATTTTCCCAACTCTGAGTCCTGCTATCACTTACAAAGCAGGCAGCTCACAGGGCATCTTATCATAGTCTATTTTGTACTGTGCACTCATCTTTTCATTTGTGTTCATCTGTTTGCTATGCTTCAATAATGAGGTAGACCATGCTAAGGACCACACAAGGGATTCACACGTGCCTGAGCAGTCTAACTTATGGGATGAGCAGCAGGACGGGCCATCCTAACATGTTTGTATACAACAGTTATGCTTTCATAACACCAGTGACTCCCCTAAAGAGACACCTTCCTAGGATTTCTGTTTCAAGAGAAGAGAGACTGCTTCTGTTAACATCACTGAAGGTCAGTTCTCCTCCCATCAGGCATCCTCCTGGGGAGGTCACTTGATTTGTTTAAATAATAATATTAAAAATTTTTAAAAAGGGGCTGAAAAGTGTATTTCATCTTACATTAATTTTTAAACTTCTCTTTCTTTTATTCTTCTATGTATATGAGCCTTCATGAATATGTGTGCAGCTACATCACACATGTGAAGTTCCTGCAGATGCCAGAAGAGGGCATCCAGTTCCCCTGGAACTAGATTACAGGCAGTTTTGAGCTACAATGTTGGTGCTGGGAAACGGAACCCAGGTCCTCAGCAAGAGCAGGAAGTATTTTGAACCACTGATCCATTCTCCAGCCCCCACATTTTTTTCCATTTTGTTGATCTATAATTAACATGCATTGAAGGTGAAGATCTTAAGAGAGTACAGAGATGTATAAGCCAAATTACCCAAAGAAGTAGCCAAAACAAGGCATTGCAACATTACAAGCATGAGAGAAACTTGTCAGCAACAACAGTGATGCAATGATAGTTCTTTGTTCCCAGAATGCTTCTGCCTAAGTTAAACTGCAAGGTAAAAATGAGCATTTCCTAAGTCCATAAGATTTCAGTAGGTTTGGAGAACAAAAGATTGTTGATACCAATCCTTTCTAAGTCCAATAATAATTCAGGGGTTTATATACTTTATAAATATTTTTACAACTGGAGAGATATTCTGATTATAAAGGTAACTAGTGTCCATTAAAGAAGAAAAACAAATATTTGAAAATCCAGATTATCCACAATCTTATCACACAATCAAAATCAGTCAGCTTTGTGTCTTATAATTTTTTCGATATATTTTGATTAATGATAGATAAAAAGAAAGGTAGATCACTGATGAATGATAGTACATAGAAAAAGGATGATAAATAAATATGAAGACTTGGCAACGTTCCTCACACAAACTGGCACCTGCTGAAGATAGACTGACTACCTCTTACCCCCAAAGATACCTGCTTCTCAAGATCCCCAACGGGCCTCCCTGAATCACATTCTTTAAGCAAGGTAGGTGACAAGAACCTTCTAAATGTCAAACTCAAGGCATGCAGAGGAATTGCAGATGAGAGTATGCACAATACTTTCTTCTCTGGCCAATTCTTGGGCTCCCTGTGTGAACAAATGCTTCTCAGCAGCTCCTGGCATAGGATACTGTCCGCTGAGGCTGTAAACTATGAAAACAAGCATGCAGCTTGGGGAAAATTTCCAGTTCTACCATGGAAACTCAGTGTGGTGCTGAAGCTGTGCACCGAAAAACTGGATTTACAAAACAAAAAGAAGAAGAACAAGAAGATAATCTGCACAGTCAAGGTCACCCAAGGTCATTGTTTTATCTATTTTTTGCTTACTATTTTTATGGACCTCGAGCTCCATCTTGTTAATGTTCTGCACCTTCAATATGAAGTTCTTTGTCATTTTTCTGGTAAAGGAATATTAGCATTGTAAGCTTCTAGTAACACCAGCCCCTAAAAAAACGATATCACCTTTCTTGGATAAAGTGCAGATCCCAGGAAGGATGACACAATTACATTGTCCCTAGAAAATACGACAGATATGAGCTGCATTCACAAGGCGGGGGGGGGGGCAGAAAAGAAAAGAAGAAGAAATTGGTTTCAAGTGAATTCAGCAAGAGCAAGCCTGTGATTCAGCACAAGCCAACCTTGAGCCATTCTGTTTAGCTCACAGACGGGCTTCAAGCCGCAGCTGGGGTGAGGCTGCACACTAATCTTAGCCTTCTCAGCCTGCCATAGCCGGGAACATTACTCACAGCCCTTCTTTCTTTCTTTTTAGGAAAACCAGCTCCGAGGGAAGATCCCATGCTGTCTAAAAGGAAGCTACCCGGGAAGAAAAATGAGAATAATTAAAGCCCTAAATCTGTACAAGAAACATTCACAGCTGAGACTCTCAGCCAAGAATGGAGATAATGCTAATGATTTTGTTTTATAGCCTCAACATGCCTCACATCTGGAGGTGATCCAAAGCCCTCAGCAGGTTGTCACGTTGATGGAAGAGCCCCTGCTGAGATGCAGCTGCTTCTGGGGAGAGCCGCATCTGGGGAACAGCTGCCTATCAATCCCTGCACCAGGAGGGCAGTGAGGCAGACTCTGCAAGGGCAGCCTGTCCACCTGGAGCCTCCCCAGCCCCCAACTCCAGAGACTCCAGAAGGCAGGAGCTGGTGGTTCACATTTGCTAACTAATTGAAATGCAATAAAAGCTTCATTCTGTAAACTTTGGAGGAGATGGTTCCCTACAGTCCAACTTCCTAACTCACAGAAAGGCTTCTGACATGTCCTAAGCACCAGTTTTTGTTTAACTATTGCCAACGACAAGACGTCTACATGTATCTGTACTGCCGAACTCTCTTCTCGAGTTAACCCCATCCTCACCAATCTTACAGCTTAAATTCACCCTGTGTCCATCAACGTGCGAACCATAGGAGTGTGTCCAGGCTTTCCTGTGGACAGTCTTCCAAAGCAGTCTATATACAGCAGTGTATGAGTACCTGATACGTGCAGAGAGACAGGCACATGAACACACAGACACACACACAAATGCAAATTCACACAGACATGTGTGCATGTACGTGGAGAGGGAAGAGGGAAGATAGAAAGCTAACTGACACCATTATGGAAATTAACAGACTGTCCTGTTAGCTCTACCCTTCCATTAATAAAGAGAGTGACTTTGAATTAGTCACTCCAACTCTCTGTGTTTCTGTGTCTCTGTGGTCTTATAAATCTTAATTAAGATCTGATCAAATGATAATCTTGATGATTATTTTATTACTGCAAATTCTTGACTTCTTTCTTTCAACCCCTTTCCCTCCCTCACGCACTGCTTCTACTTTTTTTTCTTCCTTTGTACTTTTGTACTTTCTCCTTCCTTCTGCTGTCTACTTACCCATTCTTTGGAGTGACAAGACAAATGACCCAAGTAGGCCTTAAATGTTCCACAGTCAGAGATCCAGGATGTAAGCTGTGCCAAGCAATGAGTTGCACATTTTTGGGCAGATGACATGGTACCTGTTCTTAGACTTTAAATATTGTTAGAACACCTTTTCTTTTCTTTTCTTCGTTTTCATTTTATTTTTGTTCCTCTCTCATACAATATATCTCAACTACAGTTTTCCCTCTCTTCACTCTCCCCAATTCTGCCCCACCCCACCTCCTTCCCCCAGATCCATTCCTTTTCCATTAAAAAAAAAAATTCAGGCTTCCCAAGGTTCAAGATTACAAGGTTATCAAGCGAACATGGCATAACAAGTTGCAATATGATAGGTACAAACCCTCATATCAAGGCTGGGCAAGGCAACCCAGCAGGAGGGAAAGGGTGCTAAGAGCAGGCAAAGGAGTCAGAGACACCCCATCCTATTCCCACTTGTCAGGAGTCTCATAAAAACACCGAGTTAATAGGCATAACATGTACACAGAGGAACTAGCATGGACCTATGCCAGCTCTCTGATTGCTGTTTCAGCCCCTATGAGTTCCATCTAGTTGATTCTATGGACTATGTTCTCTTGGAAATAGTACTAGGACACATTTTTGAGACAGGGTCTCAGTATGTGGTACAGGTTGGCATGAAACATGTAACCTAGGTGTGTATCAAACCCACCATCCTCCTGCCTCTGCCTCCAGAGTATTATTATAACAGGTGCAGGCATCCATGCCTAGAACTTCATCCTTTTCTGTAATCACGCTGTCTCTGCCAACCTTTGTCTCAAATTTAAGAATTACAGGTGTGGAGGAGGCAGGAAGGAGAGGGGTCACCATAGGCTCAAATAACCTGAGATATCTTTGAACAGGTACGATGAGATATTGGGGTGTACATTCAAATCAAGACTTAAGAGAAATAAACTAATGGTGGATCCAGTGGCACAAAGGCAGGGTCTAGAAGAGCAGGGATTGACACAGGCAAAAGAAGGCAACCATGAGCATCATTGACCTTGGTGCTGAAACCACCTCTGAGCCACCTCCATGAGGAATGGCACCGACTATGTGACCTGGAGACTGTAAGACCAAACTGAAGGACTTGGATTAAGATTTCACAAGATGCCATCGGGCAAAACGAATAGGCTTTCAAGCAAGAAGGACCAGTAGGACAGTGTGTGGCCCTGGGTGATTACTGAAATTCTGTTTCAGTTTTTAAAACAGGAGAAGGGATCAAATTATACAGCCTTCATTTCAAACAGCCTACTTAAGATCTTGATGCATAAAACATGACAAAGTTAATTTTAAAATCCTTTTATGTTATCTGCCTTCAGAAGAATTTTCCATTGTCCTTGTACAATAATGTAAGTTATCACATTGCGGATTTTTTTTTGCTTATCTATAAATAGCTCCTTTACCCATAAACCAGGGATGACAGCCTATTTTTATTATTTAAACATGTCTCCAACCATGAAAGGGCTATTTCCAGGAAACCCAAGTTGCCACAGCCACTCTGCTGTCAGATAGCCTGCATGTGTCAGGCAAGTGTTGCAAGAGAAGAACTTTCTTCCAATCACTCAAAAGAAAAGTCAGGCACCATGTGCCAAGAAGGAATCTTGGCAGCAGGCAGCAGGTAACCACTAAAACAGGAGCCAGGGCTGGTGCATGTTCTTCAGAGGTTCTCTAGACTCAAGGCAGCAAAAGACAAGACAAACCACCTCACAGCTACTCTTCCTGATGAACTCTTTATTAATCACTTGCTTTTGTGATCTCAGTGTTCTCAGATGAGCCTGATCTAGCCCCCTCAATGGAGGGGGGCGCAAAAACTTCAGGATTTTCACGATAAGGGTAAGCGGTCACTAATGTGGTGTTGGAAGTTGAGCCCTGTTTCTCCGCAGGCCAAAAGTCTTGCAGTCCCTCACAGGACGACAGTACTAACACCGTCCCATAAAACTGTTGTGGTAGCAAACTTAAGTCATAAATGCAAATTTCTCGGAAAACAGTGCTCCAAGACGGGGCTACTCTTACTGAATTACAATTACCACCACTGCTCACTCTTAAAGGGAAGGAGGCTGGGTACACACAGAGCATCCCACAGATGGTGTTCTCCATCATCTTCCATGGCAATGCCCAGCCACTGTCCGCTGCAACACTTCATCCCTGTGTATCCAATTGCTTCCTCCTCTCTGACCTCTGCCAAGCCTTGCTCTCCTTTCAGACCTTTCTCCTCTGCCCTGTGCCATCTCTCTTCTTGTACGCTAATTCATCTGTCAGTGTCGAATCTGCCACCATCTTGGATGACTTTAAACACCTGTGCGAATACTAGTGCATTGGAATATGGAGGAGAAGATCGCCAACCTAAACATCAATACTGGCAGAGCAGAGACAAGGAGTGAACCACACTTGCCTAACTAGCAGTGCTGAGAAGGGGCCAGTAGTCATGGCCCTGGCATTTAGGAGGGTTGAGAGAGCAATCGCCATAGCCCTCACATTAACCAAGGGTGGTTTTTTTTGTTTTTTTTTTTTAAGATAAAAGCATCCGCCTCCCTAAACCAGCAGGATGAACCTTAAGAAAATGAAAATGCAAAAATCCAAGACTTCAACATGCTGGTAAGCAGAAGAACAGCTAAACCTTTCTCTCTGTCCCCACTTCCTAACTTGATCCACCTCTGAAGTCCTTATCGAAGTTAACAGTGTTCAAGCAACCTAATCTCACAAACTTGGGATTCTCGCTGACTCTCACTTCTGTTTTCTTGCAACTCGTGTAAGCCAGCTGACAAGCCCTGCTTATGTTCATGCCACCATAGGCTCTTCCCACTCCTCTTTCCCGAGGGCTAACCTCATCTCCTGCTTTACACCTTCCTCCTGGAGCACTAACCTCATCTCCTGCTTTACACCTTCCTCCTGGAGCTCCTAACTGCGGGTCGTGTAGTCGTCTCGCCAGCAAGAAAGCACACGGACACCAGGATTCTTCTGCAGCAAGCGTTTATTTCAGCAGTGGATGGAGGAAGACCCCAAGCCCCAAAATGGCACGGCTTATATACCCTACTGGGAGGCGTGTTGGTTCCTGATTGGCAGAGGCCAGTCAGGCCATATGACGTGCCCGAATGGTGTGACTCCTGGGCTTGTCTCTTGCCCAAGAGCATGTGCAACAGAAGTTGTTTATCAACTTTCAACCGGATACCGGCGCCGTCTTGTAATGGCATTTGCAGGCTCTCTACACCTAACACATTTCCTAACTCCGGTTTGGTTTGAGCTTTTATTTGTTTGTTTGGCTGGTTGGTTTGTTTTGTTTCATTTTGTTTTAGCTTGAGGCATCAGATAGGCTTTCCGTTCAGTTTTTATGCAAATAGGTCATTTTCCTAATTGAACATTTTTAATGAATTTCTAGCATTAAAGTAATGAAATCTCAATGTCTTAGACTGATAAATATATTTTTAAAAAGGACCAAACTCTCCTTCCAAACTTCCTTCCCACTACTATTTTTTTCGTGCTATATTCCATAAAAATGTCATGTCTGAAAACTGACACCCCTGTACTCCCTATATCTAAGAAAGCCTTTGAATAATTTAAAAGTATTGGGAGAAATTTTCCAGGAAGAAAGGCGATGGGTAGTGATTAACAAAGACATAAACTTTTTTTCTATTAGAATCTAAAAATGTATACATATATGCATACATGTGAACATGCACACCCATAAATGTGTATACTACACATTAACACAGGCATATGCACACACATATGCATATGAAAACACACATAAAATGTACCATCATTTCTCGTTTTCATTTTAGAGGACAATAAAGAGGCTTGAGAAATGGATTTTAGGGAAACAAATTGAGGAAAGAAAAATAGTAAGTTCTTCTAAGGTACACACCCATTCCATCTATCCCCCACACCACCTAAACAAAAAGTGTACTTTTACATATTAACTCTCCGACGGTATCATTCAAAGACATCTAGATTTGATTCTATGAGGAATAAACCCCCCAAACCCAGTCCATCTCTGCTCCAGATAGACCTAATTACTCTTCAAAATTCAAGTGGGCTCCTTTTTAATCCCTTTCCTGGATACCCCCAGGTCACTACCATCCTTTTCTTTATAACATATGCCATTGATGTCTGACTGTCTAGTAGATTCTCCATTGCTTATCTCTGTTCTCTGTTTTAATAAAGCCAATAAAGATGCTATCTAAGAAAATTCCATTCTGTTCAGATGAGCTCATGAAGGTTTTACACAAGGTGACTGTATAACTGAAGGGCTGCTCTCATCTTTCCTCTCCTCCCATAATGGTCTTTCTTGCCTTCATTAATCTTGACTCTCACAGCTGAAATACCTGGACTTATGGTTTCACCCGGTACCTGTTCTGATTGTTCAGTTGTCTGTTTGTTACATGAGTTGAATATGGCCCCTTCTGTTAGACATTTACCCTGTTAGGGTCCGTGCTATTAACTATCAGTGTTCATTGTTTTTTCTATCAGGTAAAACTTCTATTGAAGGAGGGGAGAAAGGCACCATACCACCTACGGTAGTGCCCTGCAGACTAAGAAGTCCTTCGAAAACCTCTGCTCATTTGGAGCCATATGAAATCTTGTGTACAAAGACTTGCATTCAAACCCTGACATCTGTAATGTGCGTTTTTAGGTGCTTTTGTTTTTGTTTTATGAAAATTTGGCTAAGTCTAGTTTTTTTTTTCTCTAAAAACCAAAGTAATAATGCCCTTTCATAGGATCACTGTAACGATTACATGGGGAAACAAAAAACCTCATGCATGGAGAATGCATGAATAAAACACAGAACTCAGGAAATAAACGAAGCAACTGTTGGGGATGTTGTAGATTTAGTCCCAGTCCATAAGGATTGAGAATGTTTGTAGTTCCTAAATACATGGCCCTTCAATGGAACCCAGTATGACACTTTCTTAAATGCCATATCAAAGTCACAACTTCTACTGGGCACACTGTGAAAGACATCCTCATTATCCAAACAGAAATCCACCATTATCACATAATGAAAGAAAAGCCTCTCAATGTGTGTCTCCTACCAGAGCCCACATACTGGCTGAAATATTTCAAGACTCCATTAGCAAGACAAATTCCGTACTTCCTGCCAAGGAGATCAAGGAACTGAGTCTAGCAAGGGACTCCCTGCTTTCCTTGACCTGTGCATCTCCTTCTTGCTCCCACAGTAATTTTCCATCTCCTCCTTTTTGCGTGTATTTTTTTTACCCCCTGTGAACCAAAAAATCTCTAAGCAAGCTTGAGCAAATTAACTTCCTCCTCAAGCATTTGGGGACTGAACACAGAAATGCTCTTCCCTGTTGACTCCCACTCCCTCCCCCCAAACTCAGCAGAACTGATCCACCATAGGCTTTCCAACATTGCCTTCCTCGGTGGCTTTGCATTTGCAGCAGCTTCAACCCTGTAATTTTCCAGACAACTTGAGGTTTTGAAAATAAACGAAGCAATGAAACTACTTCAGCTGCTAAATTCTCCCCAGATCCATTTTCAAGTGACAAAAAGCTCCCCTAGATAACAATTCCAGCTTTGCAGACACCTTCCTCTGTGTAGACATTTGGAGACTAATATCAGACAGGCACTGAGTATAAACCAACAGACATAAAGCCCCCATTTTATTGGGTCATAATTGGTTATAATGTGATAATAATATTTATTTGACACTGTGATTTATAGGGCACTTGCACAGACATTAAACTCATTTGATCATCTTAACCAGTCTGTCCAGTAGGGTAGGCATTATCATCCCCATTTATAGATGAGGACACCGAGAGGCAGGTATTGCCCAACGTAATCACACAACTATAAAATATAACTGAACCATGGTTCACATTTTTTTATTTCAAATGTTGAATCCATCCAAATCCAGCACAGCTGCCCAGCAGGCCCAGTGGACAACCATTGCCTGAAGATGGACTCACTTGAAAGTCTTCTTGTGCTCCTTGGTTATATAAACCATTCTATCCTTTCCATTTACTAAGTTTTTATAATTAAAAGATTGTATGATTTATACAAATGGGTTCATTCGAATGATAGTAAGAGACAAGAAAAGGACAATAGAGAGATGCCTCAGTGATTAAGCCAGCCTGCTTCTGTCACAAAGGGTTCAGTCCCCAGCACCCATGTCGGAGAGCTCACAGGAACCTGTTACTCCATCTCCAGGGAGTATGATGCCCTCTTCTGAATGCCTTGAGCACATACATGCACATGCACAGAGACAGGCACACTCACAAATGAAAGGCACATAAATGAAAAATAAAATAAGTTTCAAAGAAAAGAAAGATTAGGAAATACATCAGCCATAGAGCTACAGTCTTCCCTTCCCACCAGAGAAGCACAATGTACAGGTTGTCTTAAATGGGAAGGGAGACAGTGCCTTGTTCTGTCAGAAGTGAACAGAAGATGGAAGGCAGGAAGCTGAGCCGCCTCTGCTATAGCTACAGAAGACAATGCCATGAGATGCCACTGTTTGTTTAATGTGAACTGTTCTGGCTTTACAGGTCCCTTTTGGGCTCACCCAGACAGGAGCTCTGTGAGGTTCAAGAAACTGGGTTCAGGATGTGACAGCATTTGCCTATGTGGCTCCTCTTCCTCAGCTCTTCCTCCTTCCTGATCCCAGCCCTGCACAGTTATGCCTGAAACATGTAGAAACCAGAAGGCCTTCATTTGGTCAGGTTCCTAGGAGACTGCAGGAAGTTCACACACCTGAATGAGCAAATGAACCACAACTAAGCATGACTGGAGGTAACTCAAAGTGATCTTAGCTCCTCCATAAATTAATGACTTTGAGCCTCAAGGAAATTTTCCCTCACTTAAAATATCATTTGTCCCTGACTACACAGAAACACGCTCCAAAGACTAAAACACAATGTGCGTGGTTGTCAACTATGGAATGCTATGTACTGAGCACATTACCTTATGGGCTTTCAGTAATAACAATACCAAGACATGAGCAGAGGCCACCATGTTACACACAGGAAAAAAACAGAAACCACAGAGGTGAAGTAGCTTGTCCTCAATGGTAAAATCACTCAGTGGAGTGTTCTTTCCCACAGGCATGCTGTTAGAGACAGAAACGGGGGGCTCAGGCTGCTGAGGTGGTTCAGGGTGTGGCTGGCCTCTTCTTCAGCATGTGAGGTGATGCTAACCCCAACTTGTAACACAGAATAGTGATAGGCAGTTGGCACATGAATGACCTTGGGTTCTCTTCCTAGCAAAATCTCATAGCCCACCATGTTTGGAAATGGTAAAGAAAAAGAGTAAGGATCAGTAAAGCCATTTTATCCATTTATTTATTTTGCTAAATTGACTTACTTTTTCCTTTTGAATAATATATTCAGTAGCTCTCATAGACCTAGCAAAAATGAATAAATTTAACAGATACTTTTAGTCCTGAATGTATTCCAGAGGGTTACCCGAGGGATATTCAATCTCTCGATAATTTTTCAAGATTCTTTGAAAAGAACTTTTCCCCTGTGGATATGAAACCAAGGTCATAAAATTTCCAAGTGAAGGAAGAAACTGAAACACAATCCACAAGTCACCATCTGGCATCTGCTTCATAATGAGGATGGGGGAAGGGAGGAGATGCAGGGTGTTTTCTTAAATGTTCCCAGATAAGCCAGCCTGACAGAGAACTCCTGAGCCACTGGTCCCACAACACTGACATCAGTGGACAGTGCATCTCTCTGTCTGGTGCAGTGGGAAGTAGACAGCAGGGCCTTTGATTAGATTTCAATTCTAGCACTGACCAGCAATTTCCTTGTGTTGGACTAGCACCCAGCACTTACTTACTTCAATACAATAGAAGATTTCACCAGGCTGGTAAATCCAACTGGAAGTTAATTGAGCTAAAAGGCTCCTGCGAACTCACCTGTGTCAGGGAGGTTGGACCAAACAAAGGTAACTGGAAAATGAATCAACAAACACTTGTAGTTATCCACTACAAAGTGACACTACAAAGCGTCAAAGGGGGATTTTTTTTTCCAGAAAGAATGTTGTGATAGCTTCAGTGGAGGCAAATAGCATTAAAGAACAGTGATGAAGACAGCCGCCATCACTGCAGTGCTAAGGACCAGCCAGGTCATACTGATCAGAGACTACCACAGCGTAAGGTAGAGAGAAAAGAAAGAAGGAAAGGAGGAAAGGGAGAGAGAGAGAGAGAGAGAGAGAGAGAGAGAGAGAGAGAGAGAGAGAGAGAGAGAGAGAGAAATGAAAGAAGGAAGGAAGGAAGGAAGGAAGGAAGGAAGGAAGGAAGGAAGGAAGGAAGGAAGTCTTCGGTTGGCCATTCTCTCAATCTTTGCTCTGTCTTTATCCCTACACTTCTTGTAGGAAAGACAAATTATGGGTCTAAGGTTTTATGGATGGGTTGCTGTCCCCCTGCTTCCACTGGAAGGCCCACCTGGCTACAGGAGGTGGCAACTTCAGGCTCTTTAACCTCCATAGACTCCCAGGAGCCTCCCCTATCCCAGAGATGCCCCCTCACTGATTTCTAGCAGCTGATGGAAACAAATGCAGGCATCCACAGCCAAATAATAGGCCAAGTTTGGGGAGTTCTGTGGAAGAATAGAAAGAAGGATTGAGGGAGCTGGAGGGATCAAGGACACCACAAAAAGACCTGCAGGGTAAACTAACCTGGGCACATAGGTGCTCACAGAGACTGAACCATCAACCAAAGAGCATGTGTAGGCTGGACCTAGACCCCCTAAACATGTGTAGCAGATGTGCAGTGTGGTCAACATGTGGGTCCCCTAACGATTGGAGTAGCGGTTGTCTCCTTCTCCTGCCTATGAATCCCTTTTCCTGAGCTGGACTGCCTTGTCATGCCCTGTGGGAGAGGATGCACTTAATCCTGCTGTGACTTGAGATGTCAGGATAGGATGGTACCCCTTGGGAACCTCCCCTTTTCTGAGAACAAGGAGAGAGGAGAATGGGGAAAGAGGTAGTGAAGGAGGGACTGTGAGGAGAAGAGGGAGGGGACTGGAAAATCAGGCTGTAAAGAGATAAAAAGTAGATAATTTTAAACATATATTAATATTACATATATAATATACATTAACAGAACATTTATGATTGGCCAGCTTGTTGTTCCACCCACTTTGCCATGCGTTCCCCACCATGGCAGACTTTATCCCTCTAGAACCACAAGCCAAAATAAGCCCTTCCTTCCTTGAATTACTTAGGTCGTGTCATTATATTTCATCAATAGAAATGGATCCAGGATAGTCTCTTGCTCACTTATCAGTTTTATCTGTAATTAGTAGTTTTCAAATGCCAAGAGCTTCTGTGTGATTTCAGTGTACTTTAAGGAAATAGACAAGAGTGCAAAGTTTCCAGAAAGCAGCTACCTCCATTTCCTAAGCTTCCAGACAAACTTCCAGCACTTGAGTAGCTTATAGAGACAAGAAATGTGTTCCCTCACTTCTGGAAACCAAGATTTCAGCGGGAATGAGCCCTTCTGGGGACTCAGGGAGACAGTCTGTACTGTGCCTGTCCCTTAGATCTGGTGATTGCTTTGGTTTGTGGCAGCCTGACTCCAGTCACTTAGGAGGGACAGTCGTTTAGTAGGGACACAAATGATTTAATCTAGATTAAATCTGCACTGATGATCTTTTAAAATGAAGTCATATTCTGAGGCTCTGGATAGACATGAATTTTGGAAGGACATCACATAATCTACTAGAACAGGTGAATTTTGGCACTGTTAGATTTCACTGGCCCATAGCCATGTAAAGCAACAGAGAGAAAATCAGACTGTCCACTGGGTTGATATCACATTCAGCTCACATGTTCTCGGCTTTCTTATTCATTGGTGTCTCTTCCTAGCACAGGAAGTTTCTTCATAGCAGGAATAGTTTATTACTGTTTTCTGTGTCTCGTTGCTTAGCAAAGCCTATAGTAAGCACTCAATAAACATCTGCTGAAGAAACGAATTTTCGTAAAATGGAATGCCCATGCTCTATGTCAGCACTAGTCTCCAAACCCTGAGCAAAGGTGGGAGAATATCACAAGAGGAGGTAGAAAGAATGTAAGCACTGGAGGATAGAGAGAGGTCTGTGAAACGATGTGATCATTGTCCTCGTGAACTCCCAGCAGCTGTGGTCACCTGCACAGGATCAGGTCAGTCAAAATCCTAGTGTGGACGAGGGAGAGGCTCATGAGGCCCCAACCCATATCTGAGGAGCGACTGGAAACTGATAGCTGCTGAGGGTAGGAGATTCTTTTTTTTTTTTTAAGGTTGTAGTAGCTGATAGGTTGCCCACTCTCCAATGGATGGTCCATATGCATATTCATGAGGGTGGATCTAATTGGATTCCATGGAAAAGAAAGAAAGAAGGAAAGAAGGCAGGCTAGTTAGTTGAGCTAGTAGTTGAGGTGTGGGAGAACTGTGGGAAGAGGTGGAAAGAAGATGGGGAATGGATATGCTCAAACCACATTGCACGCATGTATGAAATTCTCAATAAATTTTAAAATGTTATTTAAAATAAAGAAATGGAGGTTCCGAAGTGCAGTTGTAACGTAGCCGAGCCTTGTCTTATCTCACATTTTCTAACTCAAAATCCACAACATGATCTATCACACTGGGCTCTGATGCACAAAAGCATAGCTTGAAGGTAGTAATCTGTAGGCCAGGGTCCCTGGAGTGAGGTAGCTGAAATCACAGATTTCTGGTTTAGTTTCAAAAGCCCACTGCTTTCCACAGGACATTAGCTAGAATCCTATATCCCATCCCATTCTTCACACATAGTCACTCCATGCTCTTCACTGCTAAGCAAATTATACCCACTTCTCAATAAAAGATAGCAGATCTTTTCTCTATGACAGAGAACCCATCACTCTAGAAACATTCCAGTAGAATCCTTCAAGTGTTGATGTAAACTAATCTCCAGATCCCTTAGCTGTGCTTAAAGTTACTTTAGCTTCCACCTTATGAAAAGAATAGAACTCTAGGAGAGAAAAAGTAGACACAGAGAGAGGAAGAGCATTTTTTTCTTTCCTGAACCCCACACCTTCCAGAAATAGCCCTGATATCAAGTAATAAAAGTACAAATGACATTTTCAAGGTCTAGAATTGAGAAACAAGCAAAAAAAAAAAAATAGAATGTTTAATCAATGAAAATATTCTTGGAATCTGAAACATCTGGGCGAGCCTGGGTGGCTGTGCGGAGCCAGAAAGAAGGACAGGGCTGTGGGAGACTTGACCTTCTCACCCTGAGCTTATCTACAACTGCAGCTGAACAGCCTGCTCTGAAAGCCTTGGAGTAATAACCTTAACAGATACAACCCATTAAGGAGCAGTCTAAAGGCTGATGGAATGTATATATTGCACCATTGTCCTAGTAGGTCTAAAACAATATTCTTGGATGGAGTTTATTGTTTTACCTTAATTACATATTACTGCTTTAATAAAGCTCCCCAAACACTAGAATTTAATCCAGACATAAAGACATCCCAAATACTAACAGCATTCTTGTGGAAACATTAGTGCTAACTAAACATCTGAAAAGTTCGGACTCCTCTCTACCAGTTTTCCTCCACTCACAGGAGGGTGGTAGGGAAGGATGATCGCTAAAGCAGAGGCCAACTCAGGTGAAGCTCTTTACGTGGTCTGCATTCCTTTAACCTTTTCATGGAAGAACCAAGACACGCGAGCCCTAGGAGAGCCATGTTGTACCCTATGTGTGCTGAAGACTCTGGGGACGGCCCCGTCCTCTGCTTTACCCCTGGACCCAAGCATGAAAAAAGCAGATGAAGGGAATCCTTGGAAAAAAATGGCTGGTAAATAAATAGATGGAGAAGCATGGTCAATTCCTGTCCTCTCCTCTGCTTCCTCAACATATCACCTCATCCTCATCTCAGGCCTAGTGTCAGTATCCTGTACGTCAGGTCATACACTTGGAGGGATGAACCTGGGACTCACCCCTAATTTGTAGTCATTCTGCTAGGATCAAGCTCTGTGTCTCTCTCTCGCTACCATTCTTCCTTCTTGATCTTTGAGCAAGAAGCCGCTACCCAAAGCTTTCAGCTTGGTTCTCCTGTAGTTAAGCCAACACTTCTCAGGAGTGAGGCCATCCTCCTATTTCCAAAGGCAAACAACAACGTAAAAGTAGACATATTATGCTCATGTTTATATCACTAAACCTAGCACAACGTCCTACAGCAATCAAGCATAAATGTATCCAGTGAATGAGTAATAAAGTAGCTAATGAGAAAGATACCATTGATACCATGAACTTGAAGAAGATGGAGGCACAGAGGTCAGAGTAATTGCTCACCTCATTTTCTGTTCCTTGTTATAAACATGACCACTGAGTGGATTGGCAACCCCACCCATGTAAAGCTAAGCCTATTTCCTTATTGTTTCCATTTTTTAAATGTGTGATTACTATAACAGTATCACATAATGTTAAACTGACCATGGTGGGTGTAAGGAGTGGTAATTTTGTCTCTTAAACTGCAAGGAAAGTGTGCAACTGTTGCAGGCAAGCTGCAAGGATTATAACTTCTGTGTCAAAGATGAATGGGACTGAAATTTCTGTCTAGGATTCATCTTTATTGTGTATAGTTCCAAGCCAACAGAGTACATCTCCTTTCTAAGTTCAGATATCTTTCATCCATTGTGTAGCTAGGCCCTGGTATTGTTTTCCATAATGAGAGACTTCTATGTTCCAAAATTCCAGAATTTTGTTTCCTTCTTTTCTGTTGTCTTGGTGTTTATAAGTCTATACAGAGCTTTGGGGAAGACCATATGTGATCTCTACCTTCTGCACCATTCCATGGTGTAGTGAGTCTGACATTTGCTTAAGATAAAGGCTACCAATAGGAGTGGCCCCTCTATTTATTTACTTGTATTTATTTCTATCAAAGTTCTGTAAGTTAAAGACATAACTCTAATGCTTCAGGGTGACAAAACACTTGGGTTATGTTTTCCACAGTGCAGATTTCATTAAGTTACTACCAAAGCCTGTTCTGCAGTTCCAAATAATTAACACATGTGTCATTCCAGACTGATTTCTCCATGTTCTGTTTCCAATGGTATTTAAGCAATATAATCTTATCACTAGTTATAGTAGGGCAACCAAGAACAGTGGCAAAAGTCAATATTTTGAGTCCTTCTGGGGTCTCCTTAGCCAATAACTTGTAGGAAGGTATTTCATGCCTGGCACTGAGACTTTTCATTTATTAATCCATGTCATTAACTATGCAAAACATTTCTACTGAAACTTAAACATTGTGTGTGTGATTTTTATATTAGCCCATTAATTTTTTGCATAGGCTTCATCATGTCTCCTTAGCTCTGTCTAGCTGCTCCTTATCTTCTCTTCTCCCTAAATCCCTATTCCCACTTAAACTTTTAACCCCAAGTATTTTCTCCCATTCCTATCAGTCACCTGTTTTCTAGACTGAATAACTTTTTTGTAATTCATTTGAGCATGAGACTAGGACTTTCATATATATTTCTCATTAATGCATCCCAGCAACACCCTGTAGCTATTAAAAATTGTTTTGGTCATAAAGAGACTCTTTTTCACAGAAATAAGCTGGGCTATAGTTCGGTGCTACAGTCCTTGCCTGGCATGAGTTAAGCTCTAGGTTCAATTCTATTTACCAAAACAAATGGAATGTGGGTCTATGGTGGATTTGTGCCACTGTGTTCCCTATTAGGATGTTCTAAAAGGAGTTTTCCACTAGAAATGCATGGCTAAATGCTGATATAAGATACAAGGATAAATGTCTCTGCTACTTTGTTAAGTAAAAACAGCCAAACAACCCAGACATGGTGGAATGCCCCTTTAATCCCAGTACTCAGGGGGTAGGTGGATCTCTGTGACTTTGAATCCAGCCTGGTCTACATAGAGAGTTCCAGGACAACCAGACGTACATGGAGAGACTCTATCTTAAAACAAAACAAAAACAGGCAAACAGTATGAACACGTTCAAGGTACAGAGAATACAGTGACATAAATGGTGAAGAGGAGATAATGGAAAAGGAAAGACTAAATGGGGTGGGGATGGGGGAAAGAGTAGCAGATGGCGTGTATAGGGAGGGGAAACTAACAATACAAAGCCACATGGAAACATTAACGTAGACGCATACTGAAAGTGTAAATGTAGTTTATAATGAGGGAACAATACTCCAATTAGATACCACATTCTAGCAAATAAGAACCTCAGTACCAAGAATGTTACCTCTTTTTGAGTTGTTATCTAGTGGGGTCCTATAGATCCCTAAACATTACAGGCTATTCCCCATGCTCTTGGCTACCCTCTAGAACTTAACAATATTACCCTACTTCTGAAGAGACCACACACTTGAGCTGCAAAACACAGAGAAATCAATCTGGTACTCACCTGGAAGCTTTATTCCTACTGGCTAGCTTCCACAGTACTGGAAGGTGCTATGCATCATCAGTCTCAAGCTGTGAACCCTGCAAGCTACAGTAATGACTGCAAATGGCACAAATGTTGTAGGAGTAATCAACCACTTTCTGATTGGGTCTAAGGTCTACTCCACAAGATGGAGCCCATGTAAACAAGATCTCAAGAATCTCTGGCTAGAGAGATCATAGTTTCTAGGAGAAAACCTAATACTATTATTCTGCTATAGACATAGTATCAAAATAATTACATATTTCTATACCCGTAAATCAGTTCATTTCTCAACCCTCTTCAGAGACACTTTTTGGAGTAGATAAAAATTAACACAGCTGATCAACATGAAAAGAATAAGAAACTGTGGAGTACTCAGCCCTAAGTGGTATGCACATATCAAACCCTTCCTGCCTAAGTCTCAGGGATCTTTGTGGAAAAGAGGAGGAAAGATTGTAAGGACCAGAGGTAGTCCATAACCTGTAGAAAACAATTATCCAGACCCAACAGGGAAGTTTTACATAGGGACCACAACAATGAAGAGGCACGCACAAGACGTGCACAAGCTCAAGCCAGATGAAATTCCAACATTGGGAGGCAGAGGTGAGCACAAATACCTCACCACCACTAGAGAGCTATTGGCATTTTATTGCTTCTGGAAGAAGGCCAGTCAAGTTTTTGTTTTTGTTTTGTTTTAGTGGCGTGACCCATAGTAGTTGAGCCAAAGGCTGGAACAAGCCATACTCCCGGGAGTAGTGGAGCAATCCAAATTAGGCTCAATGGGTTTAAATTTTAAAAGGAGAAGAGAAAGAAGGGGTGAAAGAGCAGGAGGACGAGGAGGACAAGGACGAAGAAGACTCTTAGGTAACTGGGTGCAGAAGAGGGTGGAAGTGAAATTAATCCAAATACACTGTACAAAATTCTCCAAGAGTCAACAGAAATAGTTTTAAAAGAATGCAAACACTGTACTTTATTAAATGAAATTCAAGATTAAGCAAGACTGATCTAAGGTTTGAAAGTCTGAAAAATGGTTACCTCGCAGAGATGTTAACCACTAAGAAGAGACAAAGAGGACTTGGTAATGTTCTACACTCAGCCTTTCTGTTAAGCACGATCAAGAATACACACAAGTGTTTTCACAGGAAATTAATGGTTCTATGCATGAAAAATTGTTTTGACTATGGACTGAAGTTTGTGTGTGTGTGTGTGTGTGTGTGTATCATTCTTTTCCCACAGCTGCTCATGTTGACTTGTTAAAGCCCTGGTCCCCAGAATGATGGTATTTGAAGATGGGACCTAGAAGTTTGAAATTATTAGGATGGAGTTGGTGCTTAGTCTTCCTCTCTATCCTCCATATGAGGAGGGCAGCCATCTGCAACCCAGTAAATGGGCTCTCAGCTTGAGCTGAATCAGCCGGCATCTTGATCCTGTACTTCCCAATCTCCAGAGTGATAAAAATAAATATGAACCACTTAAAGTACAGCCTTGTCAATGATATTTTTAACAGCGTAAAGTGATGGTGGCAGGGCTCATGGCATGCTTTATTATATGTAAATGTTATATGCTACCTCAATAAAAAAAAAGAGAAAGAAAGAGAAATGAAGAAAGAAAAGGATGGAATAGAAGGAGGAAGAGGACAGAAGGACAGCAAGGCTATGTCTATTGTTCAAGACTGAGGAAGACCCTGGTGACACAGGGCTGGGCTCATTGCTTAGCAGCAGTGGTACTTCTCAGCCAAAGCAGAAGCAATCATCACAGAACTCAACTCTAGACTCAAGTTCCCTGAACTTGTACAGCTGACAAACTTCACAGTCCAAGGCTCTAAAGAAAGCACATGGAATTAAGACTAAATTCCATGAATGAGAGAGGAGCCTTTTAGTCTAAAGATGGAATCTAGGAAGATGTCAGTAATTAAGGAACAGAGGGAAGAATCATTGAAAGAAATGGAGCAACGTTCATGGCCTCCGACACACTGGTACATAATATGTGATAACCAGATGTTACATGATAAATTCAACATAGGAATGACTGAATGATGGCTTCCAACACTGAGAACAACAATGAGGAAAATTTTAAGATGTCACTTATGAAAAAGCAGCTCATTAGATGAGAGAAGAAACAAATGTCTTAGGGTGCTTGTGACGGCAGAACTGATGTGAGGTGACCAGCGTGCTGGCTATTTTATGTCAGTCCCATTCAGCTAAGTGGTGCTCAGAAGATGAAATACATTTAGAATAGAACAGTATCGGAATCAAGAGAATAAATAAGGGAGCTCAACAGTGTAGTGGACATCCAGT
Source organism: Pachyuromys duprasi (assembly GCA_028658305.1). Lineage (NCBI taxonomy): Eukaryota > Metazoa > Chordata > Mammalia > Rodentia > Muridae > Pachyuromys > Pachyuromys duprasi. The sequence continues at coordinate 18,127,814 of CM053745.1, read as the reverse complement.
CCTAAGCTATGGACGAGTCACCACATTATCTTTAGTAGAGATAGGATGGATGTCCATTGTCTCCTGACCTTGGATGTCAGCCTTTGGAATCCAACTAGGATTTCTACTGCCATCTCTTCCTCAGTCCTTTTCCCTGGTTCTTCAATTTCCAAATGACAGAATATGAAATCTCTCAATTTTGTAATATGAGCCAATCCCTGCAGATATTCACATACAGACATGACACAGGACATGACACATGTACACACACACACACACACAATGGGGGGTATGTACCTCAACTTACAATGATATTATATTGCAATAATTCCAAGATAAGTAAAAACATAAATCAGAATGCATCAACTCTACCAGACTTAGCAAATATCATAGCTTAGCATCATGGGCCAGTTCTGAATACCAGTTGTCTCACCTCATCCTCACATGGTTGGCTGGAGCTGCATCTTAATGCCACTACCTAGCATCACAAGAAAGTACCACAGGCATCTCACTGGGCTCCTCCCAGGATGATATAAAAAGTTAAAACCAGGAGGACAGCTTCTCATGCATGTGTCTGGCTTTCACACCATCATGAAGTCAAAGAGATTGTGATTGGAGCCATCAAAGGTCAAAAGTTGAATATATGTGTGTGTACACATGTGTACATATATACACATAGAGAGAGAGAAGCATAAATGTATATGAACATAAAGATGGATGGATGGATGGATGGATGGATGGATGGATGGATGGATGGATGGATGGATGGACAAACAGACATCTGGAGAACCCACCACTCATAACCAGATTGAAAGACTTGGAGGTTTAGAGCCTGAATTCCCCTTTAAGACTGACTCAATTCAACAGAGAAAAAGAGCAACTTCATTCAGAGCAGAAGAAACCATGTGTTTGCTTCTGACTCATCTGCTACAAGGTAACTTTAACTGAGCAGAGCACAGGCATTTAGTCATCAAGTGCAATTTCCAGAAAATGGGATCTGGTTTCCTAGAACCTGTGACCAGGAAAGCGCCTTACACAGAGACCTGAGGATGTTCCTTTTTGATGAATCACCTTGTGGGGCCTGCCTCTGCCACCCCATCTTTTCCTGGGGCAGAAGGACTGTTAACTGCAGAGAGTGACATCAGTGGGGAGGTAATGGCGCAGTACCAGAGGTGCTACTGGGGAGGATGTTTGTCTGGATGTTGCCCCCTTTCATCTCCAGCATCTTGCAGTGTTTTATGAGAGATCGTTAATTAGGCTTCCTAAGGCTCGGGGCAGAAATGAGCATTGCAATGAAGCTTACGTCGGTGCCTACGTAAGAAGAAATGTTCACGGACCAATTACTGTGACTATGTAGTCACTATCTCCTTTCACACGGATCTCAAAGCAGTTTCCCAAGGCAAGTAGTGGAGTTAATTGCTTGGTTCCTGGAAGGCCTAGTGCCTATCTAGAACAGGAAAGCCTAGCCACAAATTATTTCTTCATGAGTGCCCAGATCGGCACAGGAGGACTTGAGCACTGGGGAGCCAAATATTAGAATCACTGAGTACATGACAACACAGTCTTGGAGGTGGCCTGCGATGGAATCATATGATGTCAGAACTGAGTAGCTAGTCAGACATCAGTTAGGACTTCTGTGTGGGATGTGACGAAGGGCCACTGAGCTCTTAAACAGACAGATGTGGATTAAGATTTATCACAAGCTTAACTCCATTTCAGACCAGAATTAGTATAAAAAAGGATGTAAAAAATAAATGCAGGGCATCCTTAAGCTGAAAAACCTAAAATACAATACACTTGGCAACCTAAAACCTCTCAATCACCTACATGATTCCAGTAATTGGAGGAGTCCACATCTGATCTCATGTAACTAGTCTCAGCCAAAACTTGGACACACTAAAAGTATTCTATATAGTTGATGTTAAGCTGTATGGAAGGTACATAGGAAATATGCATTAATTGCATGTTTAATCCCGGGTCCTGTACCCAATGTATTATATTATGTACAGACACATAGTCCCAGATCCAAAACACTGACATCTATAATCATCCCAACCCCCAACATTTTAAATGAAGGATGTTCAACCTTCTACTTATTAGTCGTTTCCAGGCCAACTGAATACCTAAATACACACATTTTTATATTGGGGATACAAACAAAGCTATAATTTTATTTTTTTCTTTTTTTAATTTATTTACTTATATTGTATGTACACTGGCGTTTTACCTGCATGCGGGAGGGAGTCAGATCTCCTGAAACAGGGATACACGTGGCTGTGAGCTGCCATGTGGGTACTGGGAATTGAATCCAGGTCCTCTGGAAGAGTAGTCTGTCCTCTTAGCCTCTAAGCCATCTCTCTAGCTTATTTTTTTCTTCTGATGGTATTATAAATGCCTGCAAGAAAATTTGAAATTACATACAATTATTATATTATATTTGTACAACCACTTCTACTAAGGCTACAGCCCTCTTCCTTAGCATCGTCTAAGCCTCCATGTAAGGAGACAAGAATGTGACTAGTCAAAGGTTACACTGTTAGCAGATGTGAGAACAGCAGCCAGGCTTCCCCAGGTTCTCTTCTTGGTGAACATGGCAGCCCAGTACACATTACACACACACACACCCCGAGCAATGGCCCTGGCTTTGCTAAAACTCTGCCCTCCTGCCTTATGTCAACAGACTGTGCAATTCTTCATCTACAAGGAGGTTCTATTTCTCTTTTATCCACAAAAGGGAACCGGGACCATGAGCCACCAAGACAGTGAGCCACCAAGAGCTGTTAGGCTGTTACTCCCAGAATCCAACATTCCACACTAGTCACCTCAGAAGTGACTTCATTTGTTAAGTATTCAGCTGTGGCTATTGAGCTAGTGACACTCCAGAATTCCAGGATCCTAGGAGACACAAAAGGCAGTTACAGGTCTGTCTTTCTTCATCTTTCGAATGAAAACACCATGGAAAACATGAAACGTCTGTGATGTCACATGTGGTCAACAAACTGCTCAGCTGATAAGAAAAGTAAAGAGAAGAGAAGGGAAGAGAGGGGAAAAGAAAAGAAAAGAAAAAGAAAAGAAAATTAACCGCTAGCAAATAAATGGTGTAGCTTCCCTGTGGCTTTTTTTTTCCTTTCTGATGATACTCACAACTTCACCTTCTACCACTATGAGCCTTCTAATTTTGTGTTTCAGATACCACAGTACTCCTTCACCCCTGACCTCAATCCATCTTACTTATCCTCCCATCAAATGCTAAGAGATAGATCCACCTCCTCGTTAATATCACCCAGTAACCATGAGTTCAAACAGGAACCTCAGACACCTAGGCCAGGTACATGAACAGCCTCACCATCATGAATCACCTCAACCGACACTGACCTTCTCCAAACCAGGGCTTTAAGAAAGCTTGTGCCCTCAATGATTTTCCAACTACCTTGGGTTGCTCTGCTGTCTGCACTCCTCAAGGCAATAGTTTTAAAGCAGTTCCTCATTTTTAAACAAGTCATTTCACCCCACACACAGTAGACAGAGACTTAACAGTAAATGGTCAGGAGTAGATAGTGAGAGATTGTCTCTCAGAAGATTGAAACTAAGCAGGCAAGACCACCAGAAGACAAATGAGGCTCTAGAGCTGGTGTGACCTCAACACCCAAGGCTGTGAGTGGGCAAGACCTGGGCAGTCGAAACACAGGTTGCTGTATCATTCAAAGTTTACTTTGTCTTTCTTTTCCACCATGGTGAAAACCTTCCACATTTACAGACTCATGCAGGAAATATGTGACAGTTTATCAGGTTGAGTTCATGGATTCTACAGAATTCTGTCACATTTAAATAGCTAAGATCACTACGTTGTTTGAAGTCAGGGACATAATCCCTTCTCCTGGCATCTACCCAAAGATATTTGGAAGTTTAGGCCTATAGTTTATGTCCCTTGAAAACCTGTAGTTCTCTGCACTGTCCTTGGAGGAAGTTTCTGCTTTCCCTGTGGCTATAGTATAATCACTTGTGTTCTCTCTCTCTGTCTTTCTTTCTCTCTCCCTCTCCTACTCCCTGCCACCCCCAAAAGAAGTTCTACTCATTTTCCCTCTGGCTCATGTTGAGTCTTAGTAGCCACACCTGTTTTACAATGATTGGAGATTCCATTATCATTCCAACTCTCCACCTGGACTTTCGGGAAATCATTAGTTGGCTCAAGCCTTCATTTGCTCACCTGTAAAATGGAATAATTTAAATTATTATTTTATGTGCTTGATAAGATAACATACTTGAACACCTCAAGTAGGATGCTTTCTGTAAGTAGCTTTCAACAAAGAACAACAAAACACCACGTAGAACTACTCTGAATCTTTTTTTACTCATCTGGCTTGGTTTATATAAGAAAGAGACACAAGCCACTCATTCTGAAAAAAAAATGTTAAAAAATATATACATATATATGTAAAAGAACAGAATATATGTACACACACAGAGACTCTGCTTTTTCAGGGTGTGTGTTATTTTTAAATCTTTCCCTTATTATTAAATATTAGTAAGAACATTTGTTGCTCCTGAAGAGGACGAGGGTCTGATTCCCAGCACCCACATGGTGGTTCTTAACAACATGTAACTCCAAAAGACCCAGTGCCTTCTTCTGACTTCTTTGAGCACCAGGCACACATATGGTACATATGCATACATGCAGCTTGTGCTGGCTAGAATTATTTAGGAAGAGGTAAATTCAATTGAATCCCACACACACATAAGATTAGCCTGTGGGGAGGCCTCTGGTGCATTTTCTTAATGATTGATGTGGGAGGGAGCCAGCTCATTGTGAGTGGTATGAAGGTTATAAGGTGGTATTGATTGCTATAAGAAAACAATCAGGTTGAATAATCCCTAGGGAGCAAGTCAGTAAGTGGTGTTCCACCATAGTCTCTGCTTAGGTTCCTGCCTCCAGGTTTCTGCCTTGAATTCTAGCTCTGATTTCCCTGAATGTGAACTGTAAGCTGAGAGATGAAATAAACCCTTTCCTCCCCAAGTTGCTTTTTCATAGTGTTTTATCACAGCCATAGAAACCTAAACTAAGACATGGGTAAAATAGTCAAATACATAAAGTAAAAATAAACCTTTAAATATCTTTTTAAAGGTGGTACATTTTCTTGGGACATTATAGCCTTTACTACCTTGTGATATTAAAAACTTCCTCCCTGGAGCCTTCCACATTTTGTTCATCTTCCATTTTCATCTTTTTATTTATCCCCTGAAGACTATCTTTCTTTAACAATAATGAAATAAAGTCCTGGAACTCATCTACCAAATATTAAAATATCTCTCTGTTCTAGTTTGCTTTCTACTGATTTGATAAATACTATGACCAAAAACAACTTGGGAGGAAAGGATTTATTTGGCTCACAAATCCATTGGCTTACAGATCATAGTCCACTGTTGAGGGAAATTGGGGCAGTAAGCAGGGAGGAAAGCTACTTCCTCACTTGCTCTCTATGATTTGCTCAGTTTTCTTTCTTATACAATACTAGACCACCTGCGCAGAGGTTTTTGCCAATTCGATGGAGAAGATTCTTCAGTTAACATTCCGTCTTCATGGATGACCCCAGTTCAATATGGATATATATGTATGTATGTATGTATGTATGTATGTATGTATGTATGTATGTATAACCTAATCAGCAAACACATGCCTTTTCTTCACCCCACTTTCTCTGTAATGAGAATCTGACATGCACAGGAGATCATGAATAAGTCAATGAGCATGACTGTTGAACAAGAAGAAACAGCCCACAACCTCCTGAGGGCTAAACCCTAGGGTTTCAGAGTATCAGGGCAGAATCAGCTACACAGCAGTGTGGGTGTTTGCTTGTGCCACTGAGGGTGCTAAACCAGCCAAATTTATTTGGCAAACATGTGCAAAGTTTGCATATGTATTTCCAGCAGGTAACATTACCGGGAAGGCTGTGTTAGTTCCTGGGAATCTAGATTGTTCATTTGCGCGTCTTTCTGGGTTTGGGTTACCTCACTCAGGATAGTATTTTCTAATTACATCATTTGCCTGTAAATTGCATGATGTCCTTGATTTAAATAGCTGAGTAGTATTTCATTGTGTAAATGTACCGCATTTTCTTTATCCATTCTTCTGTTGAGAAACATCTAGGTTGTTTCCAGTTTCTGGCTATTGCGGATACAGATGCTATTAGCCTTGCTGAGCTAGTGTCCTTGTGGCATAGTGAGGCGTCTTTTGTGTATGTGCCCAGGAGTGCTATAGCTGGGTCTTGAGGTAGAACTGCTTCCAATTTTGTGAGAAAGCTCCAAATTGGTGTTCTAAAGTGGTTGTAGAAGTTTGCACTTCCACCAGCAATGGAGGAGTGTTGCCCTTACTCCATATCCTCGCCAGCTTGTGCTGTCACTTGAGTTTTTTATCTTAGCCATTCTGATGGGTGTAAGATGGAATCTCAGAGTCATTTTGATTTTCATTTCCCTGATGACTATGGATGTTGAACATTTCTTTCAGTGTTTCTCAGCCATTAGAGATTACTCTGTTGACATTTTTCAGTTTAGCTCAGTACCCCATTTTTTAGTTGGATTATTTGTTTTGTGGGTATTTAATTTCTTGAGTTCTTTATATATTGTGGATATTAGCCCACTGTCTGATACAGGGTTGATGAAGCTCTTTTCCTGGTCTGTAGGCTGCTTTTTTGTTCTATTGACAGTTCCTTTTGTTAATTGTTGATCTTAGTGCCTAAGCTGTTGGTGTTCTGTTCAGGAAGTTGTCTCCTGTACCAATGCATTCAATGTCCTTCCCCACTTTCTCTTCTATTAGATTTAGTGTATCTGCTTTAATGTTGAGGTCTTTGATTCCCTTGGACTTGAGTTTTATGCAGGGTGATAAATATGGATCTGTTTGCATTTTTCTACATGTAGACATCCAGTTAGACCAGCGTCATTTATTGAAGATGCTTTTTGTTTGTTTTCCATTGTGTGGTTTTGACTCCTTTGTAAAAAGTCAAATGTCCATAGGTGTTTGGGTTTATTTCTGGTTCTTTGATTCAATTCCATTCATCAACCTCTGTTTTTATGCTAATACTATGTAGTTTTTATTGTTATTACTCTATAGTACAGGTTAAAATCAGGGATAATGATACCTCCAGATGTTCTTTTATTGTACAGGATTATTCTAGCTATCCTAGGTTTTTTGGTTTTCCATATGATGTTGATAATTTTTTTAAGCCTGTAAAGAATTGTGTTAATATTTTGATGAGGATTTCATTTAATTTGTAGATTTTTTTGGTAAGATGGCCATTTTTACCATGTTAATCATACTGATGCATGAACATGAAAGATCTTTCCATCTTCTGATATCTTCTTCAATTTCTTTTTTCAGAGACTTGAAGTTCTTGTCATATAGGTCTTTCACTTGCTTGGCTAGAGTTAACGGAAACATTTTATATGAATTGTGGCTATTGTGAAGGGTGTTATTTCCCTAATTTCTTTCTTGGCCCATTTATCATTTTTATAAAGTACAGCTACTAATTTTTTTAGTTAATTTTGTATCCAGCCACATTGCTGTAGGAGTTCTTCAGTAGAATTTGGGGGTCACTTATGTATACTATCATATCATCCGCAAAAAAAGGATACTTTGGTTTCTTCCTTCCCAATCTGTATCTTCTTGATCACCTTTCATTATCTTATTGCTCTAGCTAGAACTTCAAGTACTATATGAAATAGATATGAAGAGAGTGGGCAGCTTTGTTTTTGTCCTTGATTTTAGTGAAATTGCTTTAAGTTTCTCTCCATTTAATTTGATAATGGCTATTGGCTTGCTGTATGTTGCCTTTATTGTGTTTAGGTATGTGCCTTGTACCCCTGATCTCCCCAAGATTTTTAACATCCTGGTGCTGGATTTTGTCAAAAGCTTTTCCAGCATCTAATGAGATGATTGTATGGAGTTGTTTTTTTCCTTTCAGTTTGTTTATGTTGTGGATTACGTTGATGAGTTTTCATATACTAAACCATCCCTGTGCCCCTGCGGTGAAGCCTACTTGATCATGGTGAATGATGTTCTTGATGTGTTCTTGAATTCAGTTTGAGAGTATTTCGTGGAAGTTTTTGTTTTTGTTTTTGTTTGTGTGTGTTTTGGTGGTGGTGGTTGGTTGGTTGGTTGGTTGGTTGGTTGGTTTTTTGAGGCAGGGTTTCTCTGTGTAGCCTGTAGACCAGGCTGGCCTTGAACTCACAGGTATTGTACTGCCTCTGCTTCCCCTAGTGCTGGGATTATACACGCGCACCACTGTGCCCAGTTTTTATTGCATATTTTTGCATCAATGTTCATAAGGAAAATTGGTCTCAAATTCTTTTTTGTTGTTGTTGTTGAGTCTTTATGTGGTTTAGGTATCAAGGTGACTGTGGCCTCATAGACTGAGTTTGGCAATGTTCCTTCTGTTTCTATTTTGTGCAATAGTTTGAAGAGTATTGGTTTTGAAAGTCTGGTAAAATTCTATGCTAAAACCATCTGGTCCTGGGCTTTTTTCGGTTGGGAGAATTTTGAGGACTGCTTTTATTTCCTTAGAGAGTATAGGACCATTTAAATTTTTTGCCTGATCTTGATTCAACTTTGGAAAGTGGTATCTATCATGAAAATCATCCATTTCATTCAGATTTTCCAATTTTGTGAACAGAGACTTTTGAAGTAAGACAACGAGCCTTTGGATTTCCTCAGTGTCTGTTGTTATATGCCTCTTTTGATTTCTGAGTTTGTTTTTTGGATAGTGTCTCTATGCCTTTGGCTAAGAGTTTGTCTATCTTGTTGATTTTCTCAAAGAATCAACTCTTAGTTTGGTTGATTCTTTGTATTGTTCTCTATGTTTCTAATTTATTGATTTCAGCCCTGAGTTTGAGTACATCCTGATGTCTACTCCTCTTGGATGTGTTTGCTTCTTTTGTTTTAGAGCTTCCAGGTGTTCTGTTAAGTCACTAGTGTGAGATCTCTCCAATTTCTTTGTGAAGACACTTAGTGGTATGAACTTTTCTCTTAGCACTGATTTCATTATGTCCCATAAGTTTGGGTATGTTATGCCTTCATTTTCATTGAGTTCTAGAAAGTCTTTAATTTCTTTCTTTATTTCTTCCCTAACTCAGTGGTCATTGGATAATAAGTGTGTGGGCTTTCTGTTGTTTCTGCTGTTGAAGTCCATCTTTAATCTACGGTGGTTTGATAAGATACAAGGGATTATTTCAATTTCCTTACATGTCTTGAGGCTTGTTTTATGATCGATATGGTCAGTTTTGGACAATGTTCTGTGAGGTGCTGAGAAGATGGTATATTCTTTTGTGTTGGCATGAAATGTTCTGTAGGTATCTGTTAGGTCCATTTGATTCATAATGTCTGTTAGTTTCATTATTTCTCTGTTTAGCTTCTGTCTCAATAACCTGTCTATTTGAGAGAGTGGTATGTTGAAATCCCTCACTATTAAATTGTGGGGTTCATTTTGTGATTTAAGCTTTAGTAATGTTTCTTTTACAAATGTGGGGGCCCTTGTGTTTAGGGAATAGATGTTCATAATTGAGACATCATGGTGGTGGATTTTTCCTTTGATGAAGTGTTCTTCCTCATCTCTTTTGATTAACTTTGGTTGAAAGTATATTTTATTAGACATTAAAACTGTTACTTCAGCTTTCTTCTTGGGTCTGTTTTCATGGAAAACTTTGTGTGTTTCTTGTATGAGCAGAATAATGGATCCTGTTTTCACATCCATTCTATTAGTCATGTCTTTTTATTGGGAAATTGAGTGCATTGGTGTCGAAAGATATTAATGACCAATGACTGTTAATTCCTGTTATTTTTATGTTGGTGATGGGTGTGTGTGTGTGTGTGTGTGTGTGTGTGTGTGTGTGTTTCCCTTCTTTTGGTATTGCTTATATGAAGTTATTTACTTCCTGTGTTTTCTTGGGTGTAGTCAACCTCCCTGGGTTGGAGTTTTCCTTCTAGTACCTTCTGCAGGGTTTGATTTGTGGATTGATATTCTTTAAATTTGGTTTTGTCATGAAATATCTTGTCTTCTCCATCTCTGGTGATTAAAAGTTTTGCTGCGTAAAGTAGTGTGGGCTGACATCTGTGATCTCTTAGAGTCTGCAATATATCTGACCAGGCCCTGCTGGCTTTTAGAGTCTCTGTTGAGAAGTTGGGTGTAATTCTGATAGGTCTACCTTTATATATTCAGGAGGTTTATCATTTCTGGTCCAATCTATTTAGTGTTATGTAAGCTTCTTGTACATTTATAGGCACCTCTTTCTTTAGATTGGAAAATTCTTTGGTTTTCTTGAAAATACTTTCTGGTCCTTGGAGCTGGGACTCTTCTCCTTCTTCTATTCCTATTATTCTTAGGCTTAGTCTTTTCATAATGTTCCAGATTTCTTGGATATTTTGTGTCAGGAACATTTTAGATTTAACATTTTCTTTGATTGATGTGCCAGTTTCTTAAATTATATCTTCTATACCTGGGATTCTCACTTCCATTTCTTGTATTTTGTTGCTGAAACTTGCCTCTGTAGTTTCTGCTCTTTTCCCTGTATTTTCCATCTCTGGGATTCCCTCAGTTAGTGTTTTGTTATTGTTGTTGTTTGGTTTGTTTGTTTGTTTTGCTTCTATTTTCATTTTCAGGTCTTGAACCATTTTTTTTTCATTTCCTTAACCTGTTTGGTTGTGTTTTCCTATGTTTTCTTAAGGGATTTGTTCAGTTCCTCTTTAAAGGCCTCTATCATCTTCATAACATATAATATTGGATTTAGGATCATGTTCATATTCTTTCAGCTGTGTTAGGTTAACCAGGGCTTGTTGTAGTAGGATAACTGGGCTCTGGTAATACCATATTGCCCTGGCTCCTGTTGATTGTGTGCTTACACTGCCCTTTAGACATCTGGTTGTCCCTGGTGCCAGCTGGCCACTGGGGATGCAAGCAGAGTCATGGCCTGGAAAATGGAGTGCAGGGGAACAGGTATGGTTTACCACTGTTGGGAGTGCTTTAGGGGGACTTGGTAGACAAAGGATTGGCAGGGAGGGGTCTAATCTGGATGTTCCTGGTGCTAGCAGGACTCCTCAGGAAGGCAAGCAGAACCCTGGACCAGACAATGAAGCTCAAGGAACAGAACACAGCTTATTTTCTTTTGGCTGTGCCGCAGGGGAACCTGAAAGGCAGGAGACGGGGGAGGGAGGGAGGTCCAATCTGAAAGTTTCTGGAGCCTGGCAGGCCTCCTCAGGAAGCAAGCCATGATGAATTTTAAAAGACTGAGTTTAGACATGTATGTGTTTCAACTATAGTAGAATAAATAAGAACTCAGAAACAAAAGAAAATGTGAGGAGTATGCAAATATGTGGCTATTAAACAACTCACAGCAAAATAACCAATGGGTTAAAGGAGAAATCTCAGAGAATTAGGAAAATGCTTTGAGACAAAGGAAACAAAAGTACAACAATTCAAAACTAATGGGAAATGGCCAATGACGTGTTTACAGAAAAGTTTATGGCCTTAACAGAAAATATATGTTTGAAAAGAAAGATCTTTCAAATTGATAGCCTAACTTCTAACTGTAAAGAATAGGAATAAGTCAAGTTCAAAACAAGAAGGAAGGAAAAAAATGGATCTGAATGGAAGTGAATAAAGGCTAGACCAAAAGAGCAACAGATACAGGGAGATGGATAAGTGGGTAGGGACACCTCGCTGCTCTGTCTGAGGACCAGAGTTCAGTGCTCACTACCCACATGGTAGAAGCACAGGCCTGCCTCCTACA
>CM053745.1:18091164-18115563 GCA_028658305.1 Pachyuromys duprasi | reverse complement strand
ATTTCTCCCTTCCTGTTCCTCCTATTCCAGTATAACCCTCTTGAGGATAAAACTAATATCTTTGGCACAAACTCATTCTTCCCCTTCTGCATCTACTATCATCTACAACACACAGATTCAGACAGACAGACGGATGGATAGTTGGTGGATATATATATATATATATATATATATATATATATATATATTTACCTGATGCATGTCAAACAAGAGTGTAAACGCTCAATATATACTTACTATACACTGAACAGGCAAAGGCATCTCAAGCCCAAACAAAAATTGGATTTGGATGAGCTTTTATAGACCCCCAGGATTGTGAAACCTGGAACTACATGGTCATCTTCTAGCATCCTCCTCCCCAATGAAACAAGGTCAGTAATGACTTCATGAGATCACAGATAAATATCTAGAAAACAAGTACTACAAGAGCCCAGCTGACCCAGCTGCCTCTGTAATGAGCATTGTACACACTGAGGGTGAGCGAGCAGAGGGAGCTCATGTCTCCTGTTTCAGCTTGAATGTGGTACTACTCACATGGCCTAGCAGGTTGGATATTTGGTCTCCACATGGTGGCGCTGTTTTGAGAGGTTCAAAAACCCTTGGAAAGCAAGTCTAACTGGAAGAAGGTGGTCACTGGGTTGTGGCCCTGAAGGTTATGCCCTGCGTTGGTCCAGTTCTCCCTCTAATTCTGGACACCATGAGGTATCCAGCCTGTACCATGGACTCCTGTCATAATGATGTTCTGATCATTGCTCTGCTCCAGAAAAGCAGGGCCAAATAACTTGACTGAAACCTCTGAATCCATGAACCTAAAAAATCAGTTCTTCCTTTAAACTGTTTCTCTTAGATATTTGGTTACAATGGTAGTAATAAAAGTAACAAACCTTACCAGGTTAAAAAAAACAAACAAACAAACAAACACAGGCCAACCAGGAAGCAAGATTCTATTAGAAAATGTGGAGAGCAAGACAACAGCATAGGTGACCAATGTCCTACGCTACTATCACTCTATAGCAATTACATAGAATCCTGAAGAAATGGAGGAAGAGTCCATGGAAATGTTTGGCCAATACCCCTACCTACAGTAGAGTTGAAAACTTCAGCCTATTGCTGTTGCCATTGGTTGCCCCCAGAGGTTTAAGTCCCTATTGCTGAAAATGCTATGTATTTCATGAAACAGGACTCAGAGAATTTGAGTTAGGTTTGACTTCAAAGTCCTTGAGAACTATCTTTCAGAGTACCAAGAGTGATGTGCAAGCTTCAACAGGGGGGAAGCAACCAAGAGTTCTACCAAGCTATGATTCCTATGAACCACACAACAATGGTCTGGCCACTGGCAATATATCCCTAAAGATGCAATAGCGGCACTCATATCTCGGCAGTAACCAACAGTTTTAAGGTCAGCTCAATATGAGGAAATCATGCCTGGTACTGGAACCCCAGCCAACTACCCAAGACTAGTGAGGGTGTAGACCCTAGGGAAGAGAGTCCTATTGCCACGTAAGCAATCATAACTCCTAACTACATTCTAAATACTTCTCCTTACACCCATAGAAATTATCTCCTAGCCTCATCTAAGAAACTACTCTTTGCAACAGATATCATTACAGAAAACCACACCTAGGCTGATTCCATATCCTGGCTATCATTTAAAAAAAAATTACAATAGGCATGGCTATCCAAGTATCTCTGTGGTATGTTGAGTCTTTCTGGTACTTTATAGCACTTCACAGTGCTATAATATACACAGTGTGTAATATAGCCTCTTATTTCTGTCCATGTTCAGACTGTGTATATATATCTTCTTTTTGTCAGAGCGTGTTGATTTGGAGAAAGATGAAGTCATGTTTATGCATGTGATGTGTGATTTTCGACCTACATGGATCCATAGATGACCAGAAGGAGGACATAAAGCTACAGCTTGTGAGATATGTTTAAATGCATATGTAGCCAGAATATGGAGGAACAGCAACATGGTTTACATCATTTTACCACATACATCAAAGTGATCCAAAAAGATCTGGAGTGGAGTCACGCAAACATGTCTACTCTGCAGAGAACAGGCAAGATTAAAAAGAAAAAGGAAGGGGGGTGGGACTCTGAGGTTCTGCTTTCTTGTAGACAGAAGAGAGTGGCTAGAATACACAATGCAAAGTCATCTCCAGTGTAAACGTTCAGTCCAAACATCTCAGAAAACAAATGAGGGCACCGTCAGTGCATTACTTAAAGCCAATCTGCTCTATGTGTTGCTCAGTGATTAAACTCTTCTTGCTGTTGTCTCGTGTCTTTTTCCCATAGATGAAGTGAATATATTTTTTTACTGAAAATATATTCTCTCATACAATACATCCCAACCACAGTTTCCCCTCCCTCCACTCCTCTCAGCTGACCCTGCCATCTCCCCTCTCCTCCAGATCCCCATTCAGTGTCAATTCCTTCAAAAAAAGCAGTTCTCCAAGAGACAACAACCAAATGCGATTAAAGTACAAGAAGACAAGACAAACACCCTCACAGGGAACCTGGACAATGCAACCCAACAGGAAGAAAAGAGTTCAAGGAGCAGGCAAGAGTCAGAGACACACCCGCTCCCACGGTTAGGAGTCCCACAAAAAAACACCAAGATAACTAATAGCCAAGACATATATATGAGAACCTGGTGCAGACCCATAGATACCCCATGCTACCTGCTTGAGTCTCTGTGAGCCTGTATGTGCCTTGCTTAGTTAACTCAGTGGGCTGTCTTCTCCTGGCAGCCTCCATCCCCTCATCCTCCTACAATCTTTCTGCTCTCTTTTCTGTGGGATTCCCCAGGCTGAGAGGAGGGACCCAGTGATGATCTCCAATTTAGACTCTCTCTACATGTCTGGCTATGTGTCTCTGCCTGCACTCCCCCCCCCCCTGATGCCGGAGGAAACCTCTCTGATGAGGACTAGGCAAGGCACTGATCTGGTCTTGTGACCTGGTGTGAAGTCAGCTGCAGGACTATAATGCATTCACTGTTCCATGATACTCACTGACTATGTAGTGATGTTTAAGCCAGATTTCATGAAAACATTAAATGGGATAAAATGTAAGTATTTCAAAAGCACCAGAAAAAAACACACATAGGAAAAGGGTCCCTCTGAGATAGCTGAGCAATTAAGAACGCTTGCTCCTGAATTTCCAGAGGACTCCAGTTTGATTGGTCCCCAGTATCCACTTCAGGAGGCTCACAACCACCTACAACTCTGGTTCCAGAAAATCTGACACCCTCCTTGGGTTTCTGTGTGTACCCACATGTGTGTGGCAAACACACATTGAAACAATAAGATAAATGTTCTATGCTGGTTGATTGATTTCTTTTTGTTTAGGTTTATTGTTGCTGCTATTTTTGGTTTGGGGTGTGGTTTGGTTTGGTTTTTGTCTACTTGACCCAAGCTAGAATCATCAGAGAAGTGGAAACTGTATTTGATCAATTGCTTCTCTCAAACTGTCCTGTAGGCAACACTGTAGGAACAGTTCTTTGTAGAAGGCAGAAGGTCCTTGTGCTCACAGATAGCACTATATAAAGTTAAAACATTAAGCTCACAGGATTTTCTTTCCTTTTTAATTTTTTTTATAGTTTATTTATTTTATATCTCAATTGTAGTCCCTCCCTCATCTCCTTCCAGTCCCACCCTTCCTCCCTCTTCCCCACACCATCCCCTTCCCCTAGTCCACTGAAATGGGGAGTCCTCCTCCACTACCATCTGACCATAACTTATCAAGTCTCTTAGGACTGCCTGGATCCTCTTCCTCCATAGCCTGGCAAGGCTGAACTGCCAGGGGGAAGTGATCAACGAGTAGGCAACCAAGTTCATGACAGAGGCATCCCCTGTTCTCCTTACTCTGGGGACCGCTATTCGCAGATTATATGATAGTATACATGAGTGACCCCAAAAATTTTATCAGGGAACTCCTACAGTTAATAAACACCTACAGCAAAATTAACTCAAAAAAAAAAAATCAGTAACCCTCCTGCATGCAAAAGGCAAATGGGCTAAGAAAGAAATCAGGGAAACAACATCCTTCACAATAGCCACAAGAAAAAAAAAACATAAAGTGTCTTGATATAACTCTAACCAGCCAAGAGAAAGACTCATATAAAAAAATTTCAAGTCTCTGAAGAAAGAAATTGAAGATGTCAGAAGATGGAAAGATCTTACCAAAAGCAATCTACACATTCAATGCAACTCCCATCAAAATACCAACCCAATTCTTTACAGACCTTGAAAGAAAAATTCTCAACTTTCATATGGAAAAAAACAGAATAGCTAAAACTATCCTGCACAATAAAAGATCCTCTGGAGATAGCTCCATCCCTGATCTCAAGCTGTACTGTAGAGCAACAGTAATAGAAACTGCACAGTACTGGCATAGAAACAGACTGGTGGATCAATGGAATGGGATAGAAGACCCAGAAATAAACCCATGTAACTAAAAATACCTGATTTTGACAAATATGCCAAAACCATATGACGGAAAAAAGATAACATCTACATGTAGACATCCAGTTAGACCAGCACAATTTGTTAAAGATGCTTTCTTTTTTTTCCATTGTATGGTTTTAGTTTCTTTGTCAAATATCAAGTGTAGGTAGGTGTGTGGATTTATTTCTGGGTCTTCTATTCAATTCCATTGGTCCACCATTCTGTTTCTATGCCAGCACCATGCAGTTGTTATTACTATTACTCTGTAGTACAGGTTGAAGTCAGGGATGGAGATACCTCCATGTTGTTGTACAGGATTGTTTTGGCAATTCTGGGTTTTTTGTTTTTCCATATGAAGTTGAGAATTTTCTTTCAAGGTCTGTAAAGAACTGTGTTGGTATTTTGATGAGAATTGCATTGAATCTGTAGATTTGTTTTGGCGGGATGCCATTTTCACTAAATTAATCCTCCTGATCCATGAACATGGGAGATCTTTCCATCTTCTGATATCTTCTTCAATTTCTTTCTTCACAGACTTGAAGTTTTTCTCAAACAGGTCTTTCACTTGCTTGGTTAGAGTCACACTAAGATACTTTATGTTGTTAGTAGCTATCTTTTTTTATGATTACATGTTTACTTTTATTCGGGTATACCAAAGACTTCACTCAAGAGATTAACAAAATTCATGTTAGTTCTTTCTTCATATATACCATTTCTTTCTCTAAATACTTATTTAAAATCTCAGAATATTACTATAATTTCATAAAATTAGGACTCAGAACCTAAGATTTTTCTCAATCCCATTTGGGGGAAAGTTCTCCTAATTTTACAGACTTATAGTTAGTAGCTATTGTGAAGGGTGTTGTTTCTCTAATTTCTTTCTCAGCCCTTTTGTCTTTGGTATACAGGAGGGCTTCTGATTTTTTTGAGTTATTTTTTTCCAGCCACTTTGCTGAAGATGTTTATCACCTGAAGGAGTTCTCTGGTTGAATTTTTGGGGTCACTCAAGTATAGTAGACTATCATATCATCTGCAAATAGTGATACTTTGACTTCTTCCTTTCCAATTTGTATCCCCTTGATCTCCCTTAGTTGTCTTATTGCTCTAGCTAGGACTTCAAGTACTATGTTTAAGAGATATGAAGAGAGTGGGCAGCCTTGCCTTATCACCCTACTCAAAACTAACATTCAAGTGGATCAAAGACCTCAACATAAAACCAGACACACTAAGTCGGTTAGAAGAAAAAGTAGGGAAGAGCCTAGAACTCATTGGCACAGGAGACTACTTCCTGAACAGAACACCAACAGCTCCTGATGCGTTCCCTGCCCTCTCCTTCTTCCGATGTCCATCCCCTCTGCCCTTCTGGATAGGGATTGGGCATTTTAGCAAGAGTCCTCCCTCTTGATTAGTTTCTTTAGGTGTACAGATTTTAGTAGGTTCATCCTATAGTATATGTCTATATGAGTGAGTATATACCGTGTGTGTCTTTCTGCTTCTGGGAATCCTCATTCAGGATGATCTTTTCCAGTTCCCACCATTTGCCTGCATATTTGATAATTTCCTTGTTTTTTATTGCTGAGTAATATTCCATTGTGTAGATGTACCACAATTTCTGTATCCATTCCTCAACTGAAGGACATCTGGGTTGTTTCCAGCTTCTGGCTATTACAAATAAAGCTGCTACGAACATGGTTGAGCAAATGTCCTTATTGCATACTTGAGTCTCTTTTGGATATATGCGTAGGAGTGGTATAGCTGGATCTTGAGGAAGTGCCAGATTAATTTCCAGAGTGGTTGTACAAGTTTACATTCCCACCAGAAGTAGAGGAGGGTTCCCCTTTCTCCACATCCTCTCCTCTCCAGCATGTATTGTCACTTGAGTCTTTGATCTTGGCCATTCTTATGAGTGTAAGGTGAAATCTCCGTGTCGTTCTGATTTGCATTTCCCTGATGAGTAAGGACATTGAACATTTCTTTAAGTGTTTCTCTGCCATTCGATATTCCTCTATTGAGAATTCTCTGTTTAGCTCTGTACCCCATTTTTTACTTGGATTATTTGATTTGTTGCTGTTTAATTTTTTGAGTTCTTTATATATACTGGATATTAGTCCTCTAAGAATAATAGAAATAGAGGGAAAAGAAGATTCCCTCCTCCAAGGCCCTAAATCTTTTTTTTAAGAGTTTTTTCGGTATCCTTTTTTTTTTTAATTTTTTTCACTTTATATCCTTGTTGTATCCCCATCCCTCCTGTTTTCCCAGTCCCACCCTCTGTCTCTACACTCTCCCCTTTAAGGGGAGCTCTCTTTCCCATTTAGCCTAGCTCATCAAGTTGCATCAGGACTAAGTGGGTCTTCTTCCCCTATGGTCCGCCAGGGGAAAGTAATCAAAAGGCTGGCAAATTAGTCCATGTCTGATGTAGTCCCCACTTCCCTTACTAGAGGACCCACATGAAGCCTAAGCTGCCCATCTGCTACATCTTTGTAGGGAAGCTAGGTCCAGTTTGTGCATGGTCCTTGGTTGATGTTTCAGTCTCAGCAAACCCCTTTGGGCCCTGGTTAGTTGGCTCTGTTGGTTTTCTTGTGCAGAGAATTAATAGGATGGAGAACAGACTGGGGAGAGCAAAGTGAGCAGACAGAAGGCCTGTAGAGAAAAAGAAACTGAGAGTGGGGTATCTCTGTGACAAGCTGGAGACCTAAGTAAGAGTAGGCTCCTGGGATGATATGAGGAGGACTCAAGCAGAGACTCCTAGTAGCAGAGGCCATAGAGACTGAAGAGGACATCCTCTAACTAGACTAGTCTCCTAGCAGAGGGAGGGGAACACCAAACCACAAAAAAACTTTGACCTAAAATTTACCCTGCTTATAAGATGTGTAGGCATAAAGATAGAGCAGACAGAGCAGAGATGAAGGGAATGCTCAACTGATGCCTGGCCCAACCAAAGACCCACCCTATCTGAACGTGCCATTCCTTGACACTATGAATGGATATTCTGCTAAACTTGCAGACAAGAGCCTGACAGAGTTGTCCTCTGAGAGGCAGTACCCAGCAGTGCCTCAAAACAGATGCTGAGACTCACAGCCAACCATTGGCTGATGCTTAGGGCGTCTTGTGGAGAAGTGAAAGAAAAGAGAAAGGGAGTTTCTTTCCAATGGAAGGGATTTACACCTGTTTTCCATCCAGAAAGCTGGGACTGTGCTTAGTTAATAACCTGATGCTCTTTAGCTATCCTGAGAGCCAGACCTTACTCAAATACCTCAGACTCCTAATTATTGATTCTTAGTCAATAGAACCTATTCTTCTGAAAGAGGTTCCATGTATTTGCAAAAGAGTTTACTATTATGCTTATTCCACACCCTCCCTCCTAGACCCTTATCTTGAGCGTTATTTCTCAGCCAGTAAAACCTATTCTTGTAGAACAGGTCACAGGTATTTTATAAAAGACATGTACTTTGTAAAGGAGTTTTGACATAGTCATGCCTTAAGCTTTTCTGTGATAACTGTCATGAGGAGACTTTTTTCCAAGATTGCACTGTGTTTAAATATGGGGAAAAAAATTCTTGGGGTCCAACTCCAGAAGTCTGAGCCAACACCAGCTAGCTCAGTCACATTGAAATGGATTCTCTTCTTACCTCACATGGATTGATTTGCAGGGACCTACACATACACACACACACATTTCTTATTGATGATGTGCTAGTGCTCAGCCTACTATGGATCTGCTTCTGGGCTTGTGAGCCTGGGTAGTACAGAAAAACAAGGTCTACAAGTTATATGGGGCAAGCCAGTAAGAAATTCTCCTCCATGGTTCCCGCCTCTGTTCCTGCTTCACTTCCCTTAGCAATGGACTGTTACCTAGAAGTGTGAAACGTAATGAATCCTTTCTTCCTCTAAGTTGCTTTTTGTCATGGTATTTTTATCATAGCAGCAGGAACCAGGGTAGGACATCTTTTTAAAAAATGTGAAAAGGGGAAAAATAGGTCATCAATGAAATTTGCTATTGCTGCTTTTAGCAGAAGTTTGCAAAGCCGTACTATTTCAATATCCAGGGATCAGACATAACATGCTAATGAAGAAGGCTTCCCTTTTTATTAGGCAGCAGTTAGGGTGTCCTGCACAGCTCGGGCGAAAATTTCAGGGCATTACATTACATACAGAGTATTACATAACGACAGAATTACTAAGCCTTTCTCTACCTAAAACCTCTATCCCTATGGCCTTTCCTTTCCTTGGAAATGGCTCATAATTCAGTCTCTTATTGTCTTCCTCTCTGTCGGTCAACTATACAAGTTCAGACTCATTCAATGTTCCAATACATGCCAACCTCATAGGTCTTTCTGTCCAGCCTTGCCCCAGCCCACTCACTACCAACAAATTAACTGTCTTAATTAACTTTGGACTGGGATCATCTAAGTCTTTCACCTAAAACCCTTCATCACAATTACAGGACTGAGTCCAAACTCTCCGGACATTGCAGGCAGCACTGCAGCTTCATGATATATTGTTGTTCTATCCTTGCCCTGTCACCTTTGGATGGATCTGGCCAAAATCCTGCAGGCACACTGGCCTGCTAGAGCTGGTTCACCTGTGGCACAGAAGAAACAGAAGAAGGCTCAAAAGTGGGTCTGAAAGAGCATAAAGGCACAGGCACAAATGTTGCTTCTAAAGTGAAGAAATGCTGGGAGTGAGATCCAAAAAGTGTCCAAAAACAGGAGTTTGATATTCATATTGTCTCCAAGCGATGCTATTCTAGGCTATACAAAAATGTCAAAGCTTGTCCTGGATCTCAGCCAATGTGTCTCCAGAGTCCTTGCTTTAGATATGTGAATATGCAAATATATGCAAACTGAAACAAAGAACTATTTATGGGTTAGGAAGTCAGGAAAACTGTTGTACAAATACCAAATCTGTTCGATTTCAGCAACAATCAAGAATATTTAAATATGTACACGGCAGTATCAAGTTGGCAAAATTCTAAGTAATTTATCACCCACACTTGTCCCAGTTATGATTCACAGGGAAAATGTGCAGACTGACGCAAGTTTCTTGGAGTGAGCTTTACAACCAGAATCGAAACCCTTAAAGTTGTTGTACTCTTAGAATCTTTGATCATAAAAAAATAAGCTGTGTCCATAATTTTCACACCCAGAATGTAACAACAAAGATGTTTATGAGAGCTATGCTTAGATGAGTGGAATACTAAATATCAATTAAGTATCTCTAAAAGATGAAATATCTAAATAATTTGGGCCTGCATGACAGCATCCAGTGTGACCATACTATAGGAGAACATGAAGCCGTAGGAAGACTTTGCGATATATTGCCAAGAAGATAAATTAATGTGGAATTGTTGCAAAAGTATGACATTTCTAATATAATAAGTATTTCAAAAGCCCAGGTATTAAAATAAAATATGATCAGATTTTGGATGACCAGACTCAAGTGGGTTTTTTTTTTCCTGTAATTTATACATATTTGCACTTATCGGTACTTTTCAAATCTTCTGCATGAAACACATTGATAATAAGAAAAACATGATAAAAGAACTATAAATTAGTATAGAATTACTTCTTTTATACGGGGAGTGGCTTTGTACATGAGCCCTCCAGGGTACCTTGATGCCATCCAAGCTGTGCGTTACATAATTCCAACAGAGAGTTATTGCATTTGGACCTGTTTCCAGAAGCAAACGGAACGTAAACACACTCCCCCTTCACAAGTGCAGGGAAGAAACGAGAGATGTAAATGGGCTCCTCGTGACACTGGCAAGGACATTGCCCTCTTCATTAGACCTTCTGCTTCGTTAAAAAGAAAAAGGATAAAAAAAAAAGGAGAAGAAAAGACAAGGCAAGAAAAAGAAAAGAAAAGAAACCCCCAGTGGCTGCAAAACCCTTTGTGAAAGCAAACCTCTAAAAGAAAGGCCTCTTGTCTGGCAGCTGAGGGGAATCGGTCTTCATCTGACTCTCAGCCAGTGAAAGTGAAAAAGGTAAGCAGAGACAGGGGGCAAGGCCACCAAAGGGAACGATGATTGATAAGTAAACAAAACAGTCACTAACCTACTTCTCTGGGTCTCTAAGCCACTTATGTGAAAGCAGCAAAAAAACAATCTCAATTGGACGACGAGACAAAAAATATACAGTATGAAAATACAGATATTATAAAAATGAAACACAAACCATGGACGTGTGCGATATACCCACGGACAAGCTGCTCCTTGGCTAGACCTGAGTTCTCCCATCCATAGGTGTTTGTTCCTTGCAGATGTCTCCGGAGTCACAGAGACCTCCTGGGTGTAGGATTTGTGTGCCCTACACTGGCCAAGCTACACTGGCTTCTGGCTTTTCTTCTTTGTGTAGTCTACCGTTTTAGATGGACAGGGTCCTTGGCCAATGTGTGTCCAATTAATTTCTCACGGAAATGTAAGAGAAGACTGGGATGCTCCTTCCTTTCAGGGCTCAAGCGTTAAAGGTTGCAGCAGAGGTCAGTGTCTCACAGCTGATCCAGGGATGCAGAATAGCTACCCACTTCCCACCCTCATCCCCTTAAAGCTTCCCCACCTTGCACTTGTTTGCAGCAGGAAAAGTCCTGAAAACAAAAGCCATCCCAGGATGACATGGTGTAATCTATTAAACCTCTCCGGGTTTCTCATTTCTTGTCTATAAAAGTGGGCAAGGGATGACAGAAAGGCCAATGAGCAATGTTGTGTGATAGAATCTAGCCCCGTTTCCAGTACCAAGAACATGGCAGTTTGTGTCACTTCCTTGCTTTTTTTTCCCTTCGTCGTTAATGATTCTCCATCTCATACTGGCAGGTCCCCCAACAAGAGGTCCTTCTGATTGGTTTAAGTTCACAGTGAGTTAGAAGTTACTAACATTCAATCCTTTCTCCAAAACTGCTTCTAAAAAGAAGGTAAAGCTGGGGCCAAAGAGATGGCTCAGCAGGTAAATGCACTAGCCTCCAAGCCTAAAGACCTGAATCCCCAGGATTCACATGGTAGAAAGAGAAATGACTCCTATAAGTTGCTCTTACCACAAGGAGCGATAGCATACAAACATACACATACACGAATAACAAATAAAATAAATTAAAAATGTAAGAAAAGATTCAATTCCAGGCTGGCACCATAGAGCACACCTTTAATCCCAACACTGGGGAGGCAGAGGCAGGCAGAACTCTATGAGTTCAAGGCCAGCCTGGTCTACAACTCATGTCCAGGGTAGCCAGGGTTCTGTTACAGAGAAGAACCCTGTCTGGAGGAACAAAACAAATACAAAACATTAAATTCCTGAAAAACAGTAAAAGAAGATGAAGGAGAGAGGTTACACAGGGCAGGACAAAAGCATAATGAAGGATGGAAATAGGTGCATTGAAAACTTAATAACATCACCCAGTGTTAGCTCTCAAAGCAACAAACTTAAGCAAAAATAGATTTGGTGCTATAGACAGTAGATATACACTAAAGTCTAACAGCTATGTAAAGTTCAAAGGCCAAAATCCTGAAAGGCCTAAGGAACAAGTTTAGGGATCTCTGAGACCTGGCCCAGAACCCCTCATACAAGCCCGACAGAAGCAGTGCAGGATGCCTGGTTGGGGCCAGGAAAGAGGACATTAGTCAGCTGGACTCAAATCTTCCTCCTGCTCCCAAAACTGCAGAACATTAGATGTCAGGTTGCCTACCCTTGGAAGTCTCACTCCTCCGACCAGTAAATGAGAATGCCAATGAGTTACTGATGCAAGTTTAGGACAATGGCTGGCAACTTCCATCCTTGGAAACTGGGATGGAGTTCTCTATTACTTATAACGAGTAATGTGTAATGGGAGGCATTTCCTATCTGGTCATAAGTTTTCTCAGCCAAGGCAGGGCAATGGAGAAATGGAAGATAGCCTCCTGGGCTCTTCCAGAACAAAGATTTCTCTGCTCTGAGATTAAAAAAAAAAGAAAAAAAGAAAGAAAAGAAAAGAAAAAACCTACACCAGTGAATTCAGCGCCACAGCACAGCCTGAGACTGGCAGCCGCTTCTCATGCAAAGCAATGAAAAGAATCTGTGAGAGAAAAGATTTCACTGGGCCTGATTAGAAAGCAAGGCTCAGCTAAGATCATGTGAAAACAAAATGTGACTTCCTCTTTCTCTCTCTCTTCTCTCACCTCTCTCCCTTCTAATTCCCTCCTCTTTCTCTCTCTCTCTCTCCTCTCTCTCTCCCTCTCTCTTTCATTTTTAGTTGGTTGTTGTTGGTAGTTTGGCTTGGTTTAGTTTCAGGCCAAAAAAGACTGTCAAGCTAGGTCCCATCTCCAGGCACTTCCAAGAGACCCCAAGCCTCTCCAGAAAAGCCATTTTAAATGATGTAAATCTGGAGGAGTTGGAGCCCCCAGGGATTAAATTTCTACTGAAATGCACATGGTTTTAGAGGGGAGGGGAGGGGAGGATATGAGCCCTTGACCTGGGGAATGCAAAGCCTTCAGGGAAATGCTTCAAGGTCTGATATCGAGAGTATCAGGTGCCCCCAGCCATTTACAGCTCTCATCATATTGTAAGGTAGCTGCAGATCGCACCTGGCTGGGCAGACCCAACTGGGGGTTGGGCAGAAGAGAGACACCTGTCTCAGCCTGTCTCACATATACATGCACGCATTCCTGGGCCTGGGAACTTTTTCCCACCACAAAGACATGTTTTATGGCTATGTTTGTGTTTTTATGACTGAACAATCTCACGTTCATCTGAGAGGAAGTACGGGCTAAGTGACCTGGGAGATGTGACACCTGGGTTCTGCCAGCCTGGTCCCATTGGAACTCAGATGACTCAGTCAGCCTGCTGCAAGAGCCAGCTATCTCCCTCTGCCCTGCCAGCCACCATCTACAAGGTCAACAGGTAAAGTCTGGGGGCAGAACCTGGCTCTTGGAAAGCTCAGTGGCCAAGCTTGGGCTTCCACTGCCTTCTCTGAGCCCCTGTGGTTACAGATGTTAAAAGGCTTAGCACATTCTTCTTTATGAAACGCAGAGAGCCATATGCATTAACAGAGCCATCATTAACATTTCATCCACATTCAGACACTGAATGCTTTCTTTGAGAGAGAGAGAGAGAGAGAGAGAGAGAGAGAGAGAGAGAGAGAGAGAGAGAGTGTGTGTAAACACAAAGATGTTTGTGCATAGGACGGGAATATCTGAATGAATACAGAGCTGTCCCCATAATCCCCAAATACCTGCCATCCATGGAAATTGAAAGAGGAAAGTATCTAAAATGATAGTTGCAGTCAGTGATTATGGGATGTCCCAGGCAAACTCATGGCTTAGGGTCATGGACAGTTAGATCAGGAAATGCCATGAAAGTATGAACTGTGATGAATGAGAAAGTTCTGTGAAGGACTAGGCATGTGGGTCCTTAGCAAAGAGCAGGAAGAACGAAGAAGCATTGTAGAATTGGACCCATCTTTGTTCTATTGTCTGGTGAATGTGCAAAGATCCTGGTAGAGCTGGTGCTGTGACCTGCCTCTTCTCTGTCACAGGATGAGTATTCAGTACATTCCTGACCACATCTTTTCCAATCACCAGAGGATTACATAGTCAGGGAGTTCCCCTACATCAGAGAGAGGGATGCTCAGAACCCTCCCCAGACTGTAATAGAAGGAGACTCTGAAGGAAAAGTAAAATGGGGCAGGGGAAAGAAAGAACGATGTGAGGTTCTGTGCAAGGAGCAGGCAAACCCAAAGATTTTATTTCACAGCCAATACAAACACAATGTTGCCCTCTCCAAACTCGGCAGACAGCAGATTATTTTCCGGACAGATTTGACAAAGGGTCTCCGAAAACAGCACTAGTAGTCAGAAGCAATAGTAAGGAATAGCCTGGGAGACAGGGACACTCAATTTTTGTCTAGCTAACTCTTCCATCCAAGGCTGAAGATCAAAGAATTCTTCTCTAAGAAATAAGATAGGCTTAAAAAGAAAAGTTACAGAGGAAAGCTATAGATATTGCTGTTTGGTTCTTAACACATGATCCAGATTACTTGACCCTCCTATACACATTATGATCCAGCCAGCCACACACAGCCTTTGTAACATCTGAGCTTTGAGGAACTTCTGTAACCTAAGAAGTAGTATGGCCACCAAGAAAAAAAGTGAAACATATTTAACATAACAGATATAACAATGGGTGGGATTTGATTCAGATCTATGACATAAGAACTGGATATTGTTTAAGAATGAGGAGTCAGAAAGAGGCCTTAGAAATTTGAAAATATACTAGTAGAATTTTTTTTCAACTGAAAGAATTAGAAGTCTTATGTAAATAAAACAGGGAGAATAAATTCAAGGCAGGGAGCAAAGACAACCAATCCAAGAGCTTAAAAAGATGGAGAAGGAATTCTAGACACGGAGACAAAGAAAATGAGAGGATTAAATTATCACAGTTGGAAACAGAAGAGATCTTTCTTTAACAGGAAATACTTTCCCCAGAAGAACCTGGTGTGAAATCTCTTAATATCAGACAAAGGAACCTCTAAACTTCTGGTGGAAGCAGAAGCTTAAGGGCCAGGTGGTTCATTGAGCTGTGGTCCCTTATCAGCAACTGGACTCTGCTAACATGATTTTTTTTTTTTAATGAGAGGAAAGCTGACCTGCCCCTGTCATTTTCAAAAACTATTTTGCAAACCCTTCTTTCCTGGACCCTGTAAAGGTGACTGGGAGAAGAAGAATAAAACTGTAAAAATGGGGGAGGGGCGGGGGAACAAGATGAACAAGATGGCTCGGTGGGTAAAGATGCTTGCTGCCACGTCTAATGACCTGAGTTTGATTCATAGGCCCCAGGTGGTGGGAGGAGAAAACTGACTCCAGAAAGTTGTTCTCTGCCTTCCATACGCCATAGCACTAGCAGGTAAGCACACACATACACCCACGTATTCACATACGAAGATAAATGTCCGTTAACATTGTTAAGAGAGTAAAAGATACAGGAAGCCATGTGACAGGGTTCCCTGCAGTGAGCATGGCTCTGTGGAAAGCGCCATTCAGACATTATCACCCTAGTCTCCATGGTAACCTTGTATATCAAGCATGACTTTTAAGCCTGGGGATGTCAACTCTCAAAGCAAAGATGTACTTTCCTGAGATCGTGTTAAAGTCCCCAAGGTCACACTGCTGAGCTTTCTGCTCCTTCATCTACTCTTCTTGGCCTACGTGCAGTGGTCACACAGAGAGTTCCTGCAAACAGCCTCGAAGGAGGAAGTGTCTCTGTGGACCTGATGAGAATGAAAAAAAAAAAAATTGGAGATTTCCTATATATTTATTTGTTTGTTTGTTTACTTTTACTTGAAAAAAAAAAGCTTCATGGATGCTGTGACACTTGCGTCACATAAATGTTGAGGGGAGGGCCAGGGAGATGGCTCAACACGTAAAGGGGCTTACAGCTCAGGCCTGAGTTCAATGCTGAAATCCACATGAGGGTGAGAAGAGAGAATCAGCTCCACAGAGTTGTCCTCTGACCTTCAAACATGCACCATGAGTCACACCCAGCCACCCCACTCCGTTCCCCACTCCTTTCTCTCTCTTTCCCTCTGTCTCTTTCTCTCTCACACACATACAAAATCATACCAATAATAATTTAATGTTGAGAGGAGATATTGGGATAAGATTGTTTTATGTCTTCTCCCAAATTCTCTTTAAAATATTATTTTTATAGGTCACATTTTACAAAGGACAAACCTAGGCAGTGGGCAGCCCCTGAACCTAGGTGTCCAACCATCACATTCTCTCTCCCTTCATCTCACTAGGCACCAGAGAAACACCTGCTGTGTTTAACCACTTGGCCACATGAAGTTGGGTTTCACCATTGCCCTATGTGGAGAAGGAAAATAGCTGAGAACAGCATTGGCTGCAGAAAGAAATCACTAGAAGTATAGCATGGTTCCAGAAGATTCATGGGCATGGAGAGTTGGGGGAGAGGAGGGCAAAGGTTGTAGTCAGCTGTCTTACCCATGCTGGAATGGAATTTTAAGCTTGGGGGTTAGGGTGGGAGCAGACGACAAAGCAAGCAAGGTGCTTCAGGCACAGTGAGCAGAGCAGGATTCTCTGAGAGAACAAAAGTCCCTGCCAGACAATCCTCCCATTTAAACCTGATCTGCCAAACCAGGCTGCTTCCCTCCAGTTCCAATTAACGGCCACCCTCCCAACACCAGACATGCTGAATCACCCTCCAGTGCCACGGAGATGCCTCATAAAAGCTTTGTGCTCATCTAATCCGCTAATAGCCTGGGGTGGTATTAGTGTCACAGTGGCAAATTCACTCCGATTTGGTGCTGTGCTTTATTATCTCACTGTAAGGAAGTCAGCAGCCTTGCCGAAGGAACTGCAGGCCCTCTGTTAACCCTTTCTGATCTCACCTTGCACAGCTGGCCAAGGAAAATCAGACGTCTAGTGAACAAAGTACCTATGGAACGATCCCCCTGCAGCCTCAGCTGCAGTGTGAGGACAGTGGTCCAGGGCTCTGCAGAGGACTGGTTGCTTCCAGGACTCGATTTGGGCTCCCAAACCCAGGGATGCTTGAGTTGTTTATGTAAGCAGAATGATGTTTGCATATGGTGTGTTTTCCTATGTGCTTCAAGCCATCTCTAGAGAGTACATAATACCTCGTGCAAAGAAAACGCCACAGAAATAGCCAGCACACTATTGTTTGGGAAATGTCAGTTCTGGTTTGTTTCAGCCGCAGATGTACACCAGGCAGACAGAAAAGGCAGGCTACCCAGTCACTCACCCAACAGGTGAGTGTGTCCCACGTACTCTGAGAAGTTTGGTATCCAAAACCCTAGCTCAGGCTGGGGAGATGTGAGGCACTGAGCTTGGATCCCCACTATCCACCTGCATGTGCCCATAACCTTAGTGCTACAGGATGTAGAATCAGTTCAGGAAACAGAAAGCAGGAAACAGGGAGATTACTATACCTTGCTAGTTCAGCCTGGAGAGTTCCAGGTTGTTGGTTTGTTGTTGTTCTGTTTTGTTTTGTTTTGTTTTACAGACTCTGACTCAAGGGAATAAGGGAGAGGGTGAATTCCATTTGGGTGATTTTGGAAAAGTTCTTTCATCTCTGTGAGCCTATGGTTTACTACTTGAAACATAGTCAAAATCTTACTCCTACATTAGACTTTCTACATCTGGGGATTGAACAATGGGAATGCACAGCATTTAAGTGCATGCAAGAAGCAGTCATGGGCATTTGTGTCTTTGCTTCCTTGGCTCACTTCAGTATTGTCATTTCTTTTTGCTCCTTGTGCAAAATCTCCTAGGGAAAGAAGGAAAATATGTTGACTCCTGGATAGGATGCTTTGATCAGAATATGAAACAGTCTAGGGGGCTTTGATGAACTCAAACTCTGCCTAATTTAATTTAATGGCACTCAGTCCTGGCAACTTGTGGATGTTGGGGGCGAGGAGAGTCAGGAAAGGGAGACAAAAGCTATTCCCAAGCATCATCATCTCCCTAATTTTGCCTGGAGACAGTAGAGAATTTTGCCAAGTATCCTAGTTTGATGGAGAAAGGCACTGTGACTGCTCGCAGGGAAACATGAACAACTAATCTTCTCTCCCAAGGTGGGACACTGATAACAGACCAGAGCAGGGAATAATCCACCCAAAACTATTTGCTGAAGCAATGAATCATAGCAGTTACTTACATGGTGACAAAAAGGCGGTCACCTCATCGAAAAGCCCAGCATGGGCCATGAGTTGTGAAAGCTGCAATGCTGGAGATCGCTATGCAATCCACAGTCATCTCCACCAGTGTCTTCTTGCCTCAGCATTGCCCACCGCTTGCTTTTACATCGGGTATCTGTGGGATGACTCTTGTAACTTCTCTAGTTCCCTGGGTCTTGTAAATTTTGTTGACTTCCTGAGTCATATGAGCATCCTCCCAAAAGGAGGAAATGCTTTAGTCTGGAGGAAAGGGCTGTGCAGCAACTGTTTAATCATAAAACGGATGAGTCATTTTGGCAGTACAAGAAGTAGCCCACATACAGGACCCACATGCAATGTGAAGCAACAAGGAAACTAAATTCCTCAGGCTCCACCATTCAAGTGATGGGCCAACTTGGTTTTAAAAAAAATACTTAAATGTACATGGAGTTTGGGAGAAAAAAATTGCTTTTTCATCTCTTAATCTATAGAATATCTTCTTTCTACCAACAGCAAGAACAAGAAGCTCTCCCACCGAGAGGTCACAGAATGCAGAACAAATTAGAGAAGTCTTTCCTGACTCACTGGCACTGTAGCCTATATTTGATAAGACTAGGGAAGAATTGGACGGCCCTGGGCCCAGTATGTCAACTGCAGGATGAAGCACTGAGTGTTAGCATGGCTGCCCTTAGAGCTAACTCATGTTGACATCATGCAGAATATAAGCACATAACTGTCTGATCTCCTCCTCTCTGTTACTAGATAGGTATAATTCTATTCTTATATCTGTTTCAGGCAGAGGCATACAAATGTTCAGATGGCCAAGATCATGGAATTTTTACAACAGACACCCAAATTCAAGCCCAGAGAGCCTGATCTCAAAGCTGTAATTTTAATTATCTTTGCCCTTTAAGTATAAATTTTGAACAATTGCATGCCAAGAGGTAATTTAAATAAAATTTTAAATCAAGGCGGCTGGAGATATGGCTCCGTGGTTAAGAGCACATACTGCTCTTTCAGAGGACTAGAGTTTGGTTCCCAGCACCCACTTGGGTGGCTTACAACAATCTATTACTCCAGCTCCAGAAAAACAATCCAGTGCCCTCTTCTAGCCTCTGTAGACACTGCACTCACTAACATAGACAAAATTAAAATAATTTTAAAATCCTAATTAAAAAGTGCATCCCCAAGTAGACTTGAATACAATCCAGAATATCTACCATGGGCTCTACAAAAAGAAGAGGATTCGACAGAACCCAAGAATAAAGATGAAGCATACCAGGCCAGGGCACACCTACTTCCTTCACCAAGCTTTAGCATTCTTTATTCTCTTGTATGAGATAGCAGGACCATATTGCTAAGTTAGCTGGGTATTTCACATGAATTCAGCCCTTCCCAATAAACCCTTTTATGATATTACCTTAAAACCACACGTTAAAGAATTATAGGTTAATGAATTACAGAGTGTTTCTAGGCTCTCTTCTGTCCTTACAAGAACTTGTTGCTAGAAGCTAAAATAATAAAACAGATTCTGAAGAACTCATTAAATGCACTAAGTAGTGCCAACCCACCTTCTGCTCCCAGATGCCCTAGAACAAACAGGAAAAAAAAAGGCGAAAATCCAAAAGCCAAGGTTGATTTGTATAGGAGAAGAATACATGCTCCCAAAATCCAACTCTTATAGTAGGAGTGTGTGCACCTTTCATATTCTGGAGAGAGAGAGAGGCAAAGTCCAGGGTCACCTGACACCTGACAAGATGCCAGAGTTGTGTATGAACTAGGAGGCACATGCATATTGATAACCACAAGGAGTTTCTCAAGGCTCAGGGGCAACTCACTTGAGCATGAGGGCGAGGGCCTCTCAGGGAGCAGTCTCTAGGCACGTGCATATTTTGTGGGTTTGTCTCTCAATCCACCAGGTTATCACCGTTAATGCGAAGAGAGAGAGAGCTCCTCCTAAGTCAGATTTTTCTCCGAATGTCCACTTATTACCAGCATATTGTGAGAATCTAAATTTTTCCCAAGCGCATAACTAATAAGAAAACAGGCGGTCATATGCAAGAACTGAACACAATAACAGTACTTGCTGAACTTAAAGAATTTCTACAGCTTCCCAAAGGACCCAATTCACAGTGAGAGAGGAGAAAGAAATACATGATCTGTGACAGTGTCAAGCTGCTAGTGTCTGAATTACAGTATGGTCCACCTGCCAATTGTCTGCTAGGAAAGAACTCGACAGCCAGGGAAATTCTCGCTGGAGTCAGGTTCCTGGAATGACCTAAGAGCAAAGGCCCCCTCAACCAGACTCTCCCCTTGGGGCATCTCTATGCTGGTTAATCCCAACAGCTGGATTCTAATAACTGGAAAACGTCCTGTCTATGCACTGGCCCAGCACTTAATGTCTGCATTACTCACGTCATTTTTAGCATGCCATATAGGGTGGTGCGATAATTTTAAGTGTGTTTTTTTTTTCCTTTAAAAAGTCTAGAGGTTAGGAAGGTGGTTTGGTGACACTGCATCAGCATGAGCACCTGAGAATTGATCCCTAGCATACCCAAATGTAAAGATTGTGTACCTGGGTTTCTAGCACCGGGGAGAGGATGAAGACAGAGAGATACCCAGCACCAAACTAGCCAGTCAGTGAGATCCAAATTTGGTAAAATAACATATGTCAAAACATCTGGTGGAGAGCGGTAGAAGAAAGCACACGATGTTGACCTCTGACCTCCCATGTGCACACACATGAACACACATGATCATGTATGCACACATATACCACACAGTAAAATAAATAGGACCAAAAAGATGGCTAAGTGGTAAGGTGCTGGCTGTGAAAGCATGGAGAGTAGAATCTAGAATCCCAGAACCCACATAAAGGTAGAGGAGGCAAAGCATCTGTCTATAATTCCAGCATTTGAGAGACAAAGACAGGGAACACCCAGGGTAAACTGGCTAGCTAGACTAGCTGGAATTGGTGGGCCCTGAGTTCAAGAGGCCCTGCCTCAAATAGTGAAGCAGAGAGTGGTCAAGGAAGATGTAAACCTCAGGCCTCCCACACACATACACAAGCGCATACACACAAACACACACAAACACACATGGGCTCATACACATGCAAAAATAAAAATAATAAAAGATATTCTAAGAATCTGAGAAGCAGATGTATATACTCAGTTCCAAAGCATCTGAGAGTAAGCATGTATCCAGCTGTTCTACCAACATTGGTTGAATGATTGTCCAATGATAAAAGTCGCCCAACTACCCCCAGATGAGATTTGTCTAGAGCTGGGAATTTAGAGAGATCATAATGGTCTGTGATGAAGAGTCAAGCTCAGATTAGAGGAAGCACATTTGTTGACAGACATCCACTCCTCTACGTGACATACAGCATTGTGCCCATGCCCTCCTCAGCAAAGTGTGCTTTCATACCAGGAAGAATGCAGCCAGTACAAGCAGAACAGAGTCACTGTTCCTAATGAGCCTCATCTTGTTCATAGCACCAGGATTACCATGAGGGATATCTATTTGTCTATGTGTTTCTCTGTCTCAACTGTGGACATGCTGACAGGTATAGCCATTCATTACAGCCTTGCCTATTTCTCCTGAATGAATATTTGACTGTCTTAGTTTCATTTCCATTGGAGTGGTGTAATAATCTGACATAAAGCACCTTCAGGGATAAGGGGTTTATTTGGCTTCCAGTTCCAGGATACAGTCCATCACTGAGGGGAAGTCAGGGCATGAACATAAAGCATCACACCCACAGTCAGGAGCAGAGAGAGAATAAATGCATGGATCCTTTCTCGCTATTTCTACATGGAATTGCCTCCAACCAAGAAACGCATCTCCAAGTCAAAGAAACACAGCAGGAACCAGGGATGGTGCTGCTTGCTATCAGGCAAACAGGCAGGGTCACACTCAACTTTCTTATACAGTTTAAGCTCACCTGCCTAGGGGGCCACCCATGGTGAATAGGGCCTTCCCATATCAATTAACAATCAAGACAACCCCTCACAGACATGCCCTTGCCTAGGCCAGTCTGATCTAGGCAATTTCTCAAATGAAATTCTTTTCCCAGATAATTTTAAGTTGTGTCAAGTCTGACAGTGAAAGCTAACCAGGACAGTTACTTATAACTTAGACATGTTATATCTAAAATACATAATTTCTACTTACATCTTGCCTCATTTTATTTCACAAAAATAGTGAACATTGTCTTCTCTCTAACAGAAGCCATGCCTTCGGTAATCACTCTAAACTTCCCCATAATTTACTATGGATGCAGGGAACACCTGACCAGGAAAACACTTGTATTTACAAACTTTGCATCCATATTTTATCCTACCAAGTTTTTGGGGTGTTTTCATTTTGTTGTGTTGGTTTTTTGTTTTGTTCGCTGTTTTGCTTTTCAGGCTGATTTTCTGACTCATCCAGTATCTAACCTCTGGTTTTTCTTACCACAAAATGGCCTCTAGTGTGTCCTGCTTTTCAACATCCTATTTTTGTAACTCAGCAACTAGTTTTTAGTTCTACTATTCACGTGCTAGCATGGAATTGTGCCTAAAATCCCTGTTGCTGTTTTTTTTACTTGCTGTGGCTTGATATCACAAGGCTCTAGTAACCTCTAAACATTGCCCATCTAAGTGGCATGATGACTATCATTCTTTGCTATTGTATTGTACAGTTAATATACAATCCAACTTTGCAATGATGGAAATAGTGTACATCTGTACTATCCAATCTGGTAGCCATTGAAGTCCTAAACTGACACTTGAAATTTGAGGACTACTTTGTTTCATTTAAGCTTAATGAACTTAAATTTAGGTTGCTGTAAATGCAATAGCAACTGCATTGGTTAGTGGAAGGGAGAGACCAGCATGTCAACTACATAAAGACAGCATAGTGGGGCCTGCATTCTAACATAAACAGGACTCTGTGCAGTACAGGGGAAATTTCACTTGCTGGGAAAAGTTAGCTTGGCTATGAAATGGCAATTTAAGGGACAAATGGCACTTCAACAAAGTAAGGAAACATCATGAGTAACTGCTTTAGGGGAAAGATGAGCTACTAAAAACCAACATTTTCTGGAGCACAGATGAGAGAAGCAGCTGGGAAGACTGGCCTGAGCTAAAGGTTGCTATAGATGTGGTAACAAATACAGCAGACCCAATCCATGCGCCACTACTTAAGTTTCAGGAGAATTAAAGTACTCAGCTCATCAGCTGTACCAGCTGCATTTCCGAAATTCAATAGCCACCTGTGACTACGGCTGCCGGCTGCCATGGTGGCTGTCCCAGGAACACCCGTCGCTGGGGCTTTTCTAACAGGCTGAGCTGTTACCGGTTTCATTATTTATGGCATTTTTGTTTTGTTTTATTAATAAATTCTGTTCTTTCACAATTTCACACATGTACACTAATGCTTTGTGTTCCCTCCTACTCTACCTACTCTCTCTTATTCTTTCTTCTAGCCTTTTAACACTCTCTCTTCCTCCCTGAAAAATCTCTTTCCTCTACTTGCTAATTTGGGTTTTGTTTGGTATCCTACAGAGTCCACACTGACTCCGGTGAACTTAGCAAGTAAAGAACTAGGCATTGTGCCTCCTCATCTCCCAGAATTTGTTGCTTGCCAACATATCAGGAATGTGTAGCTGGCCTCAAGATCTCTTCTCCACCATACCTAATTGTTAGGAGGTCTGGCTTCTGTGGATTCAGTGTTACTGTGTTTTATATCTTGGCTGTGTCTTGCTTAGAAGGGATGCTGTTCTCCAGCCCTTCTTCCCATCCTATAGCTCTTACATTCTTCCTAGCCCTCTTCCTCAATGCTCTCTGTGCTTTAGAGAGGTATAGCTGTCTTGTCTAGCCCTCAAGTGATAAAATAGGCAAACAGGAGACAAGAATCAGTTATTGGGTAAAAACAGTGATCAAGAAATACATGTGCCTTGGCACAGGAGACTACTTCCTGAACAGAACACCAACAGCACAGGCTCTAAGGTCAACAATCAATAAATGGGACCTCATAAAAGCTTCTGTAAAGCAAAAGATACTGTCATCAAAACAAAACGACAGCCTACAGACTGGGAAATGATCATTACCAATCCTACTTCTTACAGAGGGCTAATATCCAGTATATATAAAGAACTCAAAAAGTTAAAAAGCAAGAAATCAAGTAATCCAATTAAAAAATTGGGGTATGGAGCTAAAAAGAGAACTCACTGTAGAGGACTATAGAATGGCAGAAAAACACTTAAAGAAATGCTCAACGTCCTTAGCCATCAGGGAGATGCAAATCAAAACGAC
>CM053745.1:18070434-18090664 GCA_028658305.1 Pachyuromys duprasi | reverse complement strand
CTAAGTGAGGTATCCCAAAAGCAGAAAGAAACTTATGGTATATACTCACTTATATAGTCCTATAGGATAGGAAGGTCATGCTGAAATCTATACACCTAGGGAAGATATACAAGAAGGAGGACCCCAGGTTGGTATGATCAATGCTCGTTTAGATGAACCAATGGGATGGACATTGAATGGAGGATAAAACAAGCAACAGAACAGGATCATACCAAAGAGGGCCTCTGAAAGAATCAATATAGCAATGTATCAAAGCAGATATTAAGAATCACAACCAAGCCTTCGTCAGAGGGTGGGAAATAATAATAAAAATAGGGGAAATTAATAAGACTTGTGGAGAACAAGAGCTCCACAAAGACCAAACTGAGCAGGGCACAAGGGTCTTCTATGGGACAGTTTCTCCAACCAAGGACCATGTATGGATATGTCCTAGAACTCCCGCTCAGAAGTGGCCTATAGTAGCTCGGTATCCAACTGAAAACCCTAGTAAGGGGAACAGGGATTGTTTCAGACATGAACTCGATGGCTGGCTCTTTGACTCTCCCCCATACACACCAGGGAGCAACAGCCTGGCTAGATCCCAGGGGAGGAGATTGTAGCCAGCCCTGAGGAGACAAGATGAACTGGGGTCAGATGGAAGGGGAGGAGATCCTCCCCTGTAGGTGGACTTGGAGTGGGTAGGGAGGAGATGAGGGAGGGATGGGGAGAGTGGGAGGGAAAGAGGGAGGGGGCTATGCCAGGGATGCAAAGTACCTAACCTCTGATTGATATAAAAATAAAAATAGAAAAAGATTTAAAAAAAAGAAATACATGTGCCCATTATTTAAGAGAGTTCGAAAAATCAGGAGCTAGACATGTGCCATTTCAGAAGTTGGAAAGGAATTTTCAGATGCATTTTCCCCTTTTGCCATGAAAAGGCTTCACACTAACCCATAGTTATCAGATGTTTCCACCTTTCAGCGGAACTTGATTCAGGCAGGCAATATTTTATAGTGAAGTGCCGACTTTCAATGACACACTAGATTCTCTGAAGCTAAATACAACCTAGTTTGTGAATAGGAATTTTGTCTTTAAATTCTCTTTTGCTCTCCTGCTCAGAGACGCTAAGGCCACCAATGCAGAAGCCTTGTTCCCCCTTCCCCTCTCCTTGACATAGGAAAGAGCGTTTCTTGTGCAGTGGGACTCTCTGGGATAGTGCCAAGGCGTCAGTGAGAGTGTGGTGTCATTCCAAGATCCAGTGCTGGACTGGAGAAGCAAAGTAGTGACTGTGACTTTACAGTTGACATTCACTAGATAAAAAGCTGGGGACATAACCCTGCTACTTCCTAAAACAAAGGATTGATCTGCTAACATGTAAACCAAGCTAGCATCTCCTCTGCAGAAAGGCACTTTTGTTTACAACGAATTCAGCCAGCCACATGGCTTAGCTTGCACCAATTGAGGATCAAAGGAGATGATTTATGTAAATGCTTGGCAGCAAACAGAAATAGCACTGAACTGTTTGAAGGGTCGAACAACTTTTA
This sequence comes from Pachyuromys duprasi, assembly GCA_028658305.1. Lineage (NCBI taxonomy): Eukaryota > Metazoa > Chordata > Mammalia > Rodentia > Muridae > Pachyuromys > Pachyuromys duprasi. The sequence continues at coordinate 18,089,141 of CM053745.1, read as the reverse complement.
AACATCTCATGTTTTATCCTAGACCCACTGTATTCACATTCACACCAATGGTTGAGATTGCTGTGTACTTAGCAGCATCAAAGATATGACACGGAGCTCTGTGCCTGAATCACATTCAATACTGCAGACTTGCAGGGATGAAAGGTGCCCATTTTATCTGGGGAAGAGTCTTGATAAGGCAAGAGAAAATGGCAAAGTCCTGAAGTGTTGGCCTCTGAAGTTCACAGCATTTTACTATCGGGTGTTTTTAAAAGGAGACCTTGTTATCATGGTCACCACCAGCTGCAGCCAGAGACTCACAGTCAACTCCGGAGATGCATTTGTGTGGTTCAGCTAAGAGCTTAGATCACATAAGAACTGTGACGTTTTACTTTATAAGGAAAAGGGCCTGCCAGAACACTGTGTGTTTTTAGACACTTTCTTGAAAGCCAAAGAGGTGAACCTGCTACTTAATGAGAAACGACCACCAGCATTTGTTATGAATGCCTTTTCTTATGAGATTAGGGATTAATAAATTAGATGTTTTTAAATAAAACCAACCAACCACTGAAAGATGTTAATGACTCTATGAACTAATATAATTCAAATAATCACTGGAGAAAAATTATAAAATCATGTATGAATCACATTGTATCTGAAGTGTACAATAAACCAAGTAGACTTCAATTTTTGGTGTACAAAAATTCACTGATGTGGTTTAATAGTCCCCATTGTGCTAATCCTTCAGAACTATATTGTAGAGCTGTGATGATATATCAAAGGAGGGGTAACCATTATCTGAAAAAAGATTTGTCTTTTTCCAAAAGCCCTGTGCAGGGCTTTTATCAATGCAAAACAATACCACAGGAGCAGATATGAAGAACCCAGTCTTCTATTAAACCACACAAGAAAAAACATTGTAAAACAGAGTTGTCACTCTATTTTTTAGGTATCACATTCTTCAAATTCATTCCTTTTTATTAAAATATGCTCTCTATAAACCTAGACATATCTCTCAGAGACTGCAAGTGCTCTTAACCATTGATCCATTTCTCCAACCCCATGATGATGGATGTTAATACTGTCTCATGCTCATCTACAGCCTCTGGATGAGGGAGTCTGAGACAAGGTAAGCTCTTTCCCTATGCTGTGTGTCCAGAAACCTCCAAGAAATGCTGCTTTTCTGGAGAAAGAGGATGTTGAAAGTGATGGTCTAGGATATAGTCATCCTGTGTTGTGACAAAATCTGTCTCTCTTCCTCTGTGTGTACCTGCGTGTCTCTGTCTCCTTTTCTCCCTCCCGCTTCTTCTCCCTCCGTCTGTCCTCTATCAGTCTCTCCCTCTTTCTTTACTCTTGGGCTTTCATTCTGATTAAAAATGTTTCATTGTTACAAGACTCTATTAGCCTAAGATCCAATGTTAGCTGATTCCTAGTTGAACAAGATGAGACATTTTTGATATACCCATATGGGGCTCTGGCATGCCTCCAAATATGTTGCTGAAGAATGTGGAGTCTATACAAAAGACACAAAGGGAGTCTTGTACTAATATCTGCCTTTGCCTCTATAAGGTATGCTGAATCTCTAACACCCTGGTGGGGACATGACCCCACTGTTTGAATGGGGCAGAACTAATTGGAACTAGAGCTGGGAGACAGGATTCCAAAGCCAAGCCATGCTGCTCCAGCAATAAGTGGTTTTCCAGGGAGTCTGTTCCAAGGGCCTGTGTTTATGATTCTCTCTCTGAGAGCCCCTCAGGGAAAGGGAGCCATTTCTCACGTGGCGTTTTCCAACTCAAGAACACAGCCCCTTCCTAGCACGGTCACCCTGACCCTTCTGCCCCAGCCCTTAAGGAGATTACTCTTGTAGGCTTTGGCACCTCAGCTAAGATGGTGCTCAAAGTCTGGCAAGAATCTTTTCTGTTTTATTGCCTCATTGATAAATTTGATACTCGGAGAAAACAAATTGAGTTTGAGATAACTCATCCATTTGAGGCGAAGAGGAATTAGCAAAGGGCTGCTTCATTAAGCAATTGTGTTCTAAACTTTAAACTTTGCCTCCATCAATCCACTTTTCAGAATCTTTAGATGAGTTTTTCCAAAGGTTCTGCCTAGCCCAACTCTCAGACACAAGTTGAACTGCCATTCAAAATGTTCCTAATAGAAGTCAGCCATTTATCAACTTTACAGCCAAATGTGAATGGCTGGCTCCTTTGGAATATATACCTTGTTAAAAGATAATGTGCAATGCCCACCGTTCTCTACCCTACCATGCTGTGTCAAAGATCATCATAAAGAGAACTGTTAGCAAACATTTTTCTCATCCATTTTCCTTGACAAATAATCCAAATTTTAAAAATGGGGTACAGAGCTAAGCAGAGAATTCTCAACAGAGGAATATCAAATGGCAGAGAAACACTTAAAGAAATGCTCAATATCCTTAGTCATCAGGTAAAATACAAATCAAAACGACTCTGAGATTCCATCTTACACCAATCAGAATGGCTAAGAGCAAAAACTCAAGTGACAACACATGCTGAAGTGGATGTGCAGAAAGGGGAACCCTCCTCCATTGCTGGTGGGAGTGCTGCCTTGTACAACCACTCTGGAAATCAATCTGGTGCTTTCTCAGACAATTGGGAATAGCACAACCTCCAGATCCAGCTATACCACTCCTGGGCATATACCCAAAAGATGCCCCACCATTCAATGAGGACATTTGTTTAACCATGTTCATAGCAGCTTTTTTGTAATAGCCAGAATCTGGAAACAACCTAGATGTCCCTCAATGAAGGAATGGCTACAGAAATTGTAACACATTTTCACAATGGAATACTACTCAGCTATTAAAAACAAGGAAATCATGAAAATTTCAGACAAATGGATGGAACTAGAAAAAAATCATCCTGAGTGAGATAATGCATACACACACAGTATATACTTGCTTATAAGCTGATACTAGCCATATAATATAAGATAACCATACTAAATTCTACAGACCTAAAGAAGCTAAACAACAAGGAAGACCCTAGGGAAAATGCTTACATCTCTTTCAGAATGGCAAACAGGATAGACACCAGAAGTGATGGAAGAGAGGGAACAGGATGAGAGCTTACTATAGAGGGTCCTCTGAAAAGCTCCAACCAAAAGAGATAGAAGCAGATGCTGAGACTCAGAGTCAAACTTTGGGCAGAGGGAAGGGAGTCTTATAGAAGAAGGAGGAGGGAGAATAGAAGGACACGGAAAGGACAGGAGCCCCACAAGGAGACCAATAAAGCTAAAGAATCTGAGCCTGGGTGGAGACATGGCTCAGCCATTAAAGGCTAGACTCACAATCAAAAATATAAAATTCTGAGCCCAGGGGGTACTGCAGAGACTGATACATCAAACAAAGACTGTGCATGGAGAGAACCTAAACCCCCTGCTCAGATGTAGCCTATAGGTAGCTCAGTCTCCATGTGGGTACCCAAGTAATGGGAGCAGGGGCTGCCTTTTGTCATGAACTCAGTTGCCTGCTCTTTGATCACTTCCCCCTGGAAATGCGGCCTTGGCAGGCCACAGAGGAAGAGGATTCAAGCAGTCCTGGTGAGATTTGATAAGCTATGGGCCAATGGCAGGAGAGAACTCCCTGTCAGTGGACTAGGGGAAGGGGATGGGGGAAGAGGGAGGGAGGGTGGAATGGGGAGGAGTTGAGGGAGTGGCAACAATCAGAATATACAATGAATAAATTGTTAAAAATAAGTAAATAAATATAAACAAAAGTGTGGGGGGGAGGAGTCCTGAATTTGAAGGGAATAGAAAGCTGTATCAGAGGAAATGTCAAAGAAGGTCTTAGGACTGAGCAAAATCAGACAACACAAGAGCTAGTTTGTAATTCAGTACCTAGCATCATGCATTATTTATTTATTTACTGTCCTGGACCATAGTAAGTTACGGATTGATTGCAGAATTTTTTTTTTTATCTTTTTCACCTTAAACAGCCATTAGTTGTCCTTGCCAAGGCTTTTCATAGATAGTGTGGGAAACTTCAGGCAGAAAACCCAACCCTTGAAAAACCTGTTTTGTTGTTTTTTTTCTTTAAAAAGAACATACTGTCTTTATTTCTCTGTAAGCCACAAATGAAATAAAAGCTTTCGTAAGTCTCCAACACGGGGATCTAAGTGAGTTTGGGTATACTAAAATCAAACCCTCAAACCAGAGCTGCTTCTGTGATGAGAAAGGTAGGACAGGACATCAGCTTCCTTGTGCCCACAGCATCTCTAGCCACACCCGTCTCTGCTTTCTGGCTCAGAGTTCTCATCATGCTTCTACGCCTTAGACCGTAATATAAGCAGTATTTAACAAAAGCATATCTTCAGAGCTGCATTTGGGTTTATGCAAAGTCAGGATCTTTGGGCCCTGACCCAGGAGAGGCCAAGAGGAAAGCTACCAGCCTGCCTTGGTTCACCCATCATCAACTGCCTGCTGACATGCAGCCGGTGTTAAACCATCCAGGGAATTTGTACAAAGTCATTTCTCAGGCAAAATGAAAACAACCAGGTGACTGACCACCAGTGAGCAGGAGCTACAATTAATAATAGCCGAGTCTTGGAGCATGAAGGTTTGGATGGAGTTCAGATAATTACCCACAGGTTGAAAGACATTCTCAAAACCTTGCAAGATCCAAATTTAGACTGCCACTTGGCCGAGAACAAGTTGAATGACATTTTCTTGGATGAAAGCCATAGTTTCTATTCCAGGTTGGACTCAAAGACAGGCAAAAGACAAAAAAGAATAGAGTCTAGCAGGTACAATGGAGTGTGGGGGTTGAATAAAACTTTAGATTGATAGGTAAATGGATAGATAGATGGACGACTAACACTGGAGTGTGAACCTTGAATGTCCTTAAAGTTCCTTGTTGCTAAAAAGTCACCAACCTATGGCTCTGTTGGAAGGTCACAGATGACAGGTAATAAACAGATAAATGATAGATTAGATAGACTGATGATCCATACATGAATAGATAGATAAATGAATAGATGATAGAGATAGATGTAGAAAAATAGAGATAAATGATAGTTGATAGATAGATATGGAAAATAGAGATAAATGATAGAAGATTATAGGTAGATAGAGGTAGATTGTCATATTGCTAGATTGAGCGATTGATGACAGACACATAGATAAATAATCTTTCCTTGCATAGTCCTCAGCCATTACAGGATATTTATATTTAATGGAAATGAATAAAGCTAGCTCTTGAAGCAAAAATATGAAAAGTAATTGGATCAATAAACTCTGTCAAGGTAAAAAGTAACTTGGTAAATAGGAGAAAGGCATGTTTGGATATAGGTATCTATGTCTCCAGAGATGTAGATATGGATATATTGATTAGACAGAGGAAGACAGGGATCGCTGCATAACCACAGACATTGCTCAGCCCCTGAGGTTTGTGTTACGATCCTACTGACCACACAGAAATAGACTATGGTTACAATTCTCAGTCCTAGATCCAGGTATTGGCCATGGGCTTTCTCACACCTTGAGAATGCTGCTAAGAAAAATATATTCCCAAAGGGAGGGAAGAAGCTGTTGCGTGCCTATAGTGTGTACCTGGAAAGGTCACATTGATGGGAACACATACTGCATAAATGACCCTTTTTCACAATTGAGATAAAGACTGTAAAATTATTACAATAATCTCTCACAAGTTTTAATATCTTAAAATAGACAAGATACCTCGTGCTGGCCACCCAGTGAAGCAAACAGAGTTTTCTATTGTTGCTGGGTTCTTTGAGGGTTGCTTTTCCCATTTCAAATACAAAAATTTAAGTCTCAAGAAAAATACTTTAATGGAATCACACAGCCAGTTAGGGGTCAGTGGGATTAGAATCCAGAAACCCTGTTGGACTATTTCTTTATTCATTATAGTATATCCTACGATCCAAGGAGTGCCCAAAAGGTGGTCCTTGAAAACATGTGAGCTGGGGAAGTCAGGCACATACATAGGTATATTTTGTTTGTTTGATTGGCTGTTTTTTAAATATATCATATGATCATAATCCCCTTTGCTAGGAATTTAAGCTTTACCAGTTTCTTCCTGGAGCTGAGCAGCAAAGCTCAGTGTTTCAAGAAGAGAGATAACATGTGCTTTCAGACTCAGAATCAACCCACACCTTAAGAGTATCTCATATGTCAGGAAAAGCAGATATTTGTTACCTGATCCCTACAATGGTCTTGAAATGTAGTTATGGTTTCCCCCATTTCCTAGAAAAGAAAAGAAATCTAGAGACTGAAGAGTGGTGACTTGCTAAAGACAATTTCTCTGTAGCATTAAATGCCAAGGTCGAGCCAACGTAAATGGGAACACACCAGAGATGTAGAACAAGAAGAGATATAGACTCCAGAATTTGACACTAGAGATGAACACTGGAGGAAGAGATACAGGCAGAGAGAGGCGAGCATGTAGTGCAACTAACCAGCATGGACTGAGCTCTATGAAGAAATTTTTGGAGATTTTGAAAACCTTGAAACATAACATTAATGGCAGCTGCTACCCATTGTGAGAAGATAGAAGAGTGAAGAAGCAAAGACACATCTAGCACCTGAAAGACTCTCACTGTTGGGGTTCAAATATTGCCTCCTAAAGCACTCAGTAGAAAACTGCCTCTCATCCCCAGATCCACTAGTTATGAATAAAGGATACTAATAAAAACTTGTAGTGAGGAACAGATAGTAGAATACAGGTGATATGAAAGCAGAGAGGGGATGCTGAGTATAAAGGTTTAAGTTGGGATGGACAAGAAGATGTGGAAGATGAGGAGGATGAGTTAATCAAAACCAAGAATACATGAGAAGGCCTTCTAGGATTCCATGACCTTATAAACTAATTTTTAAAGGCTCTTGAACAGAAGTACCTTGCATAGGTAGACAATGTTTTTCCCCAGAAGACATGGATTATTAAATGAAAATATCAGTGTTGGGTGTAGGGTATTTTCTTATGAGTTATTGATCACAGGGGCCCCAGAGGGCTGAAGATACACTTTGCTTGGGGGACATAGATGGAGCTTGGATTGAACTGAAAACTTCCTCCCTGATGGCTAGCTTTCATGGTACTAGAAGGTGCTATGCAATCTTCTATGGATAGAGGGGCATCAACAATTTTACCCAGTGATGGACCATACGTAATATAACGATACCAACCCACCAGGCAACAAGGTACCCACTGCTGCAATAGTGGCATGGCCGTAATGGTGTGAATCAACCATTAACCCAATCTGATTGGATTTGAAACCTGGTCCAAAGGATGAAATTCTTGCCTTATACTGTAAACCTGGTCGAGATTTATAGCTGGGGAAGTCATAGGCCCTAGAAGAAACTTAACTGCTGTTGTTTAGATAAATGAACATATTGTCAAACTACTTTCTAAATACTAATGTTTATATCCATAGATTAGTGTGCTGCTTTCAGCCTTGGTCTGAGATGCTTCTCTTTTGCAGTAGGCAGTAGTTACTGCAGAGAATCATAACCAGTCAAAGTGCTAATAATAAGTAACTATTGAGTGTTCAGTTCTAAACAGGGCATCTATCACACACACACAAACACACACACACACACACACACACACACACACCCCAGACTCAAGAAACATCCCAGAAGGGAGCAAAGGTAAAGAACATAAGAGCCAGAGGATGGGGGAAAGTACTGTGGAATGTCGTCTTCTGGACATGCCGTGACAGTTTTGCTCATAAACTCAAAGCAGCTGCAGTTACCTCACAACTTCCATACAAGATTAAGTCAGCAAACTTTTTGCATGGATAGGAATCATAAGACCTTATTCCTAATTAAAGAGCTATTGGTGGTTTGTGACTCTTATGGGATGAGGAGCCATTTTTCTTTGGGAGTGTGGTCAATAATAGATTTCCCATGCTCGTGTGGATGACACCACTCCTATTGACATGGGGACAGCACTAACTGGACTCACAGTGTTATAAAGTGGACATAAAGACCAGAGAGAGTGTGTTGAGAGTGTCTTGAAAGGGGTGGGAGGGATCTTGGGACAGATCTGATCAAGATACACTATATACATCTATAAAATTATTAAAGAATAAATAAAGATATTTCTTTACAAGAAGTTGTATGTTGCCATTGTGGGTGAGTTCAGTCAGGTTTGCTACTTTAAATAAGTTCTGTGATGGGAAAATCTGAACTAAATTGCAAAGGAAATGAAGAAACATGTAGTAGATACGCTAGGCAGATATGCACCAATTAGATGAAGTATCAAATTCAAAGTTTACACATGTTCACTAGACAGTAATAAGCTGTTTACAGAGAAGTGAGGGAAAGGAGAAAAGACGAGAAAGTGGGGGTTGGAATCATGGTTGTATTTCATCTATGCTTCTTTTGATGATTGTTGGGCTTCTTTAAATTTTTAAGAAAGAGCAACACAATGGCTCTGTGGGTAAAGTCACTTGTACCAAGCCTGATAACCTGAGTTCAGTACCCCTAGGACCCACATGCTGCAAGGAGAGAACTGACTCCCACAAACTATCTTCAGCCTCTTGAAAGAAAAAAACTTCTGACATCTTCCATGTGCATTAACCTGGTGGTCATTATGGCTAAGTACTAGTTTTTATTGTCAGCTTGACACAACCCAGAGTCACCAGGAAAGAGGGAACCTCAATTGAGGTATTGCCCAGATCTGATTGGCCTGTGGCTATGCCTGTGAGAACTTATCTTCATTATCCATTCAGTTAGGAGAGCCTCATCCACTGTGAGTGAAACCCTTCTTAGGACAGGTATCCATGCTGTATAAAAAAGCTAGCAAGGAGCGAGCCAGTAGGCAGCATTCTCCTGTGGTATCTGCTTCAGTTCCAGCTTGAGCTCCTGCCCTGACTTTACTCAACAATGAGCTGTGACCTGGATGGATAAATTGGAATAAGCCTTTCCCTTCCACATGTTCCTTCTGGAGTAGCGGTGCTTACCACAGCAACAGAAATAAGTAAATAAACCAAACATGGAAAAGCAAGTGCCACAGGTTCTCACTTGCACACAGACTCTAAAGTAGACACCATTGACTGGGAATTACCTGTAAGTGTGGGATGAATGGTGTGGGGAGATCAATCAAAGGGTACAAGGTTTCATTTAGAAAAGAAAGAAAAATAAGGACGTGAAAAAATATTCTTGCTTTCTGTGGGTATTCTTTTGTCTGAGTTCTTGAGTTTCTCGGTTTAATTCTGTTCCACTTTTATTGTTTATTTATGAATGCATTCGGAGTAGTGGCATTTCCCATGAGAACTAGGTTGGCATAAGTTTGATGTGTAACATTCCCATTGTTGGTAATTTTCTAAAGAATCTGTTATTGCAGTCATGATCTCTCTGTTAACCCGAGAATTACTTAAGGTCATTTTTTTAATTTAAAACTTTTGCTGGTAATTTTAATGTATATCATATTATAGGTCAAGAGACTCCTCTTCTGCTTAAACCCAGTGGGAAAATGTTAAAGGAAACCAAATATGTGAACAGCTGTTGGTAAGTCACAGCTTACACACACACACACACACACACACACACACACACTGGGGTGGGGAGAAAGCTCTATCTTTCAGTCTTGCATCCCTACAAGCACTTGCTGCCAGCTATACAGACAGCTGTTGCCCTGCAGCAAATCTGAGGAGGCAGCTGAGTACTTTTTCAAGGAATTATGCTGGGGCCTTCTCAGGAACCTCTATGTGTTCACTCTTGGGACAGGCAGTGGTTTTGTCTTGGTTTTCTGGCCTTCCCAAGGAGGTGGGTAAGAAGCTGAACACCAGATCTGTGTTCAGCTCCTTAATGAAGCAAACTCCTGCTGAAGTTGCACAATCTGCTGTGAGCCTGGCTCCAGAGCTTACAGAGGAAGAAAAGGTGATGATGTTCAGGGGGAAGCAATAGCCAAGTTCCACAAGGCAGAATCAAGATTACCCAGATACCCAGATGGCTGTAGACGTTGTCACCTGAATATATTAACATAGATGGAGAAGAGTCAGAGTCAAAGCTCTAAAGTTTGCTTAGCGCCTGAGTTACTTGGGAATTTGCAAAGGCTCTTCCACGAGTTGACCCCACGTGGCTCTCTGATATCAATAGTTTCCCCTTGAAATTCTGCCATATCTCTTTCTAAGGAAACAAAAAGTCCGAGCAGGATATCATTTTAAATGTGTGACTTTGTGCCAGGCTCCACTCAAGTCTAAACCAGAGGTCAGCTGGGGACCTTCTGCCCCTTTTCATTAACTTAGTTTCCTTGACTTACTCTACTCCACACGCTTTACATCAGACCTCGCTTTCCATGGCCTTCAGGAAGCTCAGAGTTGCTTTCCTATCCACACTCATCCCTCAAGATTCTGGGGTGTCACAGAGATGGGTAGACTCCAGACCTAACCACCCACAAAAGCAATCTCTCCCTGTCCTCAAGGGAGCCCATCAACACTGATCACTGGAGAAGTCGGAGCATCAGGGTAGAGCTTGTAACACCCACCCCGGGTGTGAAACCTGCCATCACATCACCATGGAGCCTTGTCCTTTTTCTCTGCTCATTCCTCCCCACCTTCCTCCTGTTCCAAAGACTTCACTCTCTGCTATTCAAAGGATCTTTCTCCTTCAGAACCCTGGGGCACTGGCCCTGAATGTTCCATTTCTACCCGAGGTGGGTTTGGAAAGTATTTTCCTGGGAAAGGAACCAAAACATTCTCTCAGAGGGATTCTGACACCTGCTATTTAGTGAAGTCATCAGCTCCTTTTAATTAAAGGAGGAGCCCAGATTCAAGAAACCATCACGAAACAGTCATGAAGGTGTTCTGTAATCAATTTCTACTGGCTGCAAGGCACTATAATGGAACCACAGTAATGTAAGGTGACCTTGCCCTTGAGACTCATGTAAGTGAGCTACAAGGAAAATGGAGGGTCAAAGAGATGGGGGTCACTTCCTTCTGTGAACACCAGGATAAAAAGTCTGTGTGGGCTGGAGGATTGTCTCTGCTGTTAAGAGCTCTGGTTGTTCTTGCAGAGGACCTGGGTTCTGTTCACAGCACACACATGACTGCTCACTCCAGTTCCAAGGGATCTGGCAACCTTTTATGGCCTTCTCTGACACCAAGAATGCATGTGGTACACAGACATACATGTAGGGCAAACAGCCATATAAATAAAAGATAATAATGAGTTTGGCTGTAAAAGTTCTATAAGAAGCCAAAAATCAGCAAAATCCCAAGTCAGGTTGCATCTCAAGTCAGGTTGCATCTGACTGGTCTTAGTTTACTGCTGCTGCACACAGAAGCACATCATGTTTTTCTCCTGGAAGAATTGCTCATCATGGGAGGCTCATATGGGAGGGAGCTTTGGAAGTAAGAGAATGAGATACATCAGATCCAAGAAGCAGCAACAAGGGGGCAAAGGCAAAGACAGTTAATGGCCCGTGACATAGCCTTCATGGAAAAGGGCCAATAGCTTCAATCACTGCCATCATGGGTGATGCAATGACCTGTAGTGCTCTTCTGTGTTGAGACCATTAGGATGACCTCATGTGGGATGTGAGGAGAATGGTTATAGTCGAGCAGACAGCATTCCTTCAGGTCCATGGGGCAGTAGAGACAGACTTTACAGTTAGTACAATGGAATGATTTTTAGTATATTTTTGATTATTCCTTTTTTCAGTTAGCATACACAATGGCAGGTTTCACTGTAACATTTTATACACATATATCATTGTACTTTTGTTCATATTTATACACCTCTACCTCCCCATTTGGTCCCTTCTCCCTTGCTCTTGCTTTCTTTTGTGTTTATCTTCTGTGAAACAACTATGATAACATCTCAGTTTATAGGTAGGAAAAAAATGAGATTCAGGATGTGGGCATAGCTTCCCCCAAGTCACACAGTGTGGTCTCTGGAGAGACATGGCTGATTTTCACAGTAGAAACGCTCCACTCTAGAACCCTAGAGTCTGACCATCAACAGGAGAACCTGACCCACTCATAATATTGTAAGAATTATATTTCAAAAATAATAAACAATTTGTGTGACAACTCTCCTAGACATAAATACTAATACTACTTAATAAAATTAGTACTGAGCTGGGGGAAGCGTGGCTCAATGGTACAGGGCTTGCCCAGGACTTACAGAACTCTGGGATTCATATTCAACACTGACAAAAAAGAAACTTAAAAACTGTACTGACCATGTCATTACAAGGCAAAGAGAGAAGACACAAGAGGTAAGAAAGAAGAGGAGATTGCATCTGCTTTCAAAATTAGAAATTCCATGATATATCCAAATTGAGGTCTCAGTAAAGACTATATTCCTGCTTTCAGTTCACTCAAAGCAAAAAATCTCCACAACATGTCATGAGAATTTTTAAGCTTAGACATTTCCATCAGCCTGTGGTGTGTTCTTACAGGAAGATCTGGGGGCCATGACGTCTACAAAGAGAGGCTCTGAAAAGGATAGTTTGTAAGTTCTTTGCCCACGTTGAGCTCCAAGGGTTCAGCACCATGCCATGACTTCCATAGACCACAGCACACAGAGAATAGTCCACTGCAGACAAGGACTTCACCAGGCATAACCCACCTGTTTTTTCCACCTGAGCAATCCCTAAGTTTTCAGGCTAGGGCTCTTGTCAGGCTGCCCATCAGATAAAGCATTCCACCTCACAGGTGGATGCATTTCACTGGGCCGCCAATAAGCTGCAAAGAAATCCCTGTTTTCATGATCAGATATCCCGAAATAGCAGAAGTATTAACAGACTATTAACTATTGATGCAGCTCCCCTGTGGAATCAAAAGTAAGTGGGGATCCTGGTGCTGCTCAACCTGAGGCCCAACTTTGGTATTTAAACTTCAGGATTCTATGCAGCTTCTAATTAGAATCTAGGTTTTCCCCTACTGAACTTAATTATCACTCACTCACTGATGGCAATAATAATACTAATAATAAGTTCTTACGTCAGTACTTTTCAACTTTTCAAATCACTTTGCCGTGCTTTATCTGCATAGGCAGGCAGAGTTTGTAAGTAGGACAAGTATTATTATACCCATACATGCTAATAATAGCTAATGTTTAGGTGGCCCTGTGCATTTCCGGAGCGCTTTCATAAATACTTTCTCGCTGTACTAGAGGCTGAGTTCCTGGGCACGAGAACCAGGTCTTACCTGCAGTGTTTAGGTGAGCTAAGACAAACACAACCGGCTCATATAGGCACATAAAAGTTTAAGCCTATTTGATCACAATGAAAATGCCACTGGTTTTATTGGAGAATGGGAGGTAAATCTTTTAGTCCCTGGTTTTCAGACAGGAAAATTGAGGCTGAAAAAGTTTAACGTGTTCGAAGTCACATGGAGAGCATCCAGACAAGAAAAGGGCAGTTTCTAAGTAACCGCTAACTCTATTCTTGTCTCCCTATTAGCACTTCTCAGACTTGATCATTTAATGTGCAAGTTATCTTTTCCTGTGGCTGGGACCAAATACCTGAAAAAAAGCAACTTATCCGAGGGGCTGTTATTTGGGCTCACAGTCTGAAGGAATACAGCCCAATGTGAAGGGGAAGGCATAGCGGCAAGAATCTGCTTGCTTGCATCTGGGCAGTTCAGGTACCAAGAGAAATTAAAGGTAATACTCAACTTCTTTTTTTTTCCTTTTTGGTTTTGTCCATAACACATGCCCCTGAAACAACCATAAAATTATTTCACTGCTAATTCATAACTATAATTTTGCTACTGTTGTTAATCATAATATAAATATCTGATATGCAAGATATCTGGTAGGAAACCCTCAAAGGGGTCACAAATGAAAGGCTGACAGCCGTTGTTATGAAAGAAACAGTTTACTGGGACTTTACAGACCCAAAAGGTGAGTTCCTCCTCAACTCCACCAACTAAAATATGAGTCTATAGGGACTATTCTCATTCAAATCACAGGATGACATTGAAAGATTCAGAGGTATAGCCTTATTGGAAGAGGCGTGTCACTGGAGGTGGGCTTTGAGGTTTAAAAAGCCAACACCAGAACCAATTTCCACCTTCCCCTCCTCCCACCCATAGAACAGGGTGGAAGCTATTACTCACAATTCCAGCTCCATATCTGACTGCCTGCCCCCATGACCCCTGCTATGATCCTCAAGACTCACCTTCTAAAACTATAAGCAAGCCCCCGCCCCAGTTAAATGCTTTATTTTTTTGATTGCCTTAGTCAAAGGGTCTCTCTCACCACAATAGAAAAGTAACTAAGACATATCCAAAACTACCCTCACAGACACACCCAAAATAATGTTTGATGAAATGTCTGAGTATCCCGTGGCTCATTCAAGTTGGCGTGGGAAGCTAACTCTCATGCCAAGCCTATCAGAACAGAGCACTGGGAGGGACTCCAACTCACCAGTCACCTGCCACTGTGTATCTCTGGGTTTGCAGGGAACAATTTTTTTTTCTGAAGAAATGTTCTACAAGCATTCCTTCTTTTCAAATGACAGACGTGTTCCTGTTGAGAAGAAACCATGAAAATATTTGATGTTGCAAAGCTAGCAGCCTACAGATTCAAAGAGTCATCCTGGGCTCCAGACAGTCCTGACCCTGAGTTACTCCATTCCCACCATGGTCTATGTCTAGCTTCAAACAGAATGGAAGGTCTTCTGTTAAAGGCTGGGATAGAAGATTATAGCAAAAGGCACAACTTTCCCTTTCTATTTAGTACACTGTTTATGAGAATGCTGTTTGAATTTCTTGTTGTTGTAACCAAGCATTCAAGAGAAACAAATGAAGGAAGAAATGATTTATTTGGCTCACTGCTTCAGAGTTTTCAGTCCATTGTGGTGGGAAGGCTGCAGCACAGCACAGTAGCTCTCTTCTAGAGACAGAGAAAGCATGCTAACATCCTCAGGGGCTTTCCGTTTTATCCCATTTTAGCCTCTGCCCAGTAAGATAATGCCACTCATATCCAGGGTAAGTCTTCCTTGGTTGATCTTTTCTGGAAACACTCTTATATGTATACTCAAAGCTCTACTAAACTCCTGGGAGCCCCCAATCCAATCAAACTGACAACCAACATTAGTCAGCACGTATCAAAAATATTTCACTGTAAGATATAACTCAGTGTACTGTTACTGAATAGAAAAAGCAACCAAAACTTCCAAAGATGTTGTCACAGGACAATTACTGATGAGTAACATGGACAGTAACAGCCAGGAAGTCATTGTAATTGTTTACACTAAGGTCACATAAAGACAAGACCATTTCATTCAAACAGTAAGCTAGTCACTAACATAAAGTTATCAAGTAGCCATAGATCTAGTAGAAACATGGTAGAGTGACATAGCCCCAGATAATATTCTCTGGGCAATGAGAAAAGGAATGCAAGGCAGGTTTGTGTGCCTCGTTGTCCCCAGGCATCATGAGATAAACAAAATGAGTAAAACATTGTCCCTAATCTCTCCATGAGGCAACTGTTAGAGTCCATGCTTGCGCTTGAGTTACTATTAATACTAAATAACTATATTATGAGGCTTGCTAGGAACACAGAGTTGAGACAGATTGAAAAATGTCATTGTAGGAAGGCAGTAGAACTTTCAGCTATACTTTAAAAATATGGAAAGTTTTGAAGAAGAAAATAAAGATGGACATTTTTACATGACAAATACACTCTGCCAAAGGATCAGAGGAGGGAATTCTTCTAGCATATGAAAGGAAGAGAAAAAAGATCAGCCTGGGATGGGAGCTTTGTGCTAGAGAACTCAGGCAGGATACACACAGGCTGTCCTTACCCTGCCAGAAGAGCCTGGCCTTGACCTTTGGGGCATTTAGAGCCATGTAAGGCTGCTTTTGGATTCACTCATGAACTGACTTCACCACGTAAGAGCATGCTTGAATTGCTACTGTTAAACAACGAATGAGCCAATACTTGCTTAAGTGGCATCTAGTACAACAAACCTTCTTTTGACTTCAGTAAGTGTACTTGTAGCAATGTGGGTACTTTCATGCCTTTTTACTTCCGGCATTCCATGATGTCATCTTGAAGTAGAGATTAACTTAGCCAGGTAGTCATGGCAACTAATTAAGGAAAACAATACAGACAGGTAGATAGGTCCATGGTAATGGTGCCAAAGCTGTTTGCATTCCCTGCTGGAAAGAAGCACGGGGGAGTCACCAGACCCTCACTTAGGATTCCAGCCAGTACTCCTGGCATGCCCTCTCCCAGCATCTCACATCCAGGGTGATTCTAAAATATATAGGAGGTGGAAGGTAAACCGGAAGGAGACCCTGGAATGCAGTTTCCATAAAACTATCATACATGGTGGGGTGAGACTTGGCAGTGATGACCTGTGTTCTATAAAAAGAAAAGAAAGAAAGAAAGAAAGAAAGAAAGAAAGAAAGAAAGAAAGAAAGAAAGAAAGAAAGAAAGAAAGAAAGAAAGAAAGAAAGAAAGAAAGAAAAAGGGAGGGAAAGCCCCGGAAACTCATCAGCTCAGTCAGTTGAACTTGAAGGGGAATCATTACTTTGGTCTGTCATCAGTACCCTATCTCTGGTGAATGGGCATTTATCCATATCTGCCCAGAAAATTTTAACAAAACAATCCTAATCAAAGTTCTCCCGGGTAACAGACCCGGTACTTACACATAGAGAAAGAAGTTTTCAGCAAGCCTGGCAGCTCAGGAAGAATGGACATTCAAGGAAGAATGAATGTAAGTGGAGCCTGAAGTCAGTTCAGAGCCAGATTTCCCTCTTCCTCAGAGAATCTCAATCATTTCTCTTTCCAGGACCTCAGCTGGTCAAAGAGGGCACCCTCACATGGTGAAACACAATCTGCTCTTCTCAAAGTTTACCCACCGATTTAAATCTTAACCTTACCTATAGAATATCTTCACAGTGACAATAAGATTGATGTTTGGCCAAATATATGGGTACCACGGCGTAGTAGAGTTGATGTGTAAAACTAGTCACCCCAATAAGGAAACAAGGAAACTTTATCTTTGTAAGTTGCCTTCTCTGGCCTGGGTGTTGGCTTCCTGTTTGCACCAGATGTTTCAATCGTTCCTGAAGAAACATTAAAAACTAAATATTCCGGCTGGTGAGATGGCTCAGTGGGTAAGGCTGCTTGCTAGCCATCAAAGCAGATGATCAGTATTCAACCCTGGACCCCACCGTAGAAAGTAAAGACCAACTCCTACAAATTATCCTCTCACCTCTACCAGAATACTGTGGTAGGTGTACACGCACACACACACACACACACACACACACACACACACACACTAAATAAATAAATAAATAAATAAATAAATAAATAAATAAATAAATAGCGCTATTCCACCAGTGTGAATTAGAGCCAAACCTTGTGTTTCAATGAAGCATCTCCCATATCTTCCTGAAATTACTTCTTTTAAGATTCATGCCAGCTTTGCCTTCTGCCATTTGGCAAATTAGTCCCCACATCACCTCCGAGAATCCAACCTGTTGTAGAAAACAGCCTGGCAAGACACTTCTCATTAAACTCATGCTGTGTTTTGGGTTGATTCAAAGATTTCTGAGCCAGCTCCCAAGCCTTTGTGTAGCTTATGATTCACGGTGCTTTGACACGTCTGATGTGAGTGGGAGAGGGGTGACTTTCACTTAATATTAACCAAGCCGCCCTCTGCTACTTACTCAGTTCTGTTGTCTCACGCCACAAACAATGGAGCTAGCAAGTTGTTTAAAATCAGTGGAGCTCAGAAGCAATTTTAAAGCTATTCTGCTTTACACATAACCTGATGATTTTATTCAGCCTGTGTTTAAACACACACGAATACCAAACATACAAGACCCAAATAAACTATATAGACATTGTTTCTCAGTAATGGTCATGAGGTAATTGATCATTCTTGAGAGGGAAATACTAAGGCTAAAGAGGGAAACATTGTTTTGCCCTAAATTACTCACGTTGAACAGAAAGAAAAAAAATCGAAGTCAGAAACATTAACCTATCGCTCATTTGTAGCTGAGGAGGAATCACTGATTAAATAAGTTACAAAACTTCCTGATTAAAATGGTGCTCTTCTGGACCAATTTCACTCGGATATGTCCCTGGGGGCAGACACAGAGAAAGATGCTAGCATACTCTACGAGAAACGAAGATGTATAGAAACTGTAGCATCTGAATATGAGGTAAAGAGAGCTATATTAAGAATGCAAATCCACCTTCCCTTGTGGCAAAACTAGCCTCCACTATTTTGAAGAAGAAAAAAAAAAAGCTTTCAGAAATAAGTGGGCTACAGAAGGGGGAGCCAAATCTCCATTCCAGGGGAGAGCCCTTAGCAACAAACCCAGGGCTGAGCACAAAGACCCCATCACAAAAGACTGAGGAGCAAGACCTCCAGACCAGAGGGGTGACCAGTCTGCAGTGCTCACAGCTTCTAGCACAGAGCATGAAGCCGGACACACAGAGCCAACAAAAGAGTTCAACTGAGACAACAAAAAAACAATAACAAACCACCGGAAATCCCTGATCTTCTTAAAGAATACTCCTGACACAGGAGACTGACAGTTTCAGACTGAAGTACAGCCTTAAAGCACAAACAGCTCCCTGATTATATATAAACATATGCCCAGAAATCGGCGAAAGAACTCACCCAACATAAATCAGGACACCATGGCCCCACCAGAAACACCCAAAAGCAGCGGAGATTTTAATTCAGGAGAGACACAGGAAAATTATCTTAAAGCTTTGATTATGCAGATATTGGAGGAACAAGAGGAGAG
>CM053745.1:18052077-18069934 GCA_028658305.1 Pachyuromys duprasi | reverse complement strand
CCCCCCCCCCAACCCATTCAATGTTTTCTTTCATAAGTTGCCTATGGTGTCTCTTTTTTAAAATTAAATTTGTATTATTTGCATTAATTACATTTTATCCACTTTGCATCCCAGCTGTAGACCCCTTCCTCATTCCCTCCCAATCCTACCCTCCCTCTTTCATCTCCTCCCATGCCCCTCTCCCAATCCGCTGATAGGACTGATAGTCCTGATAGCACTGATAGTCCCCCCTTCCATCTGACCCTAGCTTGTCAGGTCTCATCAGGACTGGCTACAATGTCCTCCTCTGTGTCCTGGCAAGGTTGCTCCTCCCCCAGGGGTGGGGAGACAAAGAGCCAGCACTGAGTTCATGTCAGAGACAGTCCCTCTTCCCCTTACTAGGATAGCCACTTGGGGACTGAGCTGCCATGGGCTACATCTGAGCAGGGGTTCTAGGTTATATCCATGAATGTACCTTGGTTGGAGTATCAGTCTCAGAAAATAGACCTGAGCTCAGATATTTTGTTGCTCTCCTTTTGAAGCTCCTGTACTCTCCAGGTCTTACTAACTACCTCTTCTTTTATAACTGGTATAATTGTTGTTCATGTGAATATTCCACCAGGAATATCTAGCCCAATGTGAAGATAAAGTAATAGAAATTACTCAATCTATTTAACAGAATGAGGGAGAATAAGAGTAAAGAAAATAAATATACTTTTCTATCTTAAGGGAAAATATCAAATGATCTTTATACATATAGTATAGTTTAGGGGAATAGGATGAGGGTGAGACAGGGGGAAATGCTTAGGAAAATACTAAAACCTTCACAAGTTGATTTTAAAAGTCAAAAGCATGACTTACATGGCCAAGAAACTAAATAAACTCAAAGAAGAATTAACTGTAAAGAAAGCCACAAATGTGCATAATTTTGTATTAACTGAAACTGCCTACATAAGATTGGATGAAGGTAAACCTGCAGGGCATTTTCTTAATTAGTGATTGATGGGGAGGGTCCAGCCTATTGTGGGTTGTGCCATCCCTGGGCTGGTGGTCTTGGGTTCTATAAGAAAGTAAGATGGGCAAGCTAGGAGGCACAAGATAGTAACCAGCACTCCTCTGTAGTCTCTGCATCAGATTCATCCCCTATTTTAAGTTCCTACCCTGACTGTGTTCCATGATGAACTGAAATATAGAAATGTAGGTAAAATAAACCCTTTGCTCTCTAGGTTGCCTTTTGGTCATGGTGTTTTATCATAGCAATAGGAACCGTAAGACAACAATCTACAGCTCTGTAATTGGACTTAAAACCTGTTCCAACAAGAGGGCAATCATGTCTTGTACTGGAAACCTACCCAAGCACCTAGGGCTAGTGAAGTCCTGGATCTTGGAGGAGAACCTACGACCACCACTTTACTAAACCAGCATAATTCCTAACTACATTCTAAATATTTGTCTTTATGCTCACAGATAACTGTAGTCTTCACCCTTTATCAGGGAAACTTCTCTTTGCAACAGAAGGAGACCATTACAGAAAACCAACACCAATCTAAAATGCAGAGTTGTGAATTCCAAGCACAATGGACAAATCCACAAAACCCTTCTGTGCCTAAGGCTCAGGAAACACTGTGAAAGAGAAGGATGGAAAGACTGTAAGGACTAAAGGATCAGGAACTTTGAAGTGGGGTTGTGTCTCCTAGTAATACCGGAAGCTACACCAATAAAGTCTCACCAACACAACTGCTTAAACATGAGCTGATCAAGGGCAGCAAGAAAGGTATAGTAAAGTGGATGGAGTACGGGGCAGGGAAGAGAGCCCATGAGGCCTCACCCTTACACAAAGAACTGCAGGCAACTGAAGGATGTTGAGAGCAGGGGAAACAGTCTTCACAGTAACCGGTTCTCCAGTACCAAATGGCCAGCCATGAAAACATGCATACAAGTAACATTATGCAGATTGAGTAGGGCATATGTATATATTTAGGAATATGTACAGATACAGATATGAAAGTAATAACAATGGCAAAAAAGGCCATGAATTTTCAAGAAAGCAATGAGACATAAAGGGGAAGAAATGCTGTAATTTTAATTTCAAAAACTTTAAAAAAAAAAGTAAGCCTTTCTGAAAAAGAAAGAAAGCCATATATTCGAGTGTTTTGTCATAAAACTGCACCAAAGGTTAAGTCCAAAATCATCCAGAAAGAGAAAAACACAAATTGTAAACAAGGGAAGACAGATAACAGTGACTAGAAGATTCTCATTGTGGGGTTGGGGGAAAGGGATTTACTAGAATGACAACTTCAAAACACTGAAAGAGAAACTGTTATATCCAGAGAAAAAGGTGATTTTTCAATATGAGGGTTACATATGATATTCCAGAAAACCCCAAGCTAGACATTGTTGCCAGTGGACTTTTTTTTACTAAGTACAGTGACAGCAGGTGACCTTCAGTCTAACAGAAAATGACAGCTGTGAATATCTGCACAGCAGGATCTAGAAGAAGGAAGGAAATCAAAAATAGCCAGGAAATAAGAAAAGCATGAAGTATGTCTTCCTTCTCTGATCTATTCAAAGAGATGTTTGAGACAAAAATAATAAGCCTGGATGGTTGGGGTTCAGAACATAGAAAAGTAAAAATTATGAGAGAAAGTTTACAAAATACGTAAATGGATCACATTTTACATAAATAACAGCAATAAAATTAATATAAACAATATCAAGTGTGTGATCATCTTTTCAAATTTTGAATTCTCCGAGTGTGCGCTCACCACACAGGTGACCATTTGTTCAGTGTTAGCCTACAATTTCCATTTAGACAAACTAGTAGTATTGATAAGGCACGAAACAGAGTAAATACATGGCTGCCCAGACTTCATTTTCTGTCAAAGTACCTACTTAGCAACATACCCTTTCTCCCTATTTCTGATGATGGTCTTGTCTTAGAAACAATGTAAATGCAAAATCTAAAATAACATAGACAATACTTTTTTACTGCAATAATTTGAGGCTTTAGGAAAGGTAAGTCCAAGGGCAGGGTCTCATTATGCAGCTGAATTGACACTGAATGAGAGACCCTTCTGCCTCAGCCTCAAAGGCCAGAGCTATAGTCATGCCCCACCACACTCACCTCAACAATTTGCATTTCAATGTATCTGGCACAGTGAATGTCTATTAAAGCCTGGTGGGTACAGGTGTGCAAATTTTTGTACCCTCTATTAGTCCTTGCCCAACAATGGGAGGCAAAAGAGTTCAGTCATATGAAGCCATGTATAGCAGGCAAAGGAGCCTGCTGTAGGTGGAAAATTGGCTGGTTGGGTAGCAGAGGCAGCAGGAAAACTCCAAAGTCAACTCCAGAGGCCTGGCCAGACATGTTCTTATCATCAGGAACAGCAGATGACTTTCCCACCTAGCACAGAAGCACTTGCTTGAGGCTCATTCCCTCTGTGTGCTGCTCCATTGGCCTCTTGGAAGGGATTCTGCCTAATTGAAGGCAGGGCTTATCCAAGACCGAAAAGGAAGCATAATGTCGATTTCCTAGAGCAACCAGTGACAGACATACATGAGAGGCATGGCAGTAAACCAAACAACAGGATTCCTACAGTTGTTACCTTCAGATTCAGTTCTTCCGTTTTCTTCTTTGACATGCCACCAGTTAGAGTCCTGGTCTCCATGATTATAGAAAAGGGCATGGCAATGCCTCAAAAGGTGTAAAGTACAACTTCCAAATTATCAGCAATCTCTCTATTGGGGATACATCCAAAGGAAAGGAATTAGCGTGCCAAGGAGATGCCAGAGTCCCTGTTTGTTGCAGCACTGCTCACAATAACCAAGACAAGGAATAAGCTGGTGTGCCCAACAATGGATCAATGAGATACATACAGTGTGGCATGTGGTCATGTGTATGTCCTAAAAGCAAATGAAAGGAGCCAGACATGGAACACAAATGGTGCACATTCTCACTCATATGTGAATGTTTAAAAAGGTAAGTTCACAGAAGCAAATTAGTGCAAGGTAATCGAAAGCTAAATGAATACACAGGAGGAGTCATAGAGAAATGGTAGATAGTGAGTGGCAAAACACAGAGTAAAGGAACAAATTTCAGTAAAACAAACATTCATAGCAGATATTTAAAAGAAAAAGTTTAGACGTTCCTGTGAGGACTCATCTTGATGGGATCTGGAGTCTGACAGGAAGTTGCGGGATGGAGTAAATGAAGAAGATCCTCCACTAGGGTCAGTGGGCCCCTGATAGAAAGAGGTCTAAGGAGAAAATCAATACAGCTTGTTTGCCTGTCTCCACCTCTTGCTGGTAGTGCACCTCTGTTGCTCCTCCTCCTGCTCTTGCATCTTTCTTTGACATCAGACTACATCTTCTTTGGGTTCCAATGTAAACTAGAGAGCAGTGACTTCCCAGGAGTCGTCCTGGCCTTTAGCATCAGATTGTGAGTGCTGAGGCATTCCGTTTCATAAGTTAAGCAGCTTCCGTGTTCTCAGCCTCTTCCCCACCACATGTAGACAACCTTTGTTGGACTACTCAGCCCTGTCAGTTGTAAGTCATTCTAGAAGATGTGTGTGTGTGTGTGTGTGTGTGCGCTCTATTCATTTGCTTCTCCTGAAGACACTTGGATCTACATAGAGCTAATTGTGAGTAGGACTGTAAAGAGCAGGTATCTCAGGAGAAATGAAAGCCGGACCAGAGAAAAGCCAAAGTATACACAAAGAACTTAGCAGAAGGCAAGCCTTTAGGCCAACATTTACTAATGCATGTGACTTGGTTTTCTAAAAAAGGTTTTCTAAACTAAATGCATTTGGAGAAACATTAGCTTTGATGGTTTTTAAAGCCTCCTTCTTCCAGGATTTCTAGATGACTTCCATACAATGATGGATGCTTCCAGAACACCCCATAGTTAAATGAACTTGACATGAGGTCTGTTTTCTTGTTGTGTGTCATAGGGCAAAAAAAAAAAAAGATGTGCAGTAACTATTGAGGTAAATAGATGTTTACCTAAAATGCAACAATGTGCTAACTATTCAACTGCTGTTCAATATAGCAAATATAATCACTTAGGAATATACTTATCCAAGCACATAAATACATTTTATCCCAATTGATTTGCTGCCGTTTGGAAGCTCTATTAGAATGAAAATCTAGAAGTCCAAATGTCATCATTTATTTTCTTTGCAGTGACAAATATCACGATGAAAAAGCAGCATCAGGCAGGAAAGAGTTTATTGCCTCTTACAGGCAACAGTCTATTGTTAAGGGAAGAAACCATGGAGGAATGTTGCTTGATGGCTTACTCGCTGATCCCTCCTTAAGTAGGTTTCTCATATGACCCAGGACTACCTGCCCAGGGAATGGTGCCACCCATGGTCGACTGGGCTCTCCTACATGTATGAGTCATCAAGGCAATTTCTCTGGGCCAACTGATCCAGGAAATTGTTCAGTTGAGACTCCCTTTCTCAGGTGACTAGAGGCTATATCAAGTTGACCGTTAAAGCTAAGTAGGACAACAACCTGTCCTCAGGAGACTGAGACAAGAGGATCTCAAATTTAAGAGTTGCATAGACTACAAAATGAGCTCAAGCCCAACCTAGGCGACTTAGAGAGACACTGTCTCAAAATAAAAAGTATAAGTGCTTAAATCTTGCTTAGCATAAAGAAGAAAAAGAATGACAACCCAGAATTTAGAAGTGACAGGGGTGGTTTTGATAAGGACTGTGTCCTTAAACTACACACACACACACAAATACAGGCATACATACACACAGAGAGACACACATCATGGAGCTGAAGAATTTCAACCAATTTATAAAGCAACAACAAGGAGATACAAGCCACACACACACCCCATCACTAGAGCAGTTTCTGGCTCCAGTTCACCCAGCAATGGGGTAAGGCTGGGGATCCTTTACTTCCATTTTCCCCAGCCCTCTATGCTCACACTTACTATACTCTGTAATTTCTCATCACAGAGTAAATTTCTCTTGGCAACAGCCACTGGATCCTGCAGCAAAACCCAGCTCTTTCTTAGTAAGCTGGTGCCTCCTTGTGAAAGCCATCAGGGCACCTGTTTGACAGCTAGCGACTTCCCACTGACCTTAAAGGAGCTGTGACCCTCTGCCTCTCTCCACATGAACGGCCAATGGCAGAATTTCAGGAATCTGGGGAGAGACTTGGAAGGACTGGAGGATGGTCCCATTGCTTGAAAAACTCTTCTAAACACATGATATTTATCTGAAAAGATACGTTCTGCAATGCAAAGGTGAGAAGCTCAGAACCTTGGCCACTGTGGAAGAGGCAGTTCCAGCCTGTTTGGAGACCAAAGGCAGGGGAGGTTTCTGGGGAGATGACTCTACAGGGTCACCTGGAAAGACACTGGGCTCGTAGATAAGCCTCAGCTGTCAGTCTGCTTCCGTACTACTTTGCATAATTTTAAAAAAATGACAGAGACACAGACACAGAGAGACAGGGACTCTGACTCTGACAAAAGCTCATTCTTTCAAACAATCTGTTTTTCAAACTCTGTTAAATATCACATCAAGAACTACACTCTTCCCGTCTCGTCTCTCCTGCTTGATTTCAAATGGAATGACTCATTACTCATTGTCTCTCATAATCCAGAGTCTGTTGTGAGTGATTTCAACAGCAAATGAATACACACATACACGCACGCATACACGCACACACACGTGGGCGTTAGAGCAGGGGGCTGTCCTTCCTTTGTTAACAATGGAGGATGACTACCTGAAGAAATTACTGTGTGCACTCCACCTGGCCCCCTCGCTGTTTTGTTTTGTTTTGTTTTGTTTTTTTGAACTAAATTTTCCTGTCTTAGTGACTCCATTAATGACATTTTTCCCTGAAGGAAGGATTTCACCACTTCCTCTAAACCCCCTCCTGCCCTCCCTTCTCCCTTCCTCCTCCTCTCCCCCTCACCCCCCTTCTTCCCCCTTTCCTGTGACTGTCACTGGAGAGTGTAGGATGACAAGTTCTCAAAAATGCTGGCCTGGAGGCCAGAGCATATTTCCTCTGCACTTGGATTTCCATTTATCCCACAAAGTTTCCTCTTAGTTAATTTTAAAGGGGCCAAAAGAGTTCACTTTCCAAATGGCTGACAAGAAATTTGGTCCATGGTAGCAAATGAATTGTTAGTTGGCGATCATTTATTGCTACCATGACAAAATCCCTACGGTGTTAGATCTCACTGGGCAATCTGAACTCTGATAATCTAATAGGGTAATTGATAGAGCAATCGGGAGATATTTATACACCCTTAATGCCCATCTAGAGCCAGCCATGGCTGTATCTTCATCATATCTTTGCCTAAACTATATTAAATGCAGCTTGATCTGAATCACCTCAATGAATCTCTTGGCATAATTTGCAAATGTCAAGTAAAAATCTCTGCTCTCTTAATCTGGCCCTTCTGCTGACTTTGTATAAAAGCCCCCCCCACCTCACTCCTTAAGGCCCCCCTACCCACCCACTCGCATGTACACACCTCCTTCTCAGCCAATAAACTAGCAATAATAGATGTGTCTAGCACTCAGAAATGGCTGCAAGACACTCCTTTGTAGTTGGACAGCATTTTGCAAATGACAAGCTGGCTTGAGGCTAAAGATGTCAGAATGACATTTCAACACAGGTTGTGAGAGCGGACATTTCTTTCATTTCTATTTCACAAGCTCCTGACATCCTCAGCCAGCCCTGCCCTGAGTGGTCCACAGTTTCACACTAGGCATATGCTGCTTTGCGCTCACGTTGGAGCATTCACAACGTGCCCCACAACTCCACCATATTCTCATGATGTTAACACAACTCCAGCCGAAAGGACACACACTGGCGGACGGAGTGGGCAAAGCCTTGTGGTAAACCTTGGTGCTCTCACTATTAGAATTTTTGCTAACTTCTGAGTTCAAAGTCTTCTCAAACATACACAGTGTAGCTCACTGCCCAGTTCCCGGGGTGTTCTAAATGGACTCCTGCACTCAGCAAAATACAAACGAACCCCTTCTTTTTGAAGTCATTGGAGGGCACACAACTGTGCCCCCTGGCTGCTTCCTCCACCACCACCACCCCACGGAGGATATCTAAGTCAACAAGAGGTGACAGAAATATTGTGACAGGCTATTCACCCTCAAATAGAAATGACTAGAAGGAAAATGCTAAGCAGAGAAATGGGTAAGAAACGGGCTCTGTTTTTACCTTCATTGTGGAAGAACTGTGCTCACTCCAATCTTAAACTAGAACCTCCTTTGTAAATTAAGGAGTTCAAGAATCCCCGTGTGATATCTGACGTATGTTCCCTTCAACTGACCTACACGGTTTGGACATAGGGCTGGAGAAAAACACTTAAACTTGCCTAAAATTTATTTCTCTGGGAGACAGAACTGGAATGGTATATTTTGTGAAACTTGCAAGTACATAGATTGCAAGTTCACTGTAGGTCTCAGGTGACGGTCCTCAACAAACATACCTCCCACCCCAGGCTTGAAACAATAACCAATCAAACAAAGCCAAAGCTCCCAAGCTCTTTTATTTTTCTCTTTTCTCTTTTCCTTTTCTTTTCTTTCTTG
This sequence comes from Pachyuromys duprasi, assembly GCA_028658305.1. NCBI lineage: Eukaryota > Metazoa > Chordata > Mammalia > Rodentia > Muridae > Pachyuromys > Pachyuromys duprasi. Next base: position 18,061,379 of record CM053745.1, on the reverse strand, counting down.
CTCTCTTTCTTTCTTTTTTAATTTAGGAAAATCTCCACACCGTCAGTTAGCTTGAGCGCCCTCATGTGTCTCAACGGAAGAAAGTCACTCAAGGTCTTCCAACGGGTTCTTCTGAAGGACCAGTTGGATGCCACACACCTCTTCGGGCTTGCTTCAGGAGCTTGTTAGTAGACTAAGATTCACAGGCTCCCCCGGGACTCAGAGAAGCATATCCTCCATAATAAACAGTGACATCACAACTTAGGCTGGAGGTATAGGAAGAGGAGGGAGGCCAATTTCAACTCATCTGTTTTGTCTTTGTTTTTTCCTACCCCCATCCTAACTCACTGCACCACAGGGGCAAGGATCTAAGCATGAATACTTTCTCTCCCACTGTGGTGGCCTTGCTACTGTCACCAGCATAGCTAAGCTTTTCCAAATCCACAGAACAGTGAGAGTAACCCGTGTTTTCTTCCCTATTACGTTCTCTTTGGGTCGCAGTTTCCTCTTTTCTCCCAGCTAATATGTCTCTGCATTCATGCCTGCCATACAACAGAGCGTCATCCAGCGAATGATAAACAAATGCAAGCCTATACCCAGGTTCCAATTCACTTGCCTTATAGTATTTCCAGAAAATACTTGCAACATACATCCCTTAGCAACTAGCTTTGGCTTTCCTGGAGAAAAAAAAAAAAAAAAGCCAAGAAAAGCTACATTCTCCATTACTGCTGCCCAGGGCTGGGCACACAGTGACCCTCCATAAGCCAACAGGGGTGGAGATGAGGGGCATGGCAAATCAGGGACCAGGTTCATAAAATGAGTTTGCCTTCTTAATGTTTTTTTTTCTTGCTCTCCCTATTCTTGGTAGAGTTTAAAGTATATCCATGAGTCAGATTAACTTGGGGATTGAAGAAGGTCTACACAGAAACCCTGCATCTCTATAAGAAAAAAATGCAAAGTAAAACTATCTTCCCCTCATCTTCCTCCTTCCATTTCCCCATCTTATGTTGAGGTTAGGAAGACATGAGTCAGCAATCTAACAGGAAGCACATAGGCCAGGAATCACCAAAGAAAAGTGGTCCAACCTTGCTCAGTAGGCCGGACCAACCTTGCAGGGCCTTGAATCCTGTTAAGAGAAAATTCACCAAGAAACATACAGTCCTAGGCTACTCTCACCAAAAAGGCCAAGAGCTGTTCTCTGCTTAGCTTGAAGCTAGCCAAATCCAACAAAGCCTTAGAGATTTTTGGCTTACTCTTCTCACTGAACTCAAGCCAGGGCTCCAAGAGCGCAGCCAGGGCATCGTCACCCAGCCTCTGCTGTTGGCATCTTCTCTCTCCTGCTTCTTAGCACTTTCTTGGCTTGGGGGCAATAGCCTAGGTACCTTCTCCTCCCACCCACTGCCCCCATGGGCACCTCCAACTGTGTGGCTTGGCTTTGGAAGGTTCCCCACCCACTGAAAGTATAGTCAAGGCTTTTGTTAAGTAATCTACAACCCCAGCTGAATGCCAGAAAATGCTTGTCTTATGGAAATGCTAGATCTTTCTTGCAATTAAAAAATTATAGATATATATATACATATATATGGCAGAAAAAGCCTGATGTATGTGACCTACCTAACTTGAAAAAAAAAAAAAAGGTCTTTTCCAAGAACATTCTTAGGTTGGTTCCTAAGAGGCATTTATTCAAAGCATCTCTCATATCGATCCTTCTTTCTTCCTTCCTGTCACCATAGCAATCTCAGCAGCCCAAATGCTCATGAAGCTCCAACCTTCCTTCTGCTAGCTACTATCTGTATGCTGACAAGCCCTTCCCCAAGCATGATCTTGCCGTTAACAAGCCCTAATGCCTCCATTAAAGGATAAAACTCTGAAAAACTGATTCTGAAAACTGATCTCCAAACTTTTCTGTGTTCTCTCACCACCCCCCCCCCAGGAAAAGTTGCAAAGGGACCCTTATATCACCTTCAGAGTTGCCAAGAGTTCTGGCCCCACCATCTCAAAGTCCAGCACACAGCACAGTGACGGTAGATGTTCAGACATCCTCAAACTATGGGCTTCCGGGGAGGAACACAGCTTTGGATGCTCCTGCTTTTTGTCACCTCTCTCCCTCAACACTGTCAGCTGCAGTGTGCTTGTGCACTTGGCAGTGGTGTTTCCACGCTAGTTTCATTAAACTGCTTTGCCGGATCACCACTGTATTTCTTTGAATGACAGCCAACCTGCCATTGTGAAACCCTTGGCACAACTAGCAACTAACCTCTGGATATACAGTTGTAAGTGAGCAAAATGAGGAATGAAAAGTCAATATCAAACACACACACACCACACACACACACAGTGTAACACATCCTGATACATTGTGTTCTGGTAAGAGCTTCAGATAACTGGAAAAGAAAACTGAATTATCAAAGGAAAGCCATCACCATTCCAAGCTGATGGACTAGTCAGAGGTCAAGTGTAGATCCTTGAGCAGTGCACAATGGCTGTGAAAGCAGGAGATACTCAGGAGTGGAAGTCAAGACCTTCTCTCTGATAGACTCTGCACTGATGTTCTTATTCCCTCTCTAAAGGTAACACTGAGTGCTCTATTCTGCAGTGCCATGTATGCTCTATTCCTGCCTAAAGCCATCTGCAACCAACCTCAGAGCTTTCCAGAATAAGAATTTTATGAAACACAAGCTAGCATCACTATCTTCCTAATTTAAATACTCACTTACTTCTGAAGGTCTTTCCATGAAACCTTCCTCAAATCTCTAGCTGTCTCCCAGGCAAAGTCAGGACATTCTGAACTTGCAGAAGGTGTCCCAAGGTTAGTCAGCTTTCCAACTAAATTTAAGAGTGGGCTATAAGTCACCTTAGCAAACCCTTCCTGCATAAGTGTATGCACACTCACACACACACACAGAGAAAAAGACCTAATTCTTGGCTTGATGTGTGATGTTTAAAGAATAAGCTTTTTTTAGGCTTTTATATAAAGGTTCCGGGTTGAACCTGAAGCCACTGGCTGTTTCTCTGTAAGACCATGCTGTCCAAGTCTGAAGAATAACCAAAAGCTCTTTCTCACTTCCCTCCTGAAAAATGTTCAAAGTTTTATTGTTTAATCCTTTTACCTTACCCCAGCCTTTAATGACCACCTTCCTACCCTGAGAAGTCCTCTCATGGATCATTAACCTCCTTCACAACTTACAGACAAGCTTTCCTGTTGCCTACACTCCACTTATAAGAAACTGGGCATGATTTGTGATTCCACTATAATTTTCCCATTAAGTCTCCAGTTTATCAGTCTCCTCTCCTACACACTCTGGTCTTTCCCTACCCTTTCTTCCCAGTCCCGCCCCTCCTGTCTCTGCCCCAACCCCCAAGAAATGAACTGGTTTACCCAGCAGGTTTAGTCTTGCTTTGACCAGCTCATTGTTTCAACGTGATTATGAAGCTGCCGGGTTTGAATACACAGTTTATTAATTTTCAGGCATTTGCCATGTTCCTCTGTGAAGTGTGGTGTGAGTGAGTAGGTGTGCGTGTGTGCACAGACAGTAACCAACACTCCTGGAGTTGGCAGAGCCACTGGTGACTAAGAAGACAGTGTTGATTGGTGAAGTCCAGGACTAGGATGTAGCCAGTTAATAGAGTGCAGGCCAGCATGCATGAAGCTGTGGGTTCAATCACCAGAACCACATGGTAGCAAACTCCTGTCATTGCAGCATGAGAAAGATGGAAGCAGGAAGATAGGAGTTCAAGGTCACCCTCAGTTATACATCAAGCTCAGCCTGGGCTATGTGAGACTTTATTTCAAATTTTTATGTTGCCTGGGGAATCATATCATTTTCAGAGGTGAAATAAGATTTGAGAAGTGAAACAGCAAGTTAAAGGGACATGGCCAAGGTCATAGATTTAATAAACATGAGAGCTGAGGGACCAGCCGAGAGCTAGAGAGCTTCAGTTCACTAGGCTCTTGCATTCACATCCTTGCACATACATCCTTCTGCCATGGCTCACACATATCAGTGAGAATTCAGGGTGCCCACAGAATCATAGATACACACTGCAAGAGAACATGCAAATGCAAAATTGATGCTGAGCTCTTACAGAGAACAGCCTACTAAAATTAGAGCATTGCTATAATGTGATTAAATTCTAATCTGCATCACATCTCCCTACAAGCACCCAACACCCATTCCTGCTAGTGGTTCATTAAACAAGCAAAAAAAAAAAATTAAAGATGAATTTCACAAGTACCTTGAAGGGCCTTTCAAGTGATTTTCCTTTCAGTTTGATCAATACAAAGTTATCACTTCAGCGTGCGAAAATAGCTTCTCCACACATCCCTGCACACACAGTCTCTCACACACACACATATAAATCATTGGCAGCAGGTACTCTAAATTTGCTGGAAAATATTTCTAAGAAGTCAAAAAGCTCCAGCTGAATAAGTGTGCCTGCCGATTGGCTAAACGGACCAGTTGAAGGATCTGATTGGTCACTGATCCTGAGGACCGATAAGACCGGCTATAAAATCCCTGGGTGCAGCTCTTGGGCCCCCAGTTTGCAAAAGCCAGAGGTGCAAGAAGAAGCAGCAGCAGCAACAACAGCAGCAGCAGCAGCAGCAGCAACCAGCCAGCCAGCCACACATACAAAAAAAAAAAAAAAAATTCCTCATCAAATCCTCACCTAAGCTCTCAGTATATCCAGCTCCACATCTTCACTCAAGCCGGGAGAGGGAAAGAGGAAAGGGGGGGAGGAAAAAAAACGCCAACAACTTAGCGGAAACTTCTCAGAGAATGCTCCAAAACTCAGCAGTGATTCTGGCGCTGGTCATCAGTGCTGCTGCAACGCACGAGGCGGAACAGAATGACTCTGTGAGCCCCAGAAAATCCCGAGTGGCGGCTCAAAATTCAGGTAAGCAAGCAAACCCAGGACCGGTTTCTCTCCCGCCGCCCCCCACCCCCAAAGAGCTGTCCTCATTTGCCTTTCCTCACTTTTGTATGTGTGTGCGTGTGTGTGTGTGTGTGTGTGTGTGTGTGTGTGTGTGTGTGCGCGCGCGCGTGTGTGTATGTGTGTGTATGTGTGTGTGTATGTGTGTGTGTGTGTGTGTGTGTGTGTGTGTGTGTGTGACGGCTGGTCTCAGTAATAAATGTGCTTCATGTCTAGTGGTACTGCACTGCCAATGTAATCCAATAGCCTTAGGAAGTGGAGTTCCTTTGTTTAATAAATTGCATGCAACTAACGAAGAAGCTGGGCGCTCTGCTGAGGGTATTTCATTGCATAAGCCTAGCCTGACTGCCTGAAATCTGGCACGTACCCTCTTGTTGGGGAGAGGGGGCGGGGAGAGGCTTGAATGTTGGCACGCCTAGCAGTGGCTCTCCACACTCCACAAGCCGGTGAGAAGGTGCTGCGCCGCGTACCTGCTGCGGCCCCTCTTCCTGCTCCTCTAAGACCTTGTAACTGACTTCTCTACCTCTTCATACAGCACACAGACAAGTGTCCTCCTCACAATGATTTGTGGAACCGTAGTCCTCGAGTCTGGGGGCCGGGGGGGGGGGCGGGCGGGCGGAGGAGGAATCAGGGCGGATTCAGAAAGAAGGGAGAAAAAAACCCTACACACCCCGTTCCCTCCACGCCTGCCTGTCTGCCTCCCGCTCTCACCGGCTCCATTCAATCGCCCGTGCAGCCCATGCCCCCTAGAAGGAAGTGCATTTGGGAACCAAAGCTGTTCTTTCTCCAAGGGGAAGGTCTTACTTTTGGCCTGACTCCAGCACCAGATAACTGTATATATGGTCCTGGCCTCTGGAGGCAAAGAGGCGTTAGGACCCCTCTGCCTTTTGACTTCTGCTCCCCACTCACTCCTTTCCCTAACTGTCAGCAGAGATGAGACCGCAGGTGTCAAAATGCTGCAGATTCTCCCCCTTGGAAGAGCGCAGGTCCCTGCCAGAGGAGGCCTTTTGCCTGGCTTCCTTTTGTACTTAGTTGCTATAGCGATGCCGTGATTCACAATTCAAGCTTGCCTAAAACAATAGCAGCCCTAATGCATATTAAAACTGCTTAAAGCAAAGTTATAATTTGAACCCGTGGAAATATATAATTAGGGAAATGACTTGTAACATCCGAGAGGCTGCAGGGGGGGGAGGGGGCGGGGGGGGGGCGGGGAAGTCTAACCTAACCAAACCATGCTTTTGATCTGGGAGGAGAATCCTAAGGTATGAAGGCTACAGATCATTGCTTGCTGAGCTGCCTGCCAGAACACCCCTCCTTCTGTGGGAAAGAAATTACTTTTATGGCAGATCTTATCCAGAATGCAGAAAGCCTGGTGCAAGTTCTTTGCGGTTTTCTTCCAGCCTTGCACAAGGGGTGCCTTGGACTTGTCACTCCACACCTGTCTTTCTCCTTTTTGAAAAGAAGGCTTTCTAATATGAGGGCTTATTCATACCTCGGAGCGCCAGGCTGTGGTTGAGGGGGCTGGGGTGGATACGGAGGGTTCTGATTCCTTTCTGCCAATCCCCTCTTTGGGAAGGATCTCCCTCCAAATGGACTCAGAGAATTAGTCTCTGTCATTTGGATTTCAAAACCATGATTTTTTTTTTTTACTCCAGACTGCATTTTTTTTTCAGAAGGCCACCAGATTCGCTGGTCATCCTCCACCCCCACCCACCCCCCAACACACACACCCCATCATGAGCCTGACCTTCAGTAATTGCCCTCAGCCTACCCATGCTTTCAAGTTCCAAGTGACAGCTTTGATTCCTGTCACCACCAGAAGGCACTGTGAATTACAAGGTCTCTAACCTTACTTCTCTAGCCATCAAAATGCATGGAAGGGTGAGGCCCAGAAAGCATGTGCCTGAGGGGGAAATCATCTCCCTTACTCTGACTCTTGGAAGGAAAAAGAGCCTGTCCATCCCCTTTCTCGCCCCCACTTTTCTTCACATCGTTCTGTCTAATAGAGCCTAAGCTCAAATTTGAGGACAAGTTCAGATCCTGTGCACTTGGTATTGGCCTCTACACCAATTGGATCCCACCCAGAGCCCCTTGGCTTGACCCAGGCTGGTTCTGCTTGTCTCTTCCAGCTGAAGTGGTTCGTTGCCTCAACAGTGCCCTGCAGGTTGGCTGCGGGGCTTTTGCATGCCTGGAAAACTCCACGTGTGACACAGATGGGATGTACGACATTTGTAAATCCTTCTTGTACAGTGCTGCTAAATTTGACACTCAGGTAATGCAACCTTGACCTCTGCTCCCACTGGCTGTTGATTGTCTTTTAACAGAGTGTTCATTACTGTTCTTAGGAGAGCCCATCTCATAGGGAGACACCCCTGCTTCCAAGCGTCCTACTCAGAAGGCTCATCCCAGAGTGTAGACACAGAAAGACAGACAGACAGACAGACAGAGAGCAGGGGCAAGCACACAGTTTAGACCAGTAAAAATAAGTTGACAGAGTCTGGCTTCTATCATGAGGAATGACTAGCAAAAAAAGCATTTCTGCTTTGTGAGAAAAAAAAAATGCTCTCCTCTGAATGCCCTAGCCTGCTATCTGAAATTCCAAGTTATCAGTCTTAATCTAAACTGATTCTAACCTTCTTCACACCTTGGAACAGTTAATGATGGCTTCCTCCCATCTTGTTTCCTTTCTGAGGAGCTAACTATTCAAGCTAGTCCAATGGAGAAGGGATTTTCTCCTTTGATTCTTGGCCATGTTATTAAAGTCAGTCAGTCCCCTTGAAGGTCCCCGTGTCATAGACCCAGACCTCTATTAGCAGGTCAAACTAATGCTTATCTTCTTATCCCTGGCAGGGAAAAGCATTTGTCAAAGAGAGCTTAAAGTGCATCGCCAATGGGATCACCTCCAAGGTCTTCCTTGCCATTCGGAGGTGTTCTACTTTCCAGAGGATGATTGCCGAGGTACAGGAGGAATGCTACAGCAAGCTGAATGTTTGCAGCATCGCCAAGCGCAACCCAGAAGCCATCACTGAAGTCATACAGCTGCCTAATCACTTCTCCAACAGGTACCTAATGGGTACTCTTCTTCACAATTGGGGTAGGGGAAGGAAGGCTTGCCAGGAAAGCCAGAGCAATAATTTTTCCCTCTAGTATTAGACTCTCCTCACACAGCTAGCAGCAAGGCTGGTTTGCAGCACTCCTGGGTGCATTTCTTTGTCCAGTTTATTACCATAAGCCTGAGGGAACAGTGAAGCCTCTGGAAAGTACCTTTTAAGACATCAGGTTTGGCTGAAACCATGGCAGAGCAAGAGAAAAATAGGCCATGATAAAAAAAAAAAAAACCTGGTCAAATGTCAGAGTACCGACTTTTATTAAGTTTGTATATATTTCAAGTTACTCCCAAAGCCAGGCACTTCAGTGGCTAATCCAGAACAAGCCATATTATTTCTCCAGGACTTGGATTTTTCTCTATGAAAAGCAAAATGACTTCAGGGAACCATTCTCATGTTCCCTTTAAAGCCTTATGTCATGCCAACCCTCTAAGCCCAAGATTCCCCAGAGTGACGAGCTGGTAGCTATCAAGATCACATTTGCATCTTGGGTGACCCAAAGCCACTAGGTTCACACCATCTAAGCTCCAGTTCTGCTGTGACGTTGACCTCAAAAGTCTTTGCCAGGCAGAAATGAATCCCTGATGCATAGGAGAGCTGGCATCGTGGTCCACTATGGATATCTCAGAAAGATGTCTAACAAGAGGTGAGGGATGCTGTTTGGCAGCTCATGGACAGACAGAATCAATAGTCAACTATAAACCAGTTAACAGTGACCCGTGGAGATGCTCTAAGCCAAATCCTGTGATTGGATGAAATCCCATGATTCTCTGACTCTCACACCAAGTCTCCATGCACTCACAAGGAATAGCTGTGTTACTCTGCATCCCTAGGAGTTACCAGACACTTAATCTGATATATCTCCTAGCCAAATGGCCCTGTCTTTCTGAAAGTGATAGTGGTCAAGTCTGTCTGGGGCTTTGTCTCTAACATGGCAGTTCTGTGATGTGTAGGAGCCATAATTAACTACAGGTTAGTGGCCTACTGAGCCACAACTCATTTAATATAAATCTACCAAGAATGCAACTCTTCAAGAATTCTTACTGTTTTCCTCAACTCCGTTTTCCTCAAACGGCTTGTCTCTCTAGATCAACTTCAAATTTTAGAATTCTCCGAGGAAGATTCTTGTTGAAGGAAGGAAGGCTTAACCCTTGTCTTTCTTTTTTTTTTTTTTTTTGAGACTAACCCTTTGCCATAGGGGAAAGAAATGAAGAGTTCTTGGTAGGACAATGGCTAGGGACAATGGCTAAGAATGTAGTTATGTAGCATTTTAAAGGGTGGGGT
>CM053745.1:18022127-18051977 GCA_028658305.1 Pachyuromys duprasi | reverse complement strand
GAAAGCCCAAGAGGAAACTTAGGAAAGGAGCTCTTAGCCAGACCATTATTCTTTCTCCAAAGCATCTTGATTGCAACGCCTTCAAAAAATTGGTCCAGGCACAGTCTCTTTATCTTCTCTTATTCACATTTAGTAGAAAAGGTCAGTGGGGAAAAGGTAGCATGCTCTTAAACACCAGAATCTCTCACGAATCTCTTACCTTTTTCCAAGTATTTCACTTCAGTGTTCAGCAGGACTGGAGCGATTTCCTTTCCAGGCGGAGCTTCATCTGCTCTATTTCAGCTACTCAGCTGAAACATCCTGCTTTCCCAGCCTCAGGCCCAGCAGAGACACACGCAAAGTCCCTGCCAGTTGGCAAAGCTTTATAAAGGGAAGTACTTACAGGTTCATTCCACCTTCCTGTGGTTTGTCTAGCATGAGATTTAGGTCTGGGAGAAGTAAAAAGCTTGACTGGACCAAAAGGCAGAACAGAGGCGTGTGCACATACCTTAGGTGCATCCGGGGAGAGCAGTAAGTGGGAAGTATCCCCTGCCTTGATTTGCAGCCCATACTTTCAGTCTAGAGGGAGGCAGGGAGGATTGGTGACGTGGGCAAAACACCATGATGCTTGGGAACCAACGAGACCAACCCAGATCCAGAGTGGGAAAAGTGACAAAGCGTCCAACTCTCTAGGGCACAGATTGGGAACAGGAAACAGAAGAATAATATTGATCAAGGGAAACAAAGGACTATTTATAAACTCTCACACAGAATGTTCCTAGGCAGAATGTGTGTATTTGGGTAAGCATGGCTGAAACTGGTAGCTATGGAGAATGCCTGATCTTATTCTTTACCAAGAATGTGGGGGAAGGAGGTCAAGGATAGAATTTTCAAAGTGAGAAGAAAGATTTGTGCTTCGTACAAAGTCCTTCCAGGCTGTGAGACCAGAAGGCTTAATCTGCTACCTCATTGCGCTGTGTAACCATAAATGCTGTCAGGCCAAAGAAAGGAATCATCCCAACTCCCCTTACAAAGGGGGTTTCTTTTGCTGAGTGGTACTGTTTTTGTTAGCCTGGGAGGAAAAAATATACATTGAATCCTTAGAAACAAAATACCATAGCTGAAGGGGACAGTGTTGTAGCCTCTGCTGCCCTGTCTAGCTGACTGAAGGACAGAGGTTCAGCGAGATGAGCAACTTGCTGAAGGTCTCACAGCTTGGTAAGTCACCAAATAGAGTCCAAAATTCACATGGCCTTGAGCCAAGCTATTTCCATTTCTACTTCAAATGAAGACAGCCAGAGAAACCCTGCAAGAAGTCCCTGCAGCCCCAAAAATAGAATACCATGAATAACTAAATATACAAGCACCATGGTGTTCAGCAAGGAATTTAGTGTGCACTCTCTCCTAGAAGAAAAGACATGTCCCTCCTCATAGCTGCAGGGCTATCTCCTGCCTACTGTCAGATGTGTTCATTTATCCCTCAATACCTAGAGTAACTGCATGTTTTTGGTACAAAAGATTGTTCAATAAATATATGGCTATCGCTAAGTCAACTTTTGCTGGAGGCACAGCCTCTTAAAGCATCTGTGTTGCTTAGCAACCTATAGTAAAGGTCTTCTCATTGGCCTGCATGGTGCAGAGGCGAGTGCCACATTCCAATCTCGTTGGAGACAACAGGGTTAGCTGAACTGATATCAGGCAGCCTGGCATGTGTTTTAGCTTTTAAGGAGCTCCTAACTGAGCCATCTATAATTCCCTATTTTAAACTGTTCTCTCAGCCTACTCCACTGATTTACCAAGGCCCCCTCAGGGAAACAGAAGTTACTAAGAGCAGGCAGGCTGTCAGGAATCATTGCCAAGAAGACCTAAGAGCAGGTATCCTGTCTGGTTCCTCAGAGAAGACAACAGGAAAGGCAGGTGTTCCCAGAGTCAGGCACCAATGGGCTCCCAAAACTGTAGGCTAGCTATACAAGCTGAATGAATTTCTTTAGGTGGTTTAGACTTCTCCATCCAGACAATAACTTCCAATTCTGTCCAAGAAGAAACTTGTCATTCTTCCTGTTTCTAAAGAGCAATCACATTTTCCAGCCCATTTGAAGGCACATGGGCATGAAGAGTTCTTTCTAGATGTGGAAGGGTTAACTTCTCTGAACTATAAAGTCCTTTATGGAACTGTATCCTCTAAGAACTAACTGCCTTATAAAATAGACCCCAAGATGTGGGGAGCCAAATCCTGCAAGAGCCCAAAAATTAGTAGATGCCTAGATATGAATGAAGGTGAAGGTACAGATAACTGAAGCTGTTCAGGCACAATTGTTTTTTTGGTTTTTTTGTTTTTTTGTTTTTCTTTTCTGGGTTTTTCCAACACTGGTTTTCTCCCTATTCCTCCCTCCAAGTAAAGCTCAGCTTGACTCGTATGCTTTGTAATTCCAAAGGGTTGGAAAATGTTCCTCTAAGCCAGAGAAGCCCAATTTCACTCACAGCTGGATATAATTGTCTCTGACAAGAAGTCTGTAGCCAGAACTATGGGCAAACCAGACACTGTTCCTCTCTTTCTCTCCATCCCCAACTTCACCTCTCACCCAAAGAAGGGTGACCACTTTGGTTCTTTATTCACGATCTACTGTTCACTGTCCATCCTTCAAAAGACCTCTCTAGAGGTCAAGCTATTCTAGCAAGATGCTTGCTCCTATGCTCTTGGAGTTGAGTTAAAAATAAACAGGATTGTTTTCCCCCTGGATGATCCTGTGGCCCCTATGACACCCTCCTTGAAAGGGGTCTCTCCACATCAGTATAGCAGGTCACTGTCACCAGAGGAGTCTCCTATTAATGAGCACAGAGTTAATGGGTTTACACAACCACCGAGTCAGAGTAAACCAGAAATGTCCAAGTCTGTTTGGAAAACACCTCAATGGTACAAGTTGTTTAGAAGTTTTGAATACAGATGGTTCAATCCTTTTGCAACCATAACACTTAGTTGCACTGTTTGGGACATTCAGAGAAATCATTGCATACATGAAAGTCACTTATACCAAACATAAAGGTCTTTGTCGTTAGGGATTTTGTTCGTTTGCTTAAAAGTCTACCAGAACCACGGGGAAGGGTTGTTTTTTTATTGTTGTTTGTTTGTTTGGGGTTTTTTTGTACAACAGAAGAAGAGTTTTATGTTCTTTTCAGTTGTTATAGTAAAAAAAATATTTCAATATCCATATAAGCTTAGAGGTAAATGGTGAGACCTAAGAGAAGGTCAATGTTATACATGGTGAAGGTGGATGTGGTCTTCTTAGGCAAGAGTCACCCTGTTATTTAAATTGCATTTCCTCATGACAAAAAAAGTGATATTGAGAGGACAATACAGCTTGATGACATTCAGCCACTTGCCTACTGAGGACATCTATCTAGCCCTTTGAGAAGTTTTCAAAATCTAGCTGGGGCGGGGGTGGGGAGGAACAGTCGTCAGGCGATCAAATGTTGGTGCTTGAGGTGATAACTAAACTCTGTGAGGTATTCAAAGAAGAAAGAGGCTGCAAAACCCTGAACAGTGTGAGAGGGTTTCATGGACTCACGGAACCATGGACCGTTAAAGGCCGTTAATCATTTCCTTCAAGTACCCTTGCTACCGACTGTTTGGCTGCAGAAAGCCACTATATGCCTTTGAAGGGAACCTCAAAATAGTCAGTCAGTCATCAGCCTTTCCAAGACTAGCTGAGTGGGTATAAGGAAAGTAAATTTCACAGGAAAATGCATGGCTTTAAAGCAAAGTTCAGTTAGAATGTACACTCATATGCACAAACTCTTGGGCACACACATTCCCAGGACAAAGAGAAGTTGCAAACAGACATCCAAATAACTGTCAGTTCATGTGCAGTGATTTAACACTAGCACAAGCTTAATCTACCTCTTAAGACCTACATGTTATACTCATTTTATTTGTCTAAGTCCACTTATGCCATTAACTCATTGTATGGCTTTGAGCAAGCACCCCAATTTCTTCTCTACAGAATGAGAGCATTATTGTGTTGTCGCACTGATCCCTGAGAGACATCGTCTTCTAGAATTTCATATGTTGTCGTCAGCCTACTACTGTTCAGTGGGATCTAAAATCTCTTAACGTCTAAACAAGGAGGTGGACTTTCTAGTGTTGTACTGTAAACCCAGAGCACAGAAGGAAGCCAAAGCCATCTGCAGCTTTGCACACTTGGAGCACTGATGTCCGAACCTGGTCCTCAGTTGACTTTCCCTGATAAGAACCTTTTTCCCCCCAATGCAGATACTACAACAGACTTGTCCGAAGCCTTTTAGAATGTGATGAAGACACGGTCAGCACAATCAGGGACAGCCTTATGGAGAAGATCGGGCCCAACATGGCCAGCCTCTTCCACATCCTGCAGACAGACCACTGTGCCCAGACACACCCGAGAGCTGACTTCAACAGGAGGCGTACAAATGAGCCACAGAAGCTGAAAGTCCTCCTCAGGAACCTTAGAGGTGAGGGGGATTCTCCCTCCCACATCAAACGCACCTCCCATGAGAGCGCATAACCAGGGAGAGGTATTCACGGCCTCGCCAAACTAATAGCATTTTAGGGGTGTTGACACACCAACTTTGAGTGTACTGTGCCTGGTTTGATTTTTTTTCTAAGTAGTTCCTATTTTCTATTCCCTCCTTAAAGAAAATTGCATGAAACTAGGCTTCCGTAATCAATATCCCAACATTCTGCAATGACAGCGTTCTTCCCAACAGAATACATGTGATCATTCTGCCTCTCCTCCAGAGAATGTAGCCTCTTTTATTACCTCCCCCCAACCTTTGAATTCTTTTCCCAGATCCCTGTCAACTCTCCTCAAACACAAAACGTTCATGTAACTGCCCAGTCATTGTAATCTGAAGATGTAGAGCCCGTAAGAATGGTCACCCAGTAGAGTTAGCCAATACGAAACAACTTTATTTAAATGCATGTCTTAAATGCTCATAAATATGTTAAATGGAATTCGTGTTATGAATCTGTGCTGGCCATGGACGAATATGAATGTCATGTTTGAATTCTTGTTCTCTAAGGAGTCTTATGGTCTCTCTCCTCCAATGTCTAATTTCCTTTCTGACATATTTACCAAATTGCTCAAACCTGGTTCTCCAACCAGCTTTTGAGCCAGCATCTTCTTGCATCTAATGAAAAACAAAAAGCTAACATCTTTATGTACTGTAACTGCTCAGAGCTTTAAAGGTATCTTTAACAATTGTCTTAAAAACAGAGAATCTTAAGGTCTAACTGTGGAATATAAATAGCTGAAAACTATTGTACTGTACATAAATTCCAGAGGACTCTGCTTAACAGAGCAGTCTATAATAACTTTATTGCATATAGATTTAGTTTTGTACCTTAGCTTTATTTTCCTTTTCCTGGGAATGGAATAACTATCTCACTTCCAGATATCCGCGTTCATGCTCCTTGTGGCCTTTTTTATAACTAAGGGGGTAGAAGTAGTTTTAACTCAACATCAGAACTTAAGATGGGCCTATATGAGATAGGAAAACCCAGCAGGTTATCTGAAGGACCCCAGGTAAGACATTAATCTCCCCGCCCACCTCAACCCTGAGGCTACAATTGACTTAGATATTTCCTGAAACACCTCTGTCACATCCAACTGGGAATTACAGGAATCAAAAAGACCATCCCTTTGGGCTTGGGCCATTGAGTGTGACAAGGCCCTACTATCCCCTTGGAAGTGGCAGTTCTTGGCTCATCATGTTCCAACAGTGCCTGGCACTCTGGAAAATGATGATGTGGGTGATTTCTTCCACTAAGCCAATCAGGAATGAGTCAATCAGCCCTTGGGCCTTTAGTCCGGGGAACTTGGGCTTAGGGGATATAAATAATCCTGGGCTGTCCAGCCTTAATAGACTCCTCTTACATTTTTTTGTCCTGTAACATGCTGCCCGCCAAAGTAGTCCTGGCAGCTGGACCATCTCTGTAGGATCTTTAAAAAAAAAAAAAAGAAAAAGAAAAAAAAAAGAAAAAATATGGAGAGAATGAAGGAGGGCATAAGAGCTGGTGGTTTGATCATTTCCGCTGTGATGTTTACAAGATGGCAGCCACCAAAGCCAAATGATTAACCTGTCTACGAACAACAGTAGTTTCTCAGGGTCATTGTCCTTGAACCCAACAGCCCCTTATGAGTGTCACTGCTCACCAAAGGTCAATGCTGAGAGAGGATGAGGGAGGGGCTGCTCCAAACTCACTTGTGTAGAAACTATTGGTGCTTGACTCTCACTAGGCTACACCCCAGAGTTGACCAAATTGAGTGATTGGGACCCTGGTGGGAGGAGGGAGGGTACCTCTCCAGGGAAATAAAAAGCAATACAACTTTACCACAAAGCCTTTAAAACCAGTAACATAGTGCTCAAGGACCAAGTTCAAGTGCAGCAGCCGCAGTAGCCTAAACACTGCTGCCTCTGTCCTCACAGCCTCCAAGCTGCTGGCATCAGATTGTTAAGGGCATTTTTATACTCAGAACTGTCCCATCCCCAGGTCCCAGACAAATGGACACTGCCTTAGCCTCTTGGAAATCAGGTAGCACATATTCTAAGCTAGATTCACCCCTCTCCCCCAACTTCTTACCCCAGGCAAGGCTGACTTCGTTGAACCAGAAAAGCTAATCAAGTGTGTGTGTTGTGCATTTTTTGCAAACCCACTAAGCCAGAACCCCAAAGTGGCAAGTAGCTTATGAGAATTCCTAGTAAAATTCTCTCTTAACTTCAGTTTGGTAGATTTTCTTTCTCTCTCTTCTCTTGTTTATTTTTGCTGTGACCTCTTCAAGCCATGGCATACCCTCTTTTCTCCCCACAGAGACATTGGTATATGTGTCAACAATACAATACATATATCTACACATATGGAAAGAAGCAGTTCTCACGACGTTGCTAGTTTTTTGCTTCTTTTTTTTCCCCAACCCTGCCCCCCCCACCTCCTCCTTGAACTTCCAAAGCTTTGTCTCGTGTTTGCTGCAGAGTGATTCGGGGGCTGACCTAGACCAGTTTGCATGATCTCCTCTCTTGTGATTTGGTTGCACTTTAGAACATTTTTGTGCCGTTATATTTGCATTATGTATTTATAATTTAAATGATATTTAGGTTTTTGGCTGAATACTGGAATAAACAGTGAGCATATCTGGTATATGTCATTATTTATTGTTAAATTACATTTTTAAGCTCCATGTGCATATGAAAGTTATGAAACATATCATGGTAATGACAGATGCAAGTTATTTTATTTGCTTATTTTTATAATGAAAGATGCCATAGCATAATTTGAAGCCTTTGGTGAATTCTTCTACGATAATAATAATAATAAAGTGTTATGTTTTATTCGTTTTTCCCCCCATGTCTTTCATTGTTATTCTTTTAAAACTCTTGGGCCACCAAGATCTCGCTTGAGTAAAGTGCTTGCCTGTTGACCTGAGTTCAATCCCCAGAACCCAAATAAAGGTAGAAAGAAAGAACATACCCCACAAAGTTGTCTTCTAACCTCCACAGAGGTCCTGTGGCATGTACATGTCTACATGTCTATACATACACACACATATACACACACATACTGCTAAAAAAAAGTATGTCTTTTTTTAATTTTTTGAGTGAGAATTTGTAAGTATGAATTCACTATCTCATTCATTGTCTCTAAAGTCACTAATTATGGGTCAATATGAATATTGTTTAAGTCAACATATGCTAAACATCTTTAAAATCATCCAGTAGTTCCCCTTAACCATCATGATAAAATTTAAACCCAGGGGCTGGGGAAAGGCCTCAGGAGGTGAATTGCCGCACAAACATGACAACCTGCGTTCAGACCCCAGGCACTCATGTAAAACTGCTTGGCATGGTCGTATGTGTCTGTAACTTAACTCTGGTGCAGCAGAGATAAGAGGGAGCTTGGAGCTCACAGCCAGCATGCTTAGCTCACTCAGGGCCCTCCAGATTCACTGAGACATCATGTCTCAAAAAACAAAACAAAACAATAAAGGACAGAAAGGGATCAAGGAAGGCACCAACATCAACCGCTAGCTTGCAGAGAGGCATGAGCACAAAATATGCAAAAAAAAAAAAAAAAAACCCACAAAAAACAAAAACAGACTCTTCTCAAGAGTTTGACACTCTTGAAGAGTTCCAAGAGGAAGAGCCTTTAGGGGCCTATAAACTAGTGGGCAACCCGAGTCAATGACCGGTGCACTGCAGTGAGGCAGGCACAGTGAGGGAACTAGATTCCACTTCCCTTCCAGGTGAATAGGCAGTTCACACCTCCTCTCTGCAGAGACTCAGGGCACCTGAGTGACAGGCATATTCCCAACATAACAAAGCACTCTCGTTGTTTTAAATAAAGATTTTCTGAATGCAGCAGAAGAGGAAGTGTAGACCGTTCAAGAATGTCAAGGAAACAGAGGAAGCACATAGTTATGCTTCCAGGGTATCAGGCCGCTGAGACGGAAGTGCTGGCTCTGTCACAGACTGCAGGGTATCATGTGAGTCGTGAGTCTCAGAAAGCATCCTTTGCTTCTACCGTGTGATGGAGATCCCACAGAGCTACTGCGGAGCGTTAAATGAGCTTCTTATAGCGGTCCCACACACAGTCAACTCAGTGAGAGCCCACTCCAGCCATCATGGGTAGAGGAAAGGAGGGTTAGCTTGCCCCATCTCAGAAACTTAAAAATTATTCCCAACAGCGTGGCAGGCAGCTTGGGTCTTGTCAGAGGGTTATGAGTTCAGTCATGGGAAAGGGAGGGCTCTGCTGATGGGATTTTTTTTTCAATAGGGATCTTAGATCACTGTCAATAAATAAATTCTCCTGATGGTTTAAAACCAAATTAAGATGCTGTCCCAATCATTTCAAACTCTAAACTACATTTTCCCCATGCCCAGAGGTTCACAGAGTAAGTAACCAACAAAATAATTTGTTGCATTGACTCTCCTTGGGCACCGACAGAGTACATCTCTCTCATTTTGATTTTTCATCCTCAGCCTTCTTTCGATGTTTGTTTGTACAGGAAGGCTATCTTGTAAATACTGTATCCTACAGTGTAAATAACTTAGACTGGAAATCTCTATAGTCGAGTTCAAATCCAACTCCCTCCACTGTCTCTGTGACTTTGAGCCAAAGGCCTGGTCTCATATCAGTTTTTGTATATATAAAATTATACCTATATGATGTAGGAATAAATAATAGGTCTCGCCTGCAAAAGTTCCTGTACATTAAGTATGTTACAGATGAGGCACTTAAAATGGTACCTGGCATACAGTCAGTACCCTCTAAATACTATGTACTAAATATTAAATAAACCCTAACTATCACCATTACATTTAAGACATCACCACTATTACATGAGTCTTGGATGATTCTTTTCCTTATTTTTCCTTTCATAGGTCACTACTCGTTACTGTTAAATCAAGATTTTGTAAATTTGAATTATGAAATATGACAGCCTACTAAAGTGGTAGATTATCCAATGATGAACTGAGCAGGTTCCATAGTCTCCTGTGAATGCTTCCCTGAGATTGTTCACACTCTAATAGCCCATGGGTCTAAGGCATTTTTAAGAGCCATGGTTTTCTGGCCAGCATTCCCAAAGAGAAGCTCCAAAAATTATGAAATGATCTGTAGGTCTTGGGTATGGGAGAAAGAAAAGAAGAACCAGGTCATTCTTCCTATAGAATGAACATACATGTCATAAAGAATAATTAGCATTGGTGTTTCTTGAAATTATTGTACATGCCAGTCAGGGGGATCGTGATAAAATGATAAAAATGTCTGAATTGGCCTGAAAGCCACATCCCTAGCACTCTTTCAGGGGCCGCTGATGCTGGGTAGTGAAGTCACAGCCAGGGTTCTCAATCTAATGCACTCCACACAACTAACCATGACAGGGATACTGCCTTGGATCAAGTTTGGTCACATTTCTTCAACCAAGCATCTTGACATCAAGTGTAAGCCCTTTGAAACACAAACTTGTTTTTTCAGAGAGTGCTCTAAATGCTATTGACAGGATTCCTTCAAAGAAACTGGGACCTTTCTGCCTTGATACTTTTACATATTGGCTTCACCTATATTGCCATTGCTTTCAATGTTAATACTAGTTGGTTTAAAGTCTTTCCTTTAATCCCTTTATCATTCACCAAAGCCATGGCACCTCCACCCCCAGGAGGCCCTCTCCAATACAGCCACATATGTCATCCTTGTATTCTTG
The DNA here is from genome assembly GCA_028658305.1 of Pachyuromys duprasi. Taxonomy (NCBI): domain Eukaryota; kingdom Metazoa; phylum Chordata; class Mammalia; order Rodentia; family Muridae; genus Pachyuromys; species Pachyuromys duprasi. The sequence continues at coordinate 18,041,763 of CM053745.1, read as the reverse complement.
ATGGCCCGAGGCCAGCATATGTTAAGCATTCTTGAGAAGAAACAGAAAGAATTCTATCTATCACCACCAAGTAACCCATGACTTTTGCTACAGTATGATATGACTGCCATCAGAGGGGATGAGAGACACCAGGAGAACATGGTCCACTGACTCAACTAAGCAGGGCTCATATGGACTCACAGAAACTGAAGTGGCAAGCACAAAGCTTCCAAGGGTCTTCCCCAGGCCCTCTGCATATATGCTATGGCTGTCGTTTTGGTGTTTGAGGGAGGGGGAACTCCTAACAGTGGGAGTGGATGGATGTGTCTCTGACTCTTTTGCCTGCTCTTAGGACTCTTTTCCTCCTATTGGGTTGCCTTGTCCAGCCTCAACATGAGGGCTTTTGCCTTATCTTACTGTATCTTGTTTTGTCATATTTGGTTGTTGTCTCTTGGAGTCCTGCTCTTTTCTCTAGGGAAACAGAGGGGGAGTGGATCTGGGGGAGAAAGGAAGTTGGGGGGGCAGCTGGAAAATTGGAAGGAGAGGAAGCTGTGATCAGGATTATTGTATGAGAGAAGAATCCATTTCAATTTTTAATTTATTATTTATTACAATTTACTCACATTGTACTATATAGACCTTGCCTGTAGACCCCCTCCCCCAATTCCTTGTTCATTTCAATTTTTCAAAAAAGATTTAACCACTGTATCAGTGGGAGAGCGTGTGCTGGGTGGGTACATTGCCACAATGGATGGAGAAATGAATTCTAGATATCAGTTTTCTCTAAGTAATCACAAGTACTCAAGTCTGCCAGTTTGTGGCAAATGCATAGCTTCAGGTATTTTTTTTTTAGATACCACCTGTTAGAAGTGTACCGCTGTGGTTATTAATGCATTTTTCTAATGGTCTGAACAATAAGGGACTCATTAACAAACACTTCTCAGTATTGCTAAGCCTACACATAGTGTCGTACTAGAGAGAATGTGACCATTTGTGGGTCATGCAAGTCTCATTTCCTTGGAGCCCTAGTTATTTTGTAATGCAGTCACAATTATAACACTGCTAAATTTATGACTTATGTCCAAGCTCTGTTATGAATTGTATTATTCCTGCCCTTTCACTTCTTTCCCCCAAGAAGGAACTAGAAGTCCATTTGAGATGTCACCTAGTTCCACCCCAATACTCTACTTTAAAATCTAAGGAATAATGTCCATCACTGTAATTTCTCAAAAACCCAACTGAAGCCCAGTTGCCTAGCCCAACAGCTGAACACTGATAAGCACTAAGCCCAGCGGCCAACATGTGGTGTAATGGCCTGAGCACTCACTAATTCAGATCCTTGTCTGTCAATTAAATACATCTCTGCTTCCCCTCTCTTCCTAAGGGGTTTGTGGCTTCCAATGAGGATACAAGAGGATTCTCAACTCTTAACACAATTAAATCACACTGCAGGTGTCCTCTGCTGCAGGAAAACCAGAAACAACATATGTCCCACAAGACACTGTCATTGTTTCCAACATGTGGTCAAAATCCTGGAACCAGTTCCAATGAAGGCTTAGGATTTCTTGGAAACACAAGCACTCCAGGCCTCAGCCCCCCCCTCTCCTACTGTGCTCCTCTCCTCCCACCCCTGTCTAACCAGAGAACACTAGGACTGTGCTCTAGGAAGCCTACATACCACTGATCCCTCCATGGCACACGTCCTGGATATCCAAAGTCACCATCCAAATTGCAAGCCTCTTCCTTCATTTAGGCCCTGACATCTGCACTTTCCCATTTTGCTGCGTGTTAGTCCTCACAGAGGCAATTTCTCACTGGTCATCCTTCTTCCAGAATCTGTCCATTCCTGTTCTCTGCGTCCACAGAGAAATACTTTCAGTAGTCTTTTGTGTAAAACCGTGTAGCATTTGTTCATGGTCTAAGCCCATCTTCTCCTCAGTGTTAGATCAGCTCTAGAATAATAATTAAAAAATGCAACATGAATTGCATATGTATTACATGGTATGAGCTAAAAAATAAAGACAAAAAAAATGTCTTGTGTTCTGAACAGACACTATTTTTCTTATGCTAATATTTTTGATTTGTGGTTAGTGGAATCTGTGGCTGTGGAAAACAAAAAATAGAGAGAGCCAGCTGGACAATTTCAGTCTCTGTTTTTATCTTCTCCCCGTTTGCTGCCCTACCTGAAACCCAGCACCTCAAAGAACAGTGCTTCATGAAATACTCCCAAATGACATCTTAATTTCTCCAGTGTCAAAGCCTTTAAGAGTGTCTCTCCATATCACTCCATACTAAGGTTCTGCTATTATCTTATGACACAGTAAATGGACAGAGCATAGGCTGCCTTTCCCATACCCTACTTTCATCTGTCACTGTTATCCAGGGATAGGTGCCCTGGAATGACACAGAAAAGAATCGCCTCTTGTGTTTTGATGATGAGAAGATCGAACTCATGATTGCTACATTGCATCCTGAGTTGGAAAAGGTCCATGCTCCTGGGGGTAGCTTCTCTAGTACTCAAACTGATAATCTCTTATAGTTATGATAACTTGTACCCTGCATCCTCTCCCTAGACTCAGCAGAGGCACATATGTGTGAGCATATTGGCTATTTATTCTGAGTGTTATGCCACTCAGTTAACTGTGTTGACTATTCTCTTGTGAAAGTGACAATTCTGATTCCTTAAATGTAAAATGTCACTTCAGTACAATTTCAAAACTCTGAATCAGTTCTTTGCACTGCACCAGTTATTAGCTTTGTACTCACCTCCAGTACCTTGAACCTGCTACAAGTCTCATAACTTTATTCTCTTCTCTTATTACCATCTCGTCCCTTCAGTCTTGAGCCCATACCTAATCAGTTCAACCATGCTATTGCATTGCCCTCAAACACCCTACTTCATCAATCGTTTGTCACACTTAACTAGAAAAAAAAAAATCCCAACCAAGGTGCCTGCCTTCTGGGCTAGAGAGAAGAAATAATAAAGCATGAACAGCTGTAGTGTTACTTAAATTTTGTTAGCTTCAAGCACAACAGGAACCAGAGTATTACCCTGGGAAATATCTCAGCCAACCATGTTCAGCTCCATATCCTACTATCCAAAGGAGCCATTATGACCCTTTGAGTTCCAGATAACCTTTCACAAACTACTGCACTTCTAAGGCCCAGCTGAAAACCTTGCCTCCTTCGGCACAAACCACAACAGAAGCCATCAGCTACATGAGCAGTCCTCAGTTTCTTATCCTCCTCAACCATGCTGATGCTTGTTGCCCTGACCAACAAGTGTTGGATCTCACTTCCTGGAAGACTAGCAAATACACCTGAAATTTAGATGGCAGTCATGTCTTCAGCCAGGCAGGACTACTAACCATTACATGTTCACCATCAGCAGCATCTTCCTACACAGAAACCTGTGTCATCTACATGATGTATATGAGTGACAACATTGTATAGTCATCCACAGAGCCTGAATCAGTGACCACAGTCAAGATCATTCACAGCCTGCATCAGTACCCACACTCACAATCATTCACAGAGACTGCATCAGTGACCAACAGCTTGTGGTTAGTCATCCACAGAACGTACCCTCACACCCACTCAAACATGAACACACCCCAAAGAGACACTTGTTCTCATTTTCTTCATTTTCTCTTTCCTACCCACCCTTAAGAATCTGACACTTACCTAAATTGAAATGCCTCTCGGCTAAGTTTTTAAAAAATTAACAAATAAAGTATGGCTAAATCCAAAAGAGGCTTTGTTAGGTCTCATCTTGATGGATCTGGGTCACTTGGCATCAATATACATGTTTTCCTCTTTGTAAGACTTCCTGTGGAGTCTTCTATCTCTGTATGTTGCATCTCAACCTTTACCTCTCTTTGCTATTGCTTAGGTACCGGACTTCTCAGCTTTCTGGCCTGATCTCTCTCTCTCTCTCTTTTTTAATTTTTTTTTATTTTTTTAAATGTTAGTTACAGTTTATTAACTTTGTATCCCACCTTCCCCCCACTACCCTCATCTCCTCCCTGCCCCTTTCCAAGTCCACTGATAGGGGAGGACCTCCTCCCCTTTCATCTGACCCTGGTTTATCAGGTCTCTTCAGGACTGGTTGCCAAGTCCTCCTCTGTGGCCTAGCAGGGCTGCTCCTCGGGAACAGGGACTATCTCTGGTCGCTCTTTTCTTCTCACTTTGCATGTCTTTCTTTGACAGTATTGTCTGTTTCCGTATTTCAGTTGCCATGCATGAGCTAATGACTTTCAATTTCTATATTTTCCTGAGATCTTATTGGATTTCAGATCTACTTATTGAACTTGATGGAGGCTAGGCACGCTGATATATGACAGCTGCCATAATGTCTAAGTATGAACACTCTCCAGACCTCCCTCCCTTCAGACTCAGCCCTATTCTAAACCACCAAGCATCTTTGTGCACTATCTTTGACTCCTCCCACTTTCTCTCCTCAGCAAATAATACCCATTAGGTTTCTTCCCCCACTGGATCTTCTGGATCTGTGCATCTGATCACATGCACACTGACACTGTCTTGGTTTAGATCCTTACCCTCATGAGCCACAAAAATTCTTTCTCAGAATCTAGAAGAGTCATGTCCCTGATATGAGATCCATTCCCCACCTTAATGTCATCCAAATTCTTACCAGAGAGCCAATCTGATTTGTTCACTCTTCTATTCAAAACTCAGTGATGGTGACTAAAATATCAGAAGAAAGATCTACACCCTGTTTAGGTATCTGGTATCTTGGTCACCCTGGAAGTGACATGACATTCTGAGTTTGAGTTTGAGAGGGCTTCTTTCAATATTTTTTGCAAGACACTATAGTTTTACAATAAGACAAAGGTAAAATGTTAAAGAGTCACAGTCAAACAAAAACAAACAAACAAACAAACAAAAAGGCAGGGCAGAAGGGATGGATCAACACTTGCTGCTCTTACAGAGGACCTGAGTTCAGTTCCCAGCCCCCAAATGGCATGTGGTGACTATCTGTAACTCTAGGCCGAGGACAACTGACAATCTCTTCTGGCCTCCACAGACATGCATGCAAGCAAAACACTCATTCACATGAATTAAAATAAATAAATCTAAAGAACACTAACAGATCTTTAACAAAGGAGTCACTTCTTACCATGAAACTGCTCTAGTTTGACCTTTAAGGTTCGGAAACACTGACGGGCTATTCTTCCCAGGAATGTATACATCAAAAGCCTCAGAAGTAGCAAGCTGGCCCTGTTTGATTGCTAGTGCTCGCTCCCTCCTGCTCCCTTCCCCCCTTGTGAGTGGGTGTGGGTATGTATGATTCCTTTAACATTTAAAAAACACTTGTGTAGTCCAAGAAAACTGTTAAATCACACAAGGTCAAGGTCAAGGTGACTCAGCAGTTCAAGCAACACACAACTCCATGGTGCAGTCCCTACTGATTGCCAGGCCAAGATTAACAAGTAACCTCAACCCCACAAAATGTTCAGACTTACTCATCTTTTCTTCAGTTTTTAATCAGTAGAGCATGCCTCCCACCAGGCTACTAGCCTAACCCTCCTGTAAGGCGATGAAGCTAGTGGTCTCCCAAGTAGACAAATCCATTTCTGGCCCTGCTCTTTCCCCTGCTCTCTCCTAGGTCTTATGACGAAAGTGACCATTTTCTGCATGACAATTTCTGCCTGTTCTCAAAAGTCTGAGAATAAGACAACTGGCCAGCTCATGATGAACACCATTCCTGGGGCCTCCTGACTAATGAGCTACTATCATGTCCCAATGAACTGAAGTCGCTGGCTACACCAGACCCTAGTAGGGAATAGCAAGCCCTCAAGAGAAAGTGGTTCATGGAAACCGGGGGAAGGGGGGGGGGGGAGTCAGTGACAGACCAGCAGGAAAACAAACACAAGGAGCTATGACGACTAAAATCCAGGACATCTGGTTTCAGAGGGTCCCTCAAACCATTGAGAAGAGGGGTGAAGAAGGAACTGAAAAACTTGTGCGGTGTTCTTAAGTGACTTCTCACACGGTTCCCCATCTCCTCCACCTTTCGGGAATATTCCATCCCTCACACTAAGAGTAAGCCCTGAGCTCAGAGCCCTGCTCCAAAGCTCTTCCCAGCTGCTCTGCACCTTGCCTTTCCTGCTGGAGCCTGCTTTGCCAGCACATGCCCACCCTGGGCCTGGGGCTCCTGAGCAGAAACCTTAATGTGTACAATCCTCCTGAGTCCAACTTCTCTTGAACTCCCTGACCCTTTCTCTACAAACCCTGCTGGACACCAAAGGCCAATTCTTATCACCTCGGGGGTGGGAATCGGGGTGGGGATGCACCCTCTCCTGTCCTCCTACCCCTTCCCTGCTCTCCAGGAAGAGCAATGCATTATGTAACCTCAACTAGGCTTTCTGAAGCTTGTCTGAACAACAGCCTGGGTACACTCAGATAGTGGAAGTGATCTCCCAGTAAAATAAATTCATGGGGCCACTTAACAGAGTAGCTTCAGGGGCCTGGCAGGGAGCCCGCATCGCCTGCTGCCAGGAGCTAGTTTTTCTTTAATCTCCTTTCTGTGCCACTTTCTTTTCATTTCGGGTTACTGCTCCCAGGGTTTTTGAAACAGGTGACTCCAGTCCTGCTAATAAAGCAAGGTGTGATAGCATCTCCTATGACTTCAGATGTCAAACGATGAAGAGAAGAGGGGAAAACACTTTTAAATGACCACATCCTCTTAGTAACATTCCAGGGGAGAGACGGCTTATCTTGATTTTAATTTCTTAGCCTCCTTTCATCTCGCCCTCTGAAAACATAGCTCAGAGAAAGATCACCCATGAAGAACTTATCAGAAAGACATTACTAGCACTTAGTGGTTCTCGACCCAGAGCACAGGAAGATTTAACGGACAGGATTGTAGGGCCGGGGAGGGGTGACAATGGAACCTAATGGGAATACACATCAGACTTCGGAAGCGCAGCCGCAGGTCAGAAACACAAGCTTGAACAAATTCCAATTTTTAAAGTAATGTGAGTAAAGCATGGTCTCAAGTTCATCTCTGGGTTCCCTCTGTAGCAGGCTAATGGTGTGAAATGTACTTGTGAGGCAGAAAAAGGGAGGGAGGTTAGTTTATGTATGAATTCCACAGTTTCAGTCTCCTAAGAACCTTTGGTTTTAAACAGGTCCGTCATCATTGCCTGGCCTTAAACCAATGGCTTTAAATGTCTCTTCTCCAACATGGAGACACTATGTTTTACACTTAAGCCAGAGATCCAGAGCCCTCAGAGTTGGCTGGGGCTGCACATCATGTATGATTCAGGAATGACCTCTGTCAGTACTGGCAGTTCTAGGCAAGTCCTAAGCTCTCCTTCCCATCTGTTACCATCACTCTAGCATCTTCCCTAACTAAGCTTCCCAACCAGAATCCCTGTTGGCACTGATGAGGACCGGGGACCAATTTTAAGCAAGGCACTTCCAGAAGACTGCATGGGCATAGGTGGACAAGGACAAGTTGACCTCTGAAAGATCCATATCTATGTTTTAAAAACATCAAACTCAATAACCCTGGTCATTCAGAGTCATATCCTGATCCTAGGCCAGTAGCATTTTCAGTCACTAAAGGAAAAAGAAAAGAACCCAGTGTGTCTTCTAGACCAAAAATCAAGTGTCTAAATACCTGCGCCTAGGTGGACAGAAATTATACCAGATCCAGCGATGTCGTCTTGCTGGCAGAGGGTCTAGCCTACAGATGAAAATTCCTCACTACAGATCAGAGCCAGATAAGCTGATGAGCCATGGTGAGTGGCGAGGAGAACATGGTACAGGTGGCCAGAACTTTCAAGGAAGCACCTTGAGATAAGAGAAGACTCCAAGGCTCTTCAGCTGAGAGGTATTCGCACAGTGCATTTAATTAACAAGAACAAATGACCAAACTGGAAGTGAGGCTTTTTGCAACATCAGGGGTCATGCTGAACTCAGTTGTTGCTCAGAGTTGTTCAAACCGATGACTCCCTTGCATGCACAAAGCCAAGGAGTACTGAATCTGTCATCATGGAGGAGGGTCCACGTGACATCCCCACACCAAGCTTGAACGTGTGTGAAGATAACTCACCAGCTCAGTATGCAAGCTCTGAAATCCAGATGCTCAGCCGCTGCCCTAGGAAGAAGAATTCTTGTTGCTTTGAGAAATTGGCCAGTCAAGAGATTAGAACAGAAATGAGGGCCTTTTCCTCTCTCTGTCTCCTTCTCTACCTAGGTAAGCCAGCACTGCCAACAGCAAGAAATGGTGTAAAATCAGTTTATTGATTGAACACCTGTCAGAGCCCCAGTGCTGGCTGCTTTTTAACTGTGCTAAGAGCCCCAGGAACGCTGAGAAGTAAATTGCATCATCCTTGTTTTACAGATCAAAAAGTCAGGGTCCAGAGAAGTTAAGCTCTTACAGCTTGGAAACAACAGAGCATATTCATGCTCTAAGTCCATTTCTGTTCAACTTTGAAACAAGTTTTTTCCTATGACATTATAGTACACGTCTCAGGGGTCACACCCCACATGCTGAGAACCGCTGTTCTGACCTTCGTGGCATCAAGTTTGCATGTGTTACACATCCATACACGCAGGCAAAATAATCATAGACATAAAGTGAAAACAAGGCAAATCTTTAAAAAAAAATCTAAGAACACCACGACCAAAGCAACTTATAAAAGGAAAGGCTTATTTGGGGGCCTATGGTTCTAGAAGAACAAAAGTCCATCACCATCATGGCAGAGGGCACAGCAATGGGCAGGTAAGACTGGCACCGGAGCGGCAGTTGAAAGGTCACATCTCAAACCACAAGCAGAAAGCAAGAGCTTGAGGCTTGTGAAACCCCAAAGCTGGCTCCCTACGGCATGCTTCCTGCAGCAAGGTCACATCTATTAATCCTCACAAAGAGCCACCAACTGGGGAACGAGTATTCAAGTGTCCAAAACTCATAACGGACAACTCATTCAAACCACCACCAGGCTAGTCCCAAGACTAGCCAGCAAGCAAGAGGAGAAAAGACAGAAGTCTGGACTAGAAGAGCCCTTAAGTCAAAGCAGGGCTTGAGATGACCAGAATTAACATGAAAACTACATCAGAAGCAGAAGTCCATTGGCCAGCTCCAGAGTCCTTCAAACTTCTTTGAGAGGCAGAAATTTTTGCCACCGTGGGCACTTCTGACCCCCATTCCAGAATTGAGGAATGGACAGCGTCCATTTAGCACCCCTCATCCAGAGACAGGACACTGGGAATTGCACTGCTGATCCCCAAAACATTCACCACCACCATGACGCTCTGATGCCTCTAACTGGGGAATAGCACAGAACGAACATGTTATCCACTCATTCTCCATCTGCATGAGCCACAGTCATTCTCTCCTCCTCCTCATTAAGTAAAAACGACAGTGGTCTATGACTACAGAGGCTTTAAGAGCCACAAAACTCTACTAGAGGAGAAATAGTGCGTGCACACACACACACACACACACACACACACACACACAGTGCATCACATGAACAGCTGAGAGCAAGCCAGCAGCCAGTTTGCAGGCCAGAGCTGTCAATACTATTCCTGGCTGTCAGGCTTTTTTCTCTGCGATGTTGGATAGGTGCCTAAATCTCTCTGTACTTTCATTCATTCATGAACAGTATGTCTAATCCCTGTCTCATAAGAATGCTATGAAAATTAATGAGCGTATAAAAAAAACTAAACAAAACTGATGTGAAAGTGCTTTGTATACCCCAGAGATGCGATAAGCGCCAGGTGATCTAATTTAAAATACAGATGTGTTTCCATTTCCATGAGAACATTCAGCTGTACCAAGCCATGATTATCGGAGTATTTTTAAAAGATTCCAAGCTAGAAACAAGACATCCTACACGCGTAAAATAAAATTTAAAAATTTAATTGCTTGGTTTAACATTTAAATATCAATAACCTTCACTGAGGTGCCACAATGTGCTAGGCACTATGCTAAGCAATTTTTACTTCATTTAATCTGGAGTAGCCCATTTGTCTGGGAGCCTCTTCCTCAAGCTCATTTTATAGCTATAAAAACAAATTCTGGGGGGAAAAAAATAAGCAGCTGTAAGTTATATAGGTAATTAGTAGTGGAGACAAGATCAGATCTCTGGACTTCTTGGCTTCTCAGGTATGTTAAACCACACTACCTCCTTCAACAAAGATGCCTGGCCCACAGCACATGTAATCATTGTAAGATCTAGGGACAGTATATTTAATAAATTGCCTATGAAATTAGCAAAGAATGGGAAAATAATACGCAATAGAGGACATTTTTCCTGACATTTTCTTTGCCACTGAGTTCATTTTGAATGACCCTATTGATGATGGAGATTTCTCAGAGCTCGGAGCTCTGTGGTCTTCATAAAGATGAGAGTTCCTGTCAGCTGGAGCCAAGTCTCTACTAGCCCTAATATACTGTGTAGAAAGCAGGTCACTCTCATCTCCACAGAAATCTAGTGTGAATGACAATGATGACAGCCAATCAATCACCAGTCACTAAAACAGTCACTCTCTTCAGCTACCAAGTCCCACATCTCCACAAAGGCACTTGGGAAGCAAACATATATTGCAATTCACTGGCGTAAATTATCGTGCTCAATTCCCTCCAGTGTCTAACTTATTGTTAAGGCTGGAGAAAGACGGAAAGTGCTTCCAACCTGACTCCAAGTTGCTCTCTCCACTGCCTGACAGCTGAACGATCGGTGATTCACACACTGAGCTCCAAAGGGAGCAATTGGCTGCAGGCCCCAGGGTGGGCTGCCGACCCCAGCTTCCTCCAGCCACATGGCGTCCACCTGTTCTCTCTTTCTCAGCCAGGCAGTTCTCAAGATACCACGTCCAGCCCAGAGGCAGGAAAGAACTCTGTCCTCCGCCCTGAGCTGGGTTTAGTCAGCCTTTCAGAACGAAGCTGGAAATCTCCATTAGCTGCTGCCTAGCAAAGCTCGGGACCACTGGGGTGTCTCCAAGCCACCTGCAGACTCCATGTATGGTCACAGTCGGGAAGTATGTAGTGTGGGAGAAGAGGGGAGGGCATATCAGTCTCCCTAGAAAGGGACTGTGGAAGACGATTGTTTTGTTTTGTTTTGTTTAATGCAATCATGCGTGGGGCCGCATTCGCCTGTGTAACTTTATGACTTTGCGAGAGGCCAGCCTCGCACTTATGAAACGCAGGCAGTTGCCACCTCATGGGAAGATTACAGAAGTGTGAGGAAACCCTATTCAGCTTGGATTTCCTACAAACCCAGGCTGCCATCTCTGATCATTGGGTTCCGGTTTTTACTGCCATTTGGCAGCGGCCCGGGCTGGGGTGACATGGACTTGAGATAGCTGAGGCTGCCGGATGGATTCCTGGGCCTGGAACTGGAGCAGGCCTGGGTGAGGATGCAACAGAAAGCAGAACAAACCCAGCGGTGGGGACCACACCACGGCTCTCAGACACAAACCATGGGACCCAAACCTCACTCCCAAGGACCGCCGTTGACTATATATAGTTGTACCCTGGCCCTTTATTTTGGTTTTTGTTTTTAATTTTGTTTTATTTTGTTGTGGGGTTTTTTTCCCTGGCTTTTTCCATTTCAATGTTTATCCTTTTCAACATTCCTGTTTAATATCCAGCCCTTCTTTTTTTTTTTTAACTTGGTTTAGACAGCTAGGAGCTGCTCTGAGGTCAGGAGAGTACCGCACAAGGGCTTAGCTCCTAGTGCAAAGTTGAATCCCAGCTCTGAAGAAATTATTAGCAACTCTTCAGTCTTTAAGCTCCTCTAGACAAAGTGAGGTCGCTCGTACCAGTCACATAGGATAATTTCAAAGATCAGACAAATGAGCCACACGTGTCTGAACCTTATTGATGGCTTATAGCAAGAAGACCTAGGATCACCTGGATATCCCTATGAGGGACTGTCTAGATTGGGCTAGCCTTGGGCCTGCCTGTGAGGGATTTTCTGGATTAGATTTACCAAGGCAGAGAGTGCTGTCTTATATGTGGGTGACACCATTCCAGGGACTACATGGAAAGGTAATTGAACAACATTCCTTTCATTCCTCTCTTCTTACTGACTGCAGGCCCAGTGTGACTAGCTGCCTCAAGCTCCTGCTGCCTTAATTTCCTACCACAATGGGCTGTATGAACCAAAATAAACCCTTCCTCACTAAAGTTGTTTTGTCAGATGTATTGGTACAAGTGACTGTGATAAACCTTGGTCGTGTACTACGCCGGCACTATGATCCTTTGGGTGACCTAAAAGTTAAAAGCAAAAGGCTGGGCAGAACATGCTTGTCTTAGAACATTTCTCTTGACATAACACAATACCGCCAACTAATTTATAAAGAATGAAAGTTTATTCCACTCACAATTCTTGAGGAATACAAAGTCAAGAGGCCTTCTTGCTGGTAAGAACTTCACAAAGTTCCAGTGAGATTTGGACCATCCCATGGAAGAACAGAGCAAGCTCATCAGAAAGAGTTGCCATTTATTTTTAAAGTCACTTTATTGATGGCTCAATAATTCATGAAACGCTAAGCCAATCACCTCTTAAAAGTCTCAGCTGGAGCTACCTCTTAATAGGCAACAATGCAGATTGAATTTCAATGTGCTCATTAGGACTATCTAAAATGTAACAACATTTTTACATAATATTCAAGAAATATAATAGTACGTTCTCCCTTCGTAGGTAAACCTCAATCCAAATGGGTTTCCTTTTCCTTCTAAGGAACATAATTTTGAAAGCATGTAAGCAGTGGGAGGAAGGAGACAGGACCAAGAAACAGGAACAGCTCAGAAGAGAGCATAACCCCAAAGATAATTGCCGAGCTCTCAGTTTTCTGTCATTTTTCGAAGGATTGCCATTGTCTTTACCAGACAGTAGGTATCTCCTCCATCCCCAGTCCAAGCACAGATTCTATAATAGTGAACAAATAAATATGTGATTTCAATTTCTTTTAGACCTTTAAGACACTCTGTCACCCCAACACTGTTCTTTTCATCTGCCCAGAACATCAGGACCACATCTCACAAACCCAGCCACAGGCGTCAACAGGTGGCAGGGGCATTTGATAGCCCTCTCCACAGAGCTCCCTCTTAAACATCCCTTACATCCTTCACTTTTTCTTTCCCTGTCTCCACAACCCAACCCTTTAGAACCAGATTTAGCAGCTGAAAATAAAAGGGCCAGAGCCCCATTCTATGGCAATATGAATACTCCCCATCTTAAGAATTTGGACAAGGTATGTGTCCCTCTGGACCTTGAACTCTCACATATAAAATAAGAGGTGGCAGTTACTATTTCATAAAATCTCACGAACCTTAAAGAACATATACTGGCTAGTTTTACATCAACTTGACACAAACTAGAGTCATCAGAGAGAAGGGAACCTTAATTAATTGCCTTTGTAAGACTGGCCTATAGACAAATCAGTAGAACATTTTCTTAATTAGTGATTGATGGGGGAGATAGTTCATCTCATTATGGGCAGGGTGTCCTTGGGCTGGCGGTCCTGGCTTCTATAAGAAAGCAGGCTGAGCAAGTCATGGAGAGCAAGCCAGTAAGCACACTCCTCCATGGCCTCTGCCTCACCTCCTGCCTCCAGGTTCCTGCCCTGCTTGAGTTTCTATCCTGACTTTCTTTCATGATGAACTGTGATGTGGAAGCACAAAGCGAATAAACACTTTCTGCCCCAAAATTGCTTTGGCCATTGTTTCTTCACAGAAGTTGTTAACCCTAAGACATAACATAAATCATCAGAGGGCCTATTCGGATAATAAACTCTCTTTGGTCTGTCTATCCTCTTTAGAATCTTTGCATTAAGATTGTAAAGCCATCTTCCTAGAGGGTGGATAAGTCTACATGCCAGTTCAACTACTAATTTAGAAAGGGACCATCTCCACGAGTTTGCCACTCTTACCCTACCAACCCCTTTCCTATGCAAGACCCACTGGCTCCCTGCAGATGAGATGTGATCAGCCAGCCAGTGTGGTATCAGGAAACCTTCAGGGCACTTTCAGGAAGTTAAAGCACAGACAGCAGACAACACCAAAGCTCAACCTTCCTTGGCTATAGTTTCATAGAGTGTAAAGAGGGGAAACCACTGGTCCTCCGTGTGGTTAATCTTTGTTATAAACTTGATTGGATTGAGTGACATCCGGGGGAAACAAAGCGTGCTTCTAGGTGCCTGTGTGGGTGTCTCCAGAGAGGGAAGATGTATACAAAAGCAAGTGAAGATGAAGGAACCACCATTGACTGTATGGTCAAGTAGGTTGGAGGCCTGGGTGGGATAAGGAAGGAGGAAGAAGCTAGCCAATGTGTGTGGGCTCCACTCTTCTTTAAAACTCCGTCTTTATCACTGCCATTGTCCGGGGACTCCAGACTCCAGCTCTTCAACTTGGGCTTTCAGAGTAAGCTTCCAGGGAGTGTCCAGGCCCTTGGCTTCAGACAAGAGCACCCAGATGGAGAAGCAAGAACCAACCTCACCCTAAATAGGACATTGACTTTCTGCTGAATATTTCCACCAATCTCATCATGCCAAACCATTATAAAACTCCCTGAACCTACCAGAGTGAAGCGAGAAAGAAAATAAAAGAATTAAATAGACTCTAAATAAAGCCATCCCATAGTCCAGAAGGGCTACCTCTGTCCTGACTACATCATTCAGCATCTCTGAGGCCCAAATGCTCTCCTTAATTCCAGAGATATGTGCTACTAAGAAAATCTATGTGGGGACCTGACTTTTCTCCCATAATTTTTAAGAGAATTTTTTGAATACTTTGAGAATAATGTCATGCTGTTATATTGATGGGAACATACAAATAAGACCAGTTCTTCATTTAGAAGCAGGCTGATTCTTTACCATGATGCAAAGCCCAGACCCCTTAGCTGATATTCAAGGTTCTCCCCAGACAAGTCTCCTTAGGAGATCAACTCAAGAATTAATAGTATGCAACTGGTCATCTGATGACTGATGACGAGTTTTAGCCTGGGTTTTTCCTTAGGATCAGAGCCAATTCTATCAGCCATCTCATTCCATCCTTAGCTCAGAATGGCTGATGAGAATGCATTCCTACCAGGGACATCTCCAGATTTGGCTGGGTGCTGAGGTTTTGGCACAATCAACACTAACTGAAAAAGACTGAAATATTGCTAGGGGGAGTTGTGTCCTCTGTGTTTTTTTCTTATTTCCATCCAAATGGTTCGAGATCGGAAAAGCAGAGGCAAAAGAAGAAGAAGAATTAAAAAAAAAAAACAGTAAGGAGAGAAGTGCTGGAAATGGGAAACGGGGCAAGGAGAAAGGACAATGGTGAGATGAAGAAAAACATAGAACCAAAGTGTTGAATGAATAAAGGGTAGTTTTTTGGTAGCTTTAATAAATAGGCCTTAGGGGGTCTAACATCCATGAACCTGTATTAGGTCAACAGTTGGAGCCAGTTACACATGTAAAGAATGTTTTCAACGGAGCAATGATGCTGAAGACTGTCCTCAGTGGTGGCCCAGCTGTGCAATGGGGTGGGAAGTACAGTCTAGTTTAAAATCACAGGCATGTGCATGGGTTAAGTATGTTAACCTTTCCTTTCATTTCTAGAGACTAACTCAACTACTTGCCCCCTCCACAGATAGTCCACGTCCACACATGTGTACACACATGCACACATACACCGTATGAACATCTGGGTCTTTTTTTAACTTTGTATGTGTGTTTATATGTGGGAGCAGATGTCCCAGGTGACATACAAACATACATGGACTGGTCAGAGGACAATCTCAGCTGTCATTCTTTGGTTGCCATCCACCTTTTTTCTTCTTTTAAGACAGGTCTTTGAATGGCCTAGAACGAAGGAAGAAAAGTCCAGAGATCTGTCTTCATGCTCCAGCACTAGTATTTCAGATTCACACTAACACAGTCAGATTTTGTTGTTGTTGTTGTGTGTATGCGTGTGTTGTGTGTATGTGTGTATGGATTTATATAAATCACAAGTATGCAAGAGTCCCAGAGGTCAAAAGAGAGAGGTCAGAAATCTTGAAACTAAAAATTTATAGGCAGTTGTGAGCCATCATGTGGGTGTTAGGAACTGAATCCATGTCCTCTACAAGAGCAGCAATCACTCATAAACACAAAGACATCTCTCCAAATCACACGCTCAGCTTTTTGGTATGAGTTCTGTGGGCTGAACTCAAATCTTCTTCACGCTTGCAAAGGCAAGTCCTTTACCAGTTTAGCCTGGCACCTCCATTTTTATTTCTTTAAATTATGGGTGCACGTGGGCATGTGAACACACGTGCCCATGGAGACCAGAAGTGTCTGTCAGATGCCCAGGAGCTAGAGTTATAAGTGGTTGTGAGTCACCCTATGTGGGTGATGAGAATGTAACCTGTGTCCTCTACAAGAACAGTAAGTGTACTTAACCACTGGGTTATCTCTACAGCCCCATCTGCACTTTAAATTATAGTTAACTCTTTATATAAAGATGGCTATGGACTAGAAACAGAAGAAAATAGAGTCTGTTCTTTGGTGTAATAGTAACTGATTTGTTAACTTCAAGGTCACAACCTTTTGCTAAGCCCTGTTTTCTTTCCCACTGTTAAACTATGCCGCTGTGTGCTAACCTTTTGGTAATTTGAAAGATGAGGGGAGGACTGTATTTTGAAGGTACTTTGGAAACACACATGTGTGATACCGATGTAAGAGATCATATCATTAAAACAGCTTTGTGGGCGACTTAGTTTTCAGCTCTTTCTTTCAAAGCCAGATTAATCCCAAGAAGTAAAGCCAATGGCAGCCCATTTATGGGAATAGTCAAAACACAACTTTTGATTCCAGGAGCAGCTCTCTGACTAGCTACAGGGCCTCATCCAACTTTAATGAGTAGTTTTAGCATAGGGTTGCCAAAAACTAAAAGCTATTCTGCATCCAATGAGATTAAATTTAAGGTAAACAACAAATTAGTTTACAGTTTATTGGTATGTTTATAGTGTGTCCCATATCACACATAGGGCTTGCCTACATTGTAAAATGGTTCCCTGGTTTGTCTTAAATTCCAATTTCAGTACGTTCTCCATTTTTATTTGTTGCATCTGGCAACCTTAGTTTTTCCATGTTACTCTTTTCTTGTCCCCTACATCCCCCCCCCAAAATTTAATATGGCAGTGCTCATGTTCGCATCAGAGAGGGCACAAGCAGCTATCAATTCCATTCATTCTGAAACAGAAAATGTCTTCTTGTTGATTATCTCATTATATATATATAAATATATATATATATATATTTCTCATAACAAAAGAAAGCTTAGAGAATAAAAGCTTGTCTCCTTATCCACATTCCAGCTCAGCCTTCCGAAATAAAAAATATGATGTCGACATATAAAGAAAACCAAGAGGACCCTCTCCTGCCCTAGCATGAGCTTTCATCCTAGCCTCCTACTAAATCAGTGATGGGTTCAGAGCCCAAAGTGGCTCTTCAATTCCAGGTACACATCCAAATCAAGGAAGTATTCAAAGTTCCAAAGCTGGGGTCACACCCATGCCAATCATATCATAACCGCTTGGGGCATTTTCTTTGGCTTCCCAGGTGTAGCACAGCACATGTACCGTGGCACTCAGGTCAGCTGGCTCAGTCCCTCAATGGGGAGTGCTGGCTCCAATGGAGTGAGTGTAGACGGCAAACTCAGCTACCACCACGCCCAGATCCAGGGCTTTGAGTTGCCCCCCCCCAACATCTACCCCACCTATGAAATGCTTGAGTGTGTGAAGGTGTGAAGGGGCTGGTCCTGCAGATACAAAGCTACAGAACCTCCATGACTCAGAACAGCAGGATATCTGAGAGGAGTTTTGGTGAGGATCCAGTATTGATAGTGTAGCAGAAACCAAAGCCTCCAACCGGACCAATGACTCACTGCAATAAACGTCTGCAAGTAAAGCTCTTTGGGAAACCATGACACACAACAGCTTCCATGACGAGATTTTTGTTATTATTATATTTTGTTTATTTATTTTTGTTTTGCTTTCTTTTGGGAGGGAGGTTTCAAGGGCAGAGGGTAGATGGGGGAGATGGGAAGATGAGTAAGATTGGGGTGCCTAATGTGAAGTTCATAAAGAATCAATTAAAAGTTTTAAAAAATATGCTTATATCACTGTGACAGAAACAAGAAGGACCAAGAAGAGAAGACAAGAATATTTTGGTTCACAGTCTCAGGAAGGACATGACTGTGGAAGTGACTCCAATTGATGGGAGTGTATAGAAACAAGGGGTTCACATAATGGCAGATTAGGCAACACAGATTACAAGCCAGTGCCAAGACTCCATGACTTTCAAAGGCCACCATTAGTTACCTACTTTCTCAAGCCAAGTCCAACCTTTTAAAGTCTCAATAGCCCATGAAACAATGCCATAAGCTAAGGACTGAATACTCAAACTATGAGCCGGTTGGGGACATCTCATCTTCAATACACAACACCATGATATTCTAATGTGTGTACAAACTAAGTTAAAAATTACTAACTTAACCTTTGTACATCTCCTTAGCTTTTGATTTACAGTACAAAAATATTCAAGCTCTGAGCCTTATCTATATAGCAAGTCCTCTACTACAGAGCTATATCTCTGGTCTTTTAATTCAATTTTATATCCAGCCCAAGTCTTTGAAGAAGTTTAGGAACACTGGCCAGAAAAGTAAGTAGGGCTAAGTGAAGATACTTACCATTCCCTCCATTCCTCCAAGTTCAATCCCCAAGTCTCATCACCAGATCTGTAGCAGACATTCTGCTGTGGGATCTCCTCACTCTCTGTCCCCAGTCCCAGAGGAATAACTAAGCAGATCCTGTTGGAACAGTCAGTGCTTTCCTCTGTTATGTGACCCCCTCTTCCCTCCCAGCCCATCCCCATTCCTAAATGTCAGCTCCCCAATCCCCAGAAACACATTTTATCTGGAAACCCTATTGGCCACACCCATCAGAGCCCCCAGAAGAGTTTCCTATCAGACAACAAACAGTCACTATGCTCTCCTAAAAACCAGAGAAGAAACAAAAAACAAGGAACAAAATACCCATTTAACAAAGACAAAATCAGCTATCAGCACCTAGAACTACCATCTTCCCAATCTCAGATGCAAAGATGTCAGCATAAAAGCACAAAAACATTCAGGCCTATGTGTCTCCACTATAGTCCAGAAATCCTACCCCAGAAAACTCTAGGTATTCCAATATTGGTGAAGCACAAGAAAAAGATCTTAAAACATCCTTTATGAATATGATGAAGATCCAGAAGATACAGAGAAGGACACAACATACTCATAACAAAAATCCACCAAGACATTTCAAGTCTTTTTTTTTTAATTTATTTATTTTTATCTCAATCACAGGTTAGGTACTTTGAATCCCAGGCGTAGCCCCCTCCCTTAGTCCCTCCTACCCTCCCACTCCCTCCCTCATGTCCCGCCTCCCCTCCCCCTTCAAGTCCATCAACAGGGGAGGACCTCCTTCCCTTCCATCCAACCCCAGCTTATCCTGACTCCTCAGGGCTGGCTGCAATGTCCTCCCCTGGGATCTAGCCAGTCTGTCACTCCCTGGCTTGTATGGGGGAGGGTCAAAGAGTCCGCCATTAAGATCATGACTGAAACAGTCCTGTTTCCCTCACTAGGGTCTTCAGTCCTACACTGAGC
>CM053745.1:18006466-18021627 GCA_028658305.1 Pachyuromys duprasi | reverse complement strand
AAACCGAATCCAAAAGCACATAAAAGATATCATCCACCATGACCAAGTAGGCTTCATCCCAGGCATGCAAGGGTGGTTCAATATACGCAAATCCATCAATGTGATCCACCATATAAACAAAGTGAAGGAGAAAAACCTGCTTTATTTGTAATAGCCAGAACTTGGAAACAACCCAGATGTCCCTCAATTGAGGAATGGATACAGAAATTGTGGTACTTTTACACAATGGAATACTACTCAGCAATTAAAAAGGAGGAAATCATGAAATTCGCAGGCAAATTGATGGGACCTGGAAACAATCAACCTGAGTGAGGTATCCCAAAAGCAGAAAGAAACATATGGTATATCCTCACTTATATAGACCTATAGGATAGGAAGGTCAAGCTGAAATCTACACACCTAGAGAGGATATACAGGAAGGAGGACCCAGGTTGGTATGATCAATGCTTGATTGGATGAACTAATGGTATGGACATTGAGTGGAGGAGAAAACAAACAACAGGACAGGAGCATGCCAAGGTGGTCCTCTGGGTGGGTGGGGGTCAATGTAGCGATGTATCAGAGCAGATGTTAAGACTCCCGATGAAGGCTTTGGCAGAGGGCGAGAAGTAATGATAGATCTGGGGGAGGTTGGTGAGACTTGGGGAGAACAAGAGCTCCACAAAGCCCAAACTGAGCAGGGCACAGGGGTCTTGTATGAGACGGTTTGTACAATCAAGGACCATGTGTGGATGTAGCCTGGAAGCCCCGCTCAGATATGGCCCATGATAGCTTGGTGTAGGACTGAAGACCCTAGTGAGGGAAACAGGGACTGTTTTAGTCAAGAACTTGATGGCTGACTCTTTGACCCTCCCCCATACAAGCCGGGGAGTGACAGACTGGCTAGATCCCAGGGGAGGACATTGCAGCCAGCCCTGAGGAGACAGGATGAGCTGGGGTTGGATGGAAGGGGAGGCGGTCCTCCCCTTTTGGTGGACTTGGAGGGGGCGGGGAGGAGGGAGATGAGGAAGGAAGTGGGAGGGTGGGAGGGAATGAGGGAGGGGGCTACACCTGGGATGCAAAGTACCTAACCTGTGATTGATATAAAAATAAATAAATTTAAAAAAAGAAAAAAAAGTGTTATTCATTAGAAATAAATTTGGTTTCCTGTGGATGTTAAAATATGTGTGTGTGAGTGTGTGTATGCGCATGCATGTATGTGTGTGTGTGTTAGTGAGGGGGTTACATGTGTGTGAAGGGCAGTGGTCAACTTCAGGTATCTTTGTCATTCTCTATCTTGTGTTTTTGAGATAGGGTCTCTCTCTTTTACCAAAATATTGCTATTCAGTTTGGCTGAACTGGCCAGTGAGTGGGATAGGGTATTTCTACTTCCTCAGCCCTAGAATTACAGATACACACTACCCCATAGTTTGTGGGATAGAAGTCATGTTTTCATAGCAAGCACTTTAGCAATGGAACCATCTTCACTGCTTTGGAATCTGCTTTCTGTTGTAAATTATAAGAGCTTTGTGCATGTGGTACCTTCTATTCTTTGTAGGTCTCTTGAGTTTTGAAGACAGATTCCACTGAGTTTGTCTTCAGAAATCTTATCATACTAATCAAGTATCTTGACTATTCTAAGCATTCAATAACTGTGTGCTAACATTACTTTTTAGTGTTAGCCTGCAGTGATTCATTTGTTTGTGACAAACAGCCACAACATGAAATAACTATAATAGGAAAACTGAAGAGTTACTTTCCTCCCCAAAGTTCCCAAGTGGTTGTTATGTAATCAATGCATTGGTGCTATTATTTGGGAGAGTAGGGGCAAACCTTGATTCACTGTTGACTTCACTCCTGAGTCATCAGTCATTGTCATGGAGTCAAATAATGTTGTGGTAGAACAGAGAAAGGAGAACAGTTCAAACTGGAGTTAACAGCAATGGTCAAATGATAATCAAATATAATCATAGCACCGTCACACATTTATATGGTATATAACATTACCAAAGTTATTCCACACTTTCTCCCACAGTCATCCTTCTAGACTGTGGCACAACAGCATCCTTAAAAGCTTTTTTTCAGAGTCCTCTATAGGTAAAAATAAGACAGGCTCCCAGTCACCTTGTACAACAGAGTAACAGGAGAGTCAGTGTGAATCCAAGTTGAGATTTATTAAAAAGTGGGAGAATGTTCATAGAAAGAAGACCCTGGAGCTAGCTTAGAATCCCTGCCAAAGTGTCCTCCTCATGCCTGATGGTGGAGCCCGATGTGACTGGATAAGTAGTTAGGGAAGGAGACAGTAGGAAGAAAAGGATATTAGTCAACTTCCCACCACTGTGACAAAATGTCTGAGGCAAAGAATTTAAAAGAGGAAAAGTCCAGGTAGTGAGGAAGGATGAGCGTTGCACAAAAGGACACAAGGAACCTACAGAGGTAAAGAGACTCAGGGAAAGGCTCGAAGGGCAGATGGAGGGTGACAGAAGGTTAGGAAAATCTACCAGAATACGCTTTGTTAGAAAATCTCCATACTTTTATATAATACCTTGGACTTAAGACTTTTTCAGTATTTTAAGAAGGTTCACTGTGGTTCACTGTTTCAAAGGTTTTTAGTTCAAGGTCAGTTACTTTGTTGTTTGGGGCCTGAGGTAAGGCAGTATGTTTTTGCAGGAGGTGAATCATCCCCTGACAACAAAGAGGAAGAAAGAAGACAAAGAGCCCAGGACAAACTACACCCTTCAAAGACAGTCTACAACCACCTTCCTCTTCTGTTACCAAATGGACCAGGCTTTCAGTAGATAAGCCTTTAGGAAACATGGTCAGAGCAAGAGCACATTTCAAATGGAAATCCTCAAGCACAGGCTGGAAGACTGTGAAACATGCAGCTGCCCACAGTGGGTTTATATCTCTGTGAGTGCAAAGCCAAATACAGCACAGCCAAGAAGGAAAGAATGGAAGATTTAATACCTGCAGCCGGAGAGCATGGGTGTCATGTCCAAAGCCACGCTCTTCCGGGATAGTGCAAGCACAGACAGTCTATTCAGCTGCCCATTCATATTGGTTAGCCCACTCCTCAGCATGCCCAACTAAGAGATACATTACCAAATATGCTCAGATCAAGGTAATAATGCTCAGATCAAGAGATGCTAGTAGACATATTTTGGGGTGTGCTTATGTCAGTTATTGAACACATGTAAAATATCAAAGTGATGAATATAAATACAAAGAGGCTTGCTCAGTCCATTAGTAGAAAACAGGAAGGATGCTCTGACAGAAGCTTCCCCCAAAGGGGCCTACCTTGCTCAGCTGCTAACAAACCCACATCAATTTTGGTTGAGCCTGAATTTGTTGATAAGGAGATCCTGTCAGAGCTGGACCATTTGTCACAGTGTCAAGCACACACTAGGCCCAGGAAGGAGCCAGTGAAACAGAGAAAGGATCATCATGGCAATTTGGAATAATCTCAGATCCATGTACAGCCTTCTACCAGAGGAGTGAATCAGCAGATCTGGTATAACATGCCTGGTCTTCAAGATGGCTCCTGCCTTACTTCGACCCTCCTAATATCCTGAGAGGATCTTTCTGCTGCTTCATGCTAACTAGAAACACACAGGGGGAAAAATTCTGAGAAATGCAATGTAGTGCAGCCAAGTTGACACATCGCAGAGTTACCACTGCCTATTGTTTTACAAATGTGGAAAGTAGGTCTGTTGGGTGGAAATATCTAAGACCTGAGATTTGAAAAAAAAAAAAAAAAACCTTTTTCTTTTCCTAATAAGATGCTTGAAGTAGAAGTCTCATTTTACTTGCCAAGTGAGTGTCGATTTGGAAGAGAACACTTTTGACATGCTGGGCTGTGAAGGAATCTGATCTGAGAGTTCTTTTATTGATTAGTGATGTCTGCTGTGGTATGAAAAAGAAGAGTTGTGATATCTGAGCTACAGATGGAGAAACCTAACCCTTCACGGATAGTGATTTTAAAGAGAAGTGATAAAGAAACTACCAAGAGCCATTCACAGTTACTAAAACGACTTACAGTTGAGGCCCCAAAAAAGCTTTTCTTTTCTTACAGAGTAGGTTATCAAGACTCACACAATCTCATCATCTGGCCCTTTTGTAAATGGATCAGAAAGCTATATGGCAGTGTGTGTGTATAGACCAGAGGCCAGTGTTATGTGTCTTCCTTAATCATTCTTCACTTTGTATTTTGAGACGAGGTCTCTCACTCATTGGTTGGGCTGTGACTAGCCTGGCTGACCTATAAAATGCCAGGATTTTCATGAGTCCCGTCCTCTCCAGGTGAGAGGATTACAGAGGTGCACTGCTGTACTTGGCTATTTTTTTATTAATTACACTTTATTCACTTTGTATCCCCCTAGAAGCCCCTCCCTACTCCCCTCCCAACCTCATCTTCCCTCCCCCTTCTCCACGCATGCCCCTCCCCAAGTCTACTGATAGGGGAGGTCTTCCTCTCCTTCTTTCTGATCCTAGTTTATCAGCTCTCATCAGGAGTGGCTGCATTGTCTTCCTCTGTGGCCTGGTAAGGCTGCTCCCCCATCCTCTAATATCCAGTATATATAAAGAACTACAGAAGTTGAAAAGCAACAAATCAAGTAATCCAATTAAAAAATGGGGAACAGAGCTAAACAGAACTCTCGATAGAGGAATATCGAACGGCAGAGAAACACTTAAAGAAATGCTCAATGTCCTTAGCCATCAGGAAAAGGCAAATCAAAATGACCCTGAGATTTCACCTCACACCCATCAGAATGCCTAAGATCAAAAACTCAAGTGACAACACATGCCGGAGAGGTTTTGAGAAAGAGGAACCCTCCTCCACTGCTGGTGGAAATGTAAACTTGTACAACCACTCTGGAAGTCAATCTGATGCTTTTTCAGACAACTAGGAATAGTGATTCCTCAAGATCCAGCTATACCACTCCTAGGCATATATATATCCAAAAGAGACTCAAGTACACAGTAAGGGCATTTGCTCAGCCATGTTTGTAGCAGCTTTATTTGTAATAGCCAGAAGCTGGAAACAACCTAGGTGCCCCTCAACTGAAGAATGGATACAGAAATTGTGGTACATCTACACAATGGACTATTACTCAGCAATAAAAAACAAGGGTATCATGAAATTTGCAGGTAAATGGTGGGAACTGGAAAGGATCATCCCGAGTGAGCTATCCCAGAACACACATGGTATATATTCACTCATATAGACATATAATATAGGATGAACCTACTAAAATTTGTACACCTAAAGAAACTAATCAAGAGGGAGGACTCTGGCTAAAATGTTCAGTCCCCAACCAGAAAGGCAAAGCAGATGGACATCAGAAGAAGAAGAAAACAGGAAACAGGTTAGGAGCCTGCCACAGAGGGCCTCTGAAAGGCTCTGCCCTGTACTTGGCTTTTTATGTGGATGCTAGGGATCTGAACTCAGGTCCTTGTGCTTACACACCAGTTCTACTGCCCAAACCATCTCTTCAGTCCCAATAAACAAACATTTGTAATATTCACAGGGAATAAAGAGTCAAACTGTTTAGACATTTCCTTATTAAGAATCTTCTTATCGGTGCATATTAATTTTGTATTTATAAACATTTTTCTCCTCATAGAAAGCATAAAAAAACAATAGCTTGGGTCAACTAACCATGCTTGAATTGGTTTTTCTTGGCAGCTTCACAGAGCAGAATAAAACTAAAGTCTTCTCACATTCAAACAGTTGGTGAATTCTAAAATATTTTGCAAGGCATGTCCTCACTTTTAGCCAACAAACATTTATCTTTTTCACACCTATGCATTGTCTTACTTTTTCCTCTAACACTGTGGAATGTCTTTAATTCCTATTTTACAGATAAAGAAAATTCAGGATCACAGATGTGACATTGTCCATAGCCACATAGCTGTTAAGTAACAATGAGATAATTCTGGATCTGGTTTATTGGCTGTGAAATACGCTGATCCCTTTCCAATGACACTTCAGATACTCATGCTCCCTTTCCAGAGGCACATATTAAGGAAGTACGCATGGAAACTCCACTGATTATTTTTCTCTTCAAGCCTCACTGCTGTTCTGTCATTTATACTTACTTAATGTACTCCAAGCTAATACAGGAGAGGTCTCCTGTTAAGGGTACCTGCTACTCTCTCAGAGCATCTGGGTTTGGCTCCTAGAATCCACAAACAAAACTAGCTTCAGGAGATCTGTCACCCTCTTCTGGCTTCTGAAGGTACACACACACACACACGCACACATACACACACACACACAAACACACACTCACGGACCTACTCATACACACACACACACAAAAATGAAGGTAAATAGTAAAAATAAATAAATACTTAAGTCTGCTGCCTTGCTTAATATGGGAAAGTTTTGTCTCTTTCCAGTCCTTTTTATGTGTGATAGGGAAAAGGGAAAGAGAGAGAGGAGAGTGTTGTGAGGTTATGGTGGAATGTTTTTAAGTTTCTAGCAAAATCCTTCTTGCAAACATATTTTCCATAGTTTCAGAAGAATATATACCTATCAAAGCAAAATGTTAACTTAGAAAATCAAGTTCCCTTTCTCCACATCCACTCCAACATGTGTTGTTACTTGAGTTTTTTTATATTAGCCATTCTGATCAGTGTAATATGGAATTTCAGAGTCGTTTTGATTTGCATTTCCCTGATGACTAAGGATGTTGAGCATTTCTTTAAGTGTTTCTCCACCATTTGATATTCCTCTGTTGGGAATTCTCTGCTTTGCTCTGTACCCTATTTTTAATTGGATTATTTGGTTTGTTGGTATCTATTTTTTTTGTTCTTTATATATGTTGGATATTAGCCCTCTATCATATGTAGGGTTGGTGAAGATCTTTTCCCAGTCTATAGGCTGTTGTTTTGTGCTAATGACAGTGTCCTTTGCTTTCCTTGGGCTCCTATGGTCTCAGTCGGCCTTGCAGCTGGGATTACAGACCTGTGCCACCAAGCTTGGCTTTAAAGTAGAGTTCCCACCAGAAAAACATATCACTGGGTCTTTTTGTCGCTCTGAGCACCCCATCAGTTTATTGCATTAGACCTTTAATGTTTAAACCAATCAGAGAAACTTTTAGCAGAAAGGTCTCTGTTTCACACCTCTGTTAAAAATACACTAATAACAAAATACACTAATAAAAAATACACTGTAATAAAGTACACAAACAAAAAGCAACTTACAGGAGAAAGAGTTTTCTTGTCTTACATTCCAGGTTACAGTCCATCACTGAGGGGAAGCAAAGGCAGGAATTCAAGGCAGTTATTTGCAACACATCTAAGAACAGGAAAAGGTAAGTGCAGAGCTTGCTTTCTCTGGTTATATACAGTGCCAACCCCCAAGCCAAGAAGTCATGATACCCACTTTCAGACTAGGTCTTCCCACGTCACAAATGACAAACACAGAAGAAATGAGGAGAGGCACCTATGTATGTTTTCTTAGGCCCTTTAGAAAACATAGAGTTGATGACTTGACCACAGTAATGAGAACCTCTATGAAGGCCTAACAGTTTATATATCAAGGAAATGAGTACTGTTTATAAGGACGAAAGTTGCCACCACCAAACTGGTGCATTCTACGGTCTACACAGTGTGTTGTTGACATTGCTGAAAACAAGCAAATTAGGGGCAAGGATTTGTCAAGAGAATTAATATGAACATTGACCATTCTAAGCACTCGACAAGCAAAGATAGCTTGCTGAAAAGAGAGAAGAAAGGCAATCAGAAAAAGAAGAAGGCCAAAAAGAAGAGCACCTAGGTGAAGTTGATGTATCAGCTTGGGCCGCTCACGAAAGCACATTTTATTAAAGATGATGCCAATGGGAAAGAGCCAGTGCCACCAACACTCATTTGCTGTGGATTCACAACTTAACAGGCGTAAAAAAGAAAAGACCTCTACGCTTTAAAAACGTTTTGGTTTTAAGATTTATTTTATTTTTATTGAGTGTGTGTGTGCCTTGCTTGTCAAGATTTGAAGAGGGCTTCCACTGAAACTGGAGTAACAGGCAGCTGCGAGATGCCACATGTGGGTGCTGAAACCATACTTGGTTTTTCTTTTTTTTTAATAAGAACAAAGAGCAACAGATGCTTATAACCACGAAACCAACTCCCTAGCCCACAAAGAAGTTACTTGATTGAACAGAATAGCATGTGCTGTCATTCCTCTTCCTCTCAATCTTCCTAATGCTGTGACCATTTAGTACAGTTCCTCGTGTTGTGGTGACCCTCCCCACCATAAAATTATTTTTGTTGCTACACTGTCATATGTGACATGTGGGATATTTGATATGAGACCTCTGTGAAAGGGTTATTTGACCCACAAGTTGAGGATCACAGCTCTAAAAATATTTAAGGCAATTTTTAATTATGTCCTAGTGAATTCTATGGTTTTTTTTTAAAATTAAAATTTAGTATATTTCTTGTTCGAGATTTGAAATACTTTAGTGTGCGACAAATTCTACTAGTTAGAAAATGACCAAGTTAATACTTTTGAAATATTCACACCAGATTGAAGACAGACCCTCTAAATTATGCTGGGAAGTTAGACATAGAAAAATAAGTGGAATGATGAGTGTGGTGACGTATATAATTCCAGCACTGAGGAGTCTGAGGTAGGGGAATTGTGAGTTCTAGGCCAGCCTGGGTAACATAGTAAGACTCTGACTCTGACTTTAAGTTGAAGGTGATCAGTTAATTACTCATCTCTGGGTTCTAAATAGCTAGATTTGAAGGATCAGAGATTGATTTTTAAAACCCACTATCTCAAAAATAAAGTATTTCATTTTAAACTAAAATTGGATTAATATTGAGCATGTTCGTTTCTGTTTTCTTCTCTTTTTTTCCAACATATTTATCTTTAATGATTATTTTATATAATGTACCCCATCACACTCTCTTCCCATTCCTCCCATGTCTATTCTCCCACCTTGTGTCCCCCAGTGGCCAGCCTGTAAGGATAATTGAGTCCTTTTGCATTCCCTGAAATCCCCTCCACTCACCCCTGTGCATGCCAGAAGCCATCAACTGTGAAGAACTACAAGCATGTCAGCCTCTTTAACAATTTTAAAAGACTCTCTTCAACAGCTTACTGTATAGATTGTTTCTTTTCTTTTTTCCTTCCTTCCTTCTAACCTCCCATCCTTCCTTCTTTCCTTCCATCCTTTTTTCCTTCTTTCCTTCCTTTCTTTCTTTGAGGGTGGGGTTGTCACAGAAGCCTTCTCATTCTCAACTGTGAGTCTGCAGTCATTGATACCACTGCAAAGAAGCGTCCTTGCTCATCACAGCCATTGGCAGCACAGATGATGGACTTCCACATGATTTCGGGTGGTAGCATGGACCACAGACATCCACATAGTCTCCCATGACAGCATGGATCACGGACCTCATCATGGCCTCTGCCAGCAGCACAGACAATAGACATCAATAAGTTCTTTTTTAATTAAATTTCTATTTTTTATATTAATTATAGTTTCTTCACTTTGTATCCAAGCTGTACCCCTCTCCCTCATTCCTTTCCAATCCCACCCCCCTCATCTCCTCCCATGCCCCTCTCCAAGTCCACTGATAGGGGAGTTCCTCCTCCCCTTCCATCTGACCCTAGCTTATCATATCTCAACAAGACTGGCTGCATGATCCTCCTCTGTAGCCTGGCAAGGCTGCTCCCCCCCTCAGGGGGAGGTGATCAAAGAGCCAGGCACTGAGCTCATATCAGAGGCAGTCCCTGTTCCCCTTACTAGGATTCCCACTTGAAGACAGAGCTACATGGGCTACATCTGAGCAGGGGTTCTAGGTTATATCCATGCATGGTCCTTGGTTGGAGTATCAGTCTTAGAAAAGACCCCTATGCCCAGATTTTTTGGTTCTGTTGCTCTGCTTGTGGAGCTCCTGTCCCCTCCAGGTCTTTCTATCTCCCCCTTCTTGATAAGATTCCCTGAACTCTGCCCAAAGTTTGGCTATGAGTCTTAGCATCTGCTTTGATACCCTGCTGGGTAGAGTCTTTCACAGGCCCTCTGTGGTAGGCTCCTGTCCTGTTCCCTGTTTTCTCCCTCTTCCAATGTCTGTTTTCTTTGCCTTTCTGAATGAAGACTGAACACCTTACCCAAGGTCCGCCTTTTTATTAGCTTCCTTAGGTGTACAGATTTTAGTATGTTTATCCTATATTTCATGTCTAATATCCACTTATAAGTGAAGGTATACTATGTGTTTCTTTCTGCTTGTGGGATACCTCACTCAGGATGATCTTTTCCAGTTCCCACCATTTACCTGCAAATTTCATGATTTCCTTGTTTTTAATTGCTTATTAGTAGTCCATTGTGTAAATGTGCCACATTTTCTGTATCCATTCCTTTAACTGAGGGACATCTAGATTGTTTCCAGCTTCTGGCTATTATAAATAAAGCTGCTACAAACATGGATGAGCAAATGTCCTTGTTGTATACTTGAGCATCTTTTGGAGATATGCCTAGGAGTGGTATAGCTGGATCTTGAGGAATCACTATTCCTAATTGTCTGAGAAAGCACTATATTGATTTCCAAAGTGGTTGTACAAGTTTACATTTCCACCAGCAGTGGAGGAGGGTTCTTCTTTCTCCACAACCTCTTCAGCATGTGTTGTCACTTGAGTTTTTGATCTTACACCCATTCTGATGGGTGTAAGGTGAAATCTCAGGGTCTTTTTGATTTGCATCTCCCTGATGGTTAAGGACGTTGAGCATCTCTTTAAGTGTTTCTCTGCCATTCTTCATTCCTCTACAGAGAATTCTTCATTTAGCTCCTTGTCCCATTTTTTAATTGTATTGTTTGATTTGTTGCTTTTTAACTTCTTTAGTTCTTTATATATTCTGGATATCAGCCCTCTGTCAGATATAGGATTGGTGAAGATCCTTTCCCAGTCTGTAGGCTGTCCTTTTGTTCTGATGACACTGTCCTATACTTTATAGAAGCTTTTCTGTTTCATGAGGTCCCATTTATTGGTTGTTGCTCTTAGAGCCTATGCTGTTGGTGTTCTGTTCAGGAAGTTGTCTCCTGTGCCAATGAGTTCAATGCTCTTTCCTGCTTTTTCTTCTAATAGGTTTACTGTGTCCTTTTTTATATTGAGGTCTTTGATCCACTTGGATTTTGTGCAGGGTGAAAAGTTTTGTGCAGGGCGATGAGTAGGGATTTATTTGTATTTTTCTACATGTAGACATCCAGTTAGACTAGCACCATTTATTGAAGATGCTATATTTTTTATTGTATGGTTTTGGCATCTTTGTCAAAAATCAGGTGTCCATAAGTGTGTGGGTTTATTTCCGGGTCTTCTATTTGATTCCACTGATCTACTATTCTGTTTCTATGCCAGCAATAAAAACGGTGTAAAAAGAAACACATAGTATACATTCACTCTATCATTCAGCTTGAGATCAGGGATGGAGATACCTCCAGAAATTATTTTATTGTATTAAATTTTATGTATTTATTTATTGTATTTTATTTGTTTAATTATTTTATTGTAGAGGATTGTTTTGGCATCACATACTTATAAAGGACCATTCCTTCCTAACTTTGCTTGGGTTCTAGATATCAAATTCAGGTCCTCAGACCTTCACTGTCAGCCTTGTGGGACAGGTGCCTTTACTCCACTGATCCATCTCACAAGCCCTATCCTTTCTGTTTCAAGCATTTGAGTTTCTTTTATTTCTTAAAGTATTAATTGCCCAGGTTTTGAAACTTTTTTCAGTGGTTGTCTGAGTGTTGCAGTTCTGACTAATTAACCCAAGTCTGCTTTAAGGTAATAGCATAATGCTTTATTAGTATTGCAAGAATCATATAGTAACAAAGAATTCCCCAAGAGTCCTGCTCAGCCACCTTTCTGTAGTTATTTTCACAATATATATAATAATATATTATATATGTTCTATCTTATATAATAAATATATGGCATAATTACATTTTTATTCTATATTTATACATACATATTACACAGATATTATTCTTACATATATTATATAATATATACATATAGTAATAATAACATGTATTATTCGCTCAGAGAATGTCTCTCACTGAAACTGGAGTTCACCATTTGGCCAGTGCATCCCTGGGATTTCCTCTATCTGAATCACCTAGTGCTGCGGTTCCACGCACATGCCACCACGACTAGTTTTAGTATGCATCCTGGAGATTCAAACTCAGCTCTTCTTGCTTGTCTAATGAGTCCTCACCTACTGAGCCATCCTGTCAGCCACTTCATTTAAAAACACATACAAACACAATGGCTTGCCTAGTTAAATGAATTACTATTACTATTGTGAACTGTGGTTAGGTTGATATTTATTTTATCTTTCTGTGGTTATTTGTTGATGTCTTCCCTTACTTATGTAGATCCAAGATTCCACCCTTACTATTTTCCTTCTTTTATGAAACTTAAGATTGTTTCCAGGACAGTTGTGATTCTCGGTGCTTCTCTTCAAATCTAAAGGGCAGCAATTTGTCTTGTATCCTCAGTCATTAGTTAGTCCAGTTTTTTGGCCAATTTTTTTAGGTTATACTGGTAGCTTCTAAGCCACTCATATGCCTAGCTTAAAGCTAGAAATCTCTCTTGCTAGTGTAACTCTTTTTCCTCTCAAATGGAAATGATGAAAATGAGGACAAGTCAGAAAAGGAGAAATTAAAAAATTAATGTCAATTAACTTGTTCTGAAGAACCCAAAGCAGCTCATAAAGGAGGAGGTAGGGGGTGAGGAGTGGGGGGCTGGAGTTGGAGGGCATCCCGGGACTTGTCTTCCACATGACTGTTTCTTCTTTATTGTGACACATTTACAGTCAGCTTTCTTTAAACTCTGGTTTTGTTGTTGTTTAGTGACCTTGCTCTTGAAGGTACCTGCCTGAGCTTGGCACCTCTAACCACCTAGGCTTAGCCACTCACTCATTTCCAATAAGCCAACTACAGAAACACGTCTTAGTGAAATGCAGAGAAAAGAGACTTACTCAGTGTGGCTACACTGCAATGAAGAGTAGGGAGATGCAGTGACCCTCCCCAGTCATGACATGGGATTATATTGAAATGGGAAGCAAACTGAGTAGTTCTGGTCCAGGTATGGTCGGGCCCGTCACTCACACACCATTATCTAGTCTCTATTCTCCCTTCCTAAGTAGTTGTCTGAACTGTTTGAAATGTCTTTCTGGGAGACTGGTTGTTCTTCCAGCTGGAACCAGGGCTTCAGCCTTTTCATCCTCCCAGCATACCAATCCTGGGGAAGTCCAATTCCTTGGGAATGTGCTTATAATAGGCTGATATCTGAAAGGAGGGACACAGGTGTCTTTTGAGAATCTCTTTTTTTCCCCCTAATTATTTGGTGGCCATTTGTCTAAGATTAAGTGCAAGTTAACATCATACATGCTAGAACAGTTACACCAAGACATGGGAATGTTAATGAGCACATGTTATCCTATTAATGTATATGAACTACAATGAAGTGAAAAGAAAATTGAACAAAGGGACTAGAACCAATTTAGGTACATTTTGATCTTATTCTAGTTAATCTTTAAGTGTCATAATCCACACCTTTTTCTTTTCCTCACTCCAATTTTTTTTCTTTTCAGTATATCTTCCATTCCCTCTTCCATCAGCACGGGTGGTTTGGCATTAGTGGAAAGACAACTATCTTTTTCCCTTGCAGCCCAACACAGTTTATTTCCTCTCTTGAAGTGGGAGAGTGTCCATTGTTGACTTTTGTGGATATCTTAAGGAAGAATGTGGTAAGCAGGGAGTAAACCATGGCCAGAGGCCTGAGGGGTGACTGCACTTGCATTTTGGGGTCAATGAAAGAAAGGAAAATTGACCAAACTATATGACAGAGAGGCTGCAATTACTGTTCCTTAAATTGCACTAATGGTTGTCATAGAAACAAGCTGGTGTGCTATCAAAAGATTTATAGGTGTATTGTCTGTCTCCCCCTGGCTTCTTTTCTGCAGAGCTGCTAGCTACAGCCCTCAGAATATGCCAGATATGTGGAGGGTGACAATGAAGCTTGGCAGAGTGACATCTTTGCTTCCACACCATTGAGATAAAGTCATGTCAGCTTTCCATTCTCTGGGTTTTAGGTTGCAGAACATGAGGCCTTTTTGTTCACTCATATTGCAATTCCTTGTTGTTAGAGTGTACCAAAGCCTAACTTTGGCAGTGGAATCATGACTAAATCTCACCAAGTGGTAAAGGACTTTCTTTTTAGAAGGGTAGAAGTCTATTCCAGAATTACTCCCTCTGAAATTGTGTTTTATTTTGAGACAGTGTCTCATATAGTTCAGGTTGTCCTCAAAATCACAGTGTGATAATTTAAAATTTTTATTTTAAAAATTTATTTTTTATTAATTACAGTTTATTCACTTTGCATCCCTGCGTTAGCTTCCTCCCTCATCCCCTTCCATTCCTACTCTCCTTCCTTCTTCTCCTCCCATGTCCCTCCCAAAGTCCACTGTTAGGGGAGGTCCTCCTCACTTTCCATCTGACCTTAGCCTATCCAGATCTCATCAGGACTGGATGCATTGTCTTCCTCTGTGACCTGGTAAGGCTGCTCCTACCTCATGGGGAGGTGATCAAAGAGCCAGCCACTGAGTTCATTTCAGAGACAGTCCCTATTCCTATTACTAGGAAACATACTTGGACAGTGACCTGCCGTGGACTACATCTGTGCAGAGGTTCTAGGTTATCTCCATATATGGTCCTTGGCTGGAGTATCAGTCTCAGAAAAGACTCCAGGGCTCAGATTTCTTGGTTCTGTTGCTCTATTTGTGGAGCTCCTGTCCCCTCCAGGTCTTTCATCTCCCCCTTCTTTGATAAGATTCCTTCCACTCTGCCCAAAGTTTGGCTATGAGTCTCCGCATCTGCTTTGATGCCCTGCTGGGTAGAGTTTTTCAGATGCCCTCTGTGGTAGGCTCCTGTCTTGTTCCCTGTTTTCTCCCTCTTCTGATGTCCATCCCATTTGCCTTTCTGAGTGAAGATTGATCATCTTACCCAAGGTCCTCCTTCTTATTAGCTTCTTTAGGTGTACAGATTTTAGTATGTTTATACCATATTATATGTCTGGTATCCACTTACAAGTAAGTATATGCCATATGTGTCTTTCTGCTTCTAGGATAGCTCACTCAGGATGATCTTTTTCAGATTCCACCACTTGC
>CM053745.1:17982000-18005966 GCA_028658305.1 Pachyuromys duprasi | reverse complement strand
CATTGGAAGAGGGAGAAAACAGGTAACAGGACAGGAGCCTACCACAGAGGACCTCTGAAATACTCTACCAAGCAGGGTATTAAGGCAGATGCTGAGACTCATAGCTAAACTTTGGGCAGAGTGCAGGGAATACTATGAAAATAGGGGGAGATAAAAGACCTGGAAGGGACAGGATCTTCACATGGAGAGCAACAGAACCAAAAAAATCTGAGCCCAGGGATCTTCTTGGGACTGATACTCCAACCAAGGACCATGCATAGAGATAACCTAGAATCCCTGCACATATGTAACCTCTGGCAGCTCAGTATTCAAGTGGGTTCCCTAGTAATGGAAACAGGGACTATCTCTGACATGAACTCAGTGGTTACCTCTTTGATTATCTCCCCATAAGGGGTGAGCAGTCACAGAGGAAGACAATGCAGCCAGTCTTGATGAGACCTAATAGGCTAGGCTCAGATGAAAGGGGAGGAGGTCTGCCCCCATTAGTGGACTTGGGGAGGGGCATGGAAGGAGATGAGGAAGGGAGGGTGTGATTGGAAAGGGAAAGAGGGAGGTTGCTACAGCTGGGATACAAAGTGAAAAAACTGTAATTAATTTTAAAAATTAATTTTAAAAACATATTTTTTAAAAGTACACTCTCAATAGTAATGCTAGGAACTTTTTGTGGTTGGTGAGCAAAAATAATACCATAATTAGCACTAGCTGATGTGACTAAAGCTAGGCTTTAAGATACCCATTTTTACCCTCAGTTGTAGACATTGATGTTTTTTAGTCTCTTTCCCCATTATCCAACCCAATCCCTTCCAACACACAAACACCAGGTAGGAGAGAAAGAAGGGTAACAGGGACAGAGATGTGCACCACTTTAGGAGTAGTTCCTTGGGGCAAGTCAACTCTTCATCGTCAGGATGCCAGCACTCCAGTCAAACAGCAAACCAGCAATGCAGCAATAGCAAAAGCAGCAGCATGGTTCAGCAGAAATGGTGCAATTCAGCACCAGTGGCATGAAAATATCTCCAGAGCTTTTCCTCTAGAAGTGAAGCTTTGCAATGCAAGGCTATGCGATGCAAAGTGTTCTCTCTCTCTCTCTCTCTCTCTCTCTCTCTCTCTCTCTCTCTCTCTCTCTCTGTCTCTCTCTCTCTGTCTCTCTGTCTCTCTCTCTGTCTCTCTCTCTCTGTCTCTCTCTGTCTCTCTCTCTCTCTCTGAGCTCCTATTTATCCTTTCTTAAAGTCCACACTAGGATGTTTTTCAGCAAGTCTCCCACATAAGACAGTTTCCTCTTGAGAAGGGTAATTCACCCTCTCATGAGACTGCTAACAGCTAAGGACAAAGCAAAAAATCTGGGCCCAGTGACAGAGTCCCACTTTTGGAACTACAACAAAAACATATACACACAACACAACCAAAATTTCCATATTTGTTTTTCATCCATAGTAAGTAAAACATCATGTGAGGGTACTGGGGAACATGTTTTTTTTTTTCTTATGCATACTCACTGCGATCGTTCAGTTAAAGAAAAATTGAATGTAGCCACGTTGTGATTTTTGTACTGCTTGAAAGATCTTGCTGGGATATATAAGCTCTAGGAGAAACAATAATGGTTGTTGGAACTTGATCTTCGGAGTTTGTTCCATCCACCAAGATGTGTGTATGTGTTTATATGCATGTGTGTAAGGTTGAGTTGGAATCCACTTCCATCCACCCAATGTGTGAATGTGTGTGTGTGTGTCTAAAGTAAGAGAAGCTTGAAGAAGCTTGTTGGAACCTATCTGCTGGAGTCTGTTTTATTTCATCATCAACTGTAAGTGTGTGTATATGGTCTTATTTTCTCCTTCTCTTTCTTTTCTAGATGCTTGCTATCACCACTGGAAGTTCACACTAGAGCTGACAGTCCTAGCCCATGTATACCATTAATAGGTGTAAGTCTACTCCAGGAAGCTACCATCACTGGCCAATATCAGCAATTTAATTTTGACCCCTCAGCTTGCCACTATCAGTGGAAGCCACCATGGATAGCAATCAGTTCCAGCCTGGAAAGCTGCCCTCAGAGAAAGTCTGCTGGGTGACTGGCCAGCCCCGGAGCTATGCCCTGCCTTGGTTTCCCCTATTGATGTCGAACCTGGTCTTCATACATATAACTTGAGGGTCAAATCTGGGAATCTGTCAGTTCCTGCTACAGAGAGACAAGGACTTAAGAATTTCCACAGTGGGCCTGTCTTTCCAACCCTAGTGTTTGTGGGTTTACTCATTTGCCTTCAATACTGCACCCTTCTTTTCCTTTAAGTAAGATCTCACAGAAAGGGCTAGAGAGTGGGCTCAGAGGTAAAGAGCATTTGAGTTTAGTTTTTAATATTTGCATCAGGCAGCTCATAACTGCAGGTGTCTCTACCTTCTGGGGATCTAGTGCTCTCTTTTGGCCTCCTTGGGCACTGCACTCATTACACACACACACACACACACACACACACACACACACACACACACACACACACACAGAGACACACGAGAGGGGGAGAGAGAGAGCTCACAGTAGTCTTGACACCAGATTCCTTAGTTCCAAATACCCATTCAGTTAGTTCTTCAGGTGAGATGTTGGAGATGACTCATCTCAGGTAACTTAGATAATAGCTAAGGCATCCTTTAGGAGAAAGATGAAGAAACAAGTTATTCTATCTGCTGATGGGTAGAAATGTGTCTGTAGACCAGGGCCTGGGAAGATCACTGAATGGGTAACGAAGAAGATTTAAATGTAAAAGAAGTCAGACAAGGGTAGGGACATAGGTAGCTGCACCTGCTCCGGCTGAAGAGCGCAGCTTATAGAGGCGGGGTGAAGGTGCTTAGGCGGTAAAAGCTTAGATCTGCTCATGAAAGATGGAACCCACATGCTTGGCCTGGCATCAGGCTGGTTGCTAAGGGTTAAACTCCAATTTGAACCTGTTTTTACATCCACCTTGCAGATACATTTGCAAACTGGTTTTGAAATGGAAGTTACATTTGAGGGGTTCAGATGTGACATTACACTGGTCTTCTGCAGAAGTGTGTTTTGAGGCAAACTCCGATTCCTATAAGTTACATAAAAATAAGACTACTTGGCTTATACCTTCAGAGTGGGAGCTGCTCAACTCTTAGATATTGCATGGAATTCCCTACAACAGTGAAGTGCTGGGTAGTGACTAATCGTTTGTCTTGACCACCTATGCTCAGCCTTGCTCAGTCCCCTTGTGTGCTTCAGAATTAGTGAGAGAACTCATATACAACAGATGAAATGCATTTTTAGGGCTGATTAAAAACCACAGGAAAAAGAGATGGAGGATGACAGCCTGCTGTTACAAATATTACTGAAATCCCATGTTCACTTGTGATTATAAAACGACTAAGACAGTCTCACTCCCTGACTCTTAGACTTCCTGCATGAAACATCTGCATATTTTACGCAGAAGAAGAGACTAACATATCTTAGGAGCCTACATTAAACTAAAATGTCCAGGGTTTGTATTCTGACTCTAATGGGTTTGAGAGCCTCTTGGAATTCCTCCCTTCACAGTCCTCTGCCAGGAACTTGGGGGTGTGGGGGAAGCTGGGGTGCCTTTGCATTGGTAAGGATGAAATGTCCTGTGGGCTATGAGCTTTCTCAGATTGCTAGGCACTCTTAAACCTACAAACTTACTGCTAATGGACATTGTAATTACATTATCAGGAAGTGATGACTTCAGTCATAAATGATAGGAGGCTTCAAAGAGAAAACTTCTGAGTGCAAATTGTGAGTAGCCATTGCTTCATTCCCTCTTTCTTCTCTTCAATCTCAGTGATACCCAAATGGTGAGACTTCCCTTATTCAAATCCATTGACATAGGAAGATGGCTCCTCCTCCCCTATTTGACTAAACATACTGGAGAGGAAATCCACAGATCTTCCTGGCCCCACATGACTAATTTGCAACCATGGGAAAGCATCTAGACAAATCTTTTTAAATACAGCTCTAATCTACAGGTCGTTATGTTATCACATAGGGCCCAGCATAGGCTCTGAGGCAAGCTGATCCACCCTGGATGCTGAGGGTTGTCAGCCGGAACTGACTGGCGGTGATTTGGGGAAGATTTTGTTGGTGCTTGCAGCTAAAGCCAATGGGAGTTTCTGACAGAAGTCTCTTACTGCCGCCCAGTGGCCATGGCTAGGATTTTGGAGTAGTAGCTTAGCGACTGGTTTGGAAAATGGGCCTTAGATGACAGCAAGATGAAAGCAACTTTATGAACTCCAAGAAGGCAGTGAAGTAGAAAGTGCTCATGCCCATTAAGGTCTTCTTTAGAAGGGAGGCCATCTTCACTTCATTTTGTGAATGGATTTCAGGATTCGTAAAGTGAACCCAAAACAGCCGCTGAACCTTCACTGAAGGGGATTTGAGAAAGGGAACCGTGGATACAACTGTCTCCCTCAGAGGGTTGAATTGTGACTTAAAACCTTCCTATCAACATAGAAACATCAGAGACTAAATACAACTCCAGGCCCTTCCAAGGTGATCAGATTGAGGCCCACCTAAAGGTGGCAAGTGTATTTACAATGGATGTGTTCTTCTCTGTTTAGATTTTTCCTTCTGGGTTTGTATTTGTTTATCTGATGCCTGAAGCAACTTTTTCTAACCTTAGAGACCTAGAACATAAAATTATTTCAGTTTAAAATTCCTCTTTATACATTTGTGTGATTTAATCAAACAATCTATTTTAACTCCTGTTCAAAATTAGCATATTCTGCAAAGTTCACATCTACATTGAAGACACTTAAACTGAATTAAATCTTGGGCTTACTAATGGCCCTACTAACTACACTGTTCCCCTTGGAGATCCGCTATTCTTTGCCCAAGATAGGAACTCAAATTTTAGGTTACAATCACTTTATGTCAACAGCATATTTAGTGTGCAAGCCACAATTGCCAAAACACTCAGCAAGATCTCTGAATGAAACTAGCTTGATCATTCTCAGGACAAGTAAAATCTTCTTCTATTAAGATTAAAAAAATTATGGGGAAAATGTTATTGGCCTATTGAAGTGGACTTCATTTATGGATAAAGGTAAAGATGAATTTCAAAGCCCAGATAGATGAAAAGTCGACAAGCATGTCCTATAGACAGTAGGTCAGCCTACTAGGGGACACAGATAGGAAAGGGCATGCTACGAAACAGACAGGGAACTGCAGTAGGGGAGGATGGAAAGTGTGGAAACTCCACAGCATGGCCTGGATCTGGACAGCAGAAGTGCAAAGATGGATACTGACTACCTAAGATCTCTTTTAATGAATGGAAATTTCCAAATTAAAAAAAAAACAGCTTACCTATGTCCTTCTTAACTATCAGGACCTGATGCATAAGTAAAAATAGACGTGTGCTTGACAGTGAGGTTATTTAAATAAAGAAGCCTATTAGGCTTTCAAAATATCTACGCATATTCTACCAATTTTTTTACATTGGGATGATAAATTTTGGTCATGAAGTGTACTTTAGTTGTGTCCATTGGGTATACTTCTGGAAAAAATGGCTCAGGTTTAAAAGTCTATCCCTCAAAGGAGAAATCTTGGGAAACAGAAATAACGACGTGAAAATAACAGGTGTTGTTCTCATCTGGTTCTGCTTTGGGTTTCCTTGGTGATCCTGCATGGCAGTCCGGCCATCTTGTTAGATCCCCGGTTCAGCCTCTGCTCTTGTCTCCAGCTCCCTTCAACTCACGCACAAATCATTGAATTGATTTTTGATGTGATACAGGTACAATTGATGAGGTTACTTCAATGGGAGTTTTTAAAAAGTAAATTCATGATAATATTGATAATCATCAAGTGTAGGAGCTTAAATTGGAGCCTCATTAGAATGTCTACCAACTGTAGTTGATAAGGCAGAGGAGAATCTACCTTTAGTTTACTGTGACTTGATTGTTCTGCTGAGTCAATCCATAGCCACACTTCCTGAAGGGCCCATTGCTAGGGCAGAAGGAAGTAAAATGCTTACTAAGTTGGAATTTTCTGGAATTGCTGATAAACTGATGTTTCCTTAAAAAGTATTTACACATCTCTTTTGTGATATAGATGACCTATGCAGTGTTTTGTATTTTTTGTTTCGTTTTGTTTTTTGCAAATATGTTGAAAGGCAGATGCCTGAGCAATTTAGTCTTCACCTGATTTGACCAAGAACTGGAACACAAGTATGGAAATAGAAGTTGTCAAAGCCAGAATATAAGCACACTACTTTTACCTTTGAGGGTATTTAGAGGTTGGGATATTTTGGGCTTTTGAATAAGACAAGATTGATGACATTTGTGATGCGCTGTTTAAGCTCTGAACCATTTCAAGAACATCCCAAAGTTCCCTTCTTTATTGGTGGTTAAGGACCAGGTTTGATAAACCTGCTCTGACTGAAAGAGCCAGCAGAAATTTGTGAGGACACCACAATCTCTTGCAAAGATCTTTGTGGTTCAGACCATACACACAGCCTAGTCCTGTGTGCACATAGAGCCCAGCGGGGTTTCAGCTGTCAGTAGGCCTTGACATTCTGGGTGTGTTTGTTCTATTGTTTCTTGCTATGATGCATTTGTCTTGCAGCAAAAGCCTCAGCTGAGTATAGTATGTAGAGTATAGCCTAAAATTTCAAATTAGGTATGTATGTGTAAAAGATGTTTTGTTGGAAGACAGTCAAGATTGCCTAGCATGGTCTTGTAAAGTTCACATATGAGGATTATTCCCTGATCAGAGCCAATAATGCTCAGGACCAAATGGGGTTTAGGTAGGACCAACACAAACGCTTAGCCAAGCAGAGCACTAGGTTAGGAAAATCGAAGCCAATATATTTTTCAAATGTACGGTATGAATAGAAACTGGTAAAGCCAACACGAAATTCAGTATGAAGATTCATCAGCAAACCACAAATTGAACTACCATAGGACCTACCTGTGCAACTTTCCAATGTGACACTGAAGGTCTGTAAGTTGACAAAGCATGGAGATAATTTCACATCCATGTTTACTACAGTACCACTCACAACATCAAGATATGAAGCCCAGTCCAGTGACAGAAGACTAGAAAAAGTAAAGGTGACCCATAGAACAGTGGGTTTTTCTTCACCCATAAGAAAAAGGAAATGATATCATTTGCAAAAAAAAGATGGAAATTATCATGTTAAACTAACTAAAGCTCCGAGAGACTAATATTTCATATTTTCTATCATATGTGTAATTTTAAGTGTGTGTGCACATGGAAGTAGAAGGAGAGATAAGGGCCTACATAAGACTAGAGAGAGTAAATAGGCAAAAGTGCAGTGTATCCTGTTTTCTGTCACATGATATTTTGGATAATCAATGTGCCACAAGATTTGGGGGAGAAAAGAGAGAGATGAAAATGTAAGGGGACCACTTGGGATAGGTGGCAGGAAAAAAGAACAAGAGAGGGTAGGTAAGAGACAAGCAGAGCTCTTTATATAACTAATATCTTAGTCTAATCAAATGCGTCTATTTCTTAGGAGCCAAGAATTGTGCTCTGAGGAATACAATCCCAGAGGAACTCACATACCCATTGGTATTTACTGCAGCAGTGTTTATGGATATTGAAAATGATGAAGACATTTATCACTGAGGGAGCAGTTAGTAAGATGTGATAAAGTGAACAGAGTTGCAAATAACACAACAGTCAGCAGATCTTAAAACTAATGAGTGGATCTAAAACTAAAAACGCATACTATTTAAAACAGGAGGCCATTTGCATAAGACAGAAATTTTAAACTACCTATCTAGAAAACATCAGTAAACAATTTATAAGAACAAATGCAAATAAAATGAACTCATCCTTTTAAAAAGGTTGCAAGTTGAAACAAAATTAGAAAGATAAGAGAAAATGAGTGAATACACAGATATAGAATGGATGAAGAGATGATTAAAAAATAAAGCCAAAGGACAGTGAGCATCTTCCAAGTCAACGAGGACAACACACTGTAAAGTAAGAATACTGGTTTTATTGACAAAGAATTTCTTCCCCACCCCCAGCATATAGATACAAATATAGAGTTCAAAGAAATAGCTAATTTTCCTTTCCACCCAGTATGAGGGCAGAATTTAAAATCGTACATGTTTTGTAAAACACACACCGAATCTTCTCAGAGATACCTTGGAAGTCAGGTGTTGATTGTGAATATAGCCACAAGGTGATTCCAGAGGGGGCTGGGCCTGGTTTCCTTCTGCAAATTGGAAGAAAGCCTACGTAGGTCCAGAAAAGACAGCGTGTTACGGATGTGATCTTTCCCTGGTAAGACCCATTACTTTTCTGTTTGTTGACTCTGCATTCCAGATTTTTTTTTTCAGTCTTTGAAGGACACTTTAATCGCCTGCCGCTCACCTCCCAACCCATTCTTGCATTTATTTCTAAAAGAAAGTGAAGCTATGGCAAAGGTTCCTAGTGCGGTCTGTGCTAGTGCTGCGAACATTCTGATTCTCTTTCTTCCGTGTGCTTGCTGTGCAAAGCCTTTCATTTTGTGTCGTAAGGGTGAGAATTTCCAAGTCTTTACCTTCTAGTTGTCTCTTTCCTTATACATTTTTGATACCAGCAGTCAGAAGAAACTGCATTATGCTTTCAATATTTTACTTACTTACATTTAATTTACATGTTATTCTACTTCTGACCTCCATTGTTTCCTTTTTTTTACATTTTTATTTTATATTAATCATAGGTTCTATA
The DNA here is from genome assembly GCA_028658305.1 of Pachyuromys duprasi. Taxonomy (NCBI): domain Eukaryota; kingdom Metazoa; phylum Chordata; class Mammalia; order Rodentia; family Muridae; genus Pachyuromys; species Pachyuromys duprasi. Next base: position 17,997,262 of record CM053745.1, on the reverse strand, counting down.
CTTTGTAGCCCAGCCATAGCCCCCTCCCACATTCCCTCTCTATCCTTCCCATCCCTCCCTCATCTCTTCGCTGCCCCTTTCCAAGTCTGCTGATAGGGGAAGGCCTCCTCCCCTTCCTTCTAACTTTAGCTTATCATGTCTCTTCAGGACTGGCTGCAATGTCCTCTTCTGTGGCCTAGCAAGGCTGCTCCTCCACCGTGGGGCAGGGAGGTCAAAGAGCCACCCATTGTGTTCATGTCCGAAATAGTCCCTGTTCCCCTTACTAGGATACCCACTTGGATATTGAGCTACCATTTGCTATATTCAAGCAGGGGTTCTAGGGTATATCCATACATGGTCCTTGGTTAGAGAAAAAGACCCCTGGGCCCTGATATATTTGGTCCTTGCGGAGCTCCTGTCCTCTCCAGGTCATACTAACTACCCCTTCTTTCATATGATTCCCTGCACTCTGCCAAAGGGTTGGTTGTGTGTCTTAATATTTGCTTTGATACTCTGCTAGGTAGTCTTTCCAAGGCTCTCTGTGGTAGGCTCTTGTCCTGCTACTTTTTTTCTCCTACATCCAATGTCCATCCTATTTGTCTTTCTAAGTGAGGATTAATCCTCTTACCCCAGGTCCCAAAAGCAGAAAAACACACATGGTATATACTCACTTATATACATACCTATAAGATAGGATAAACATACTGATATCTATATACCTCCATTGTTTCTGATGGGAGCTCAGCTGTGAGTCTTTATGTGGGAAGGGGGAGGTTCCATTTTGTGTGAGGGCTTTTCCTTTTTGAAATATTTTCTTTTTCAAGTTTTATATTTTTTATAAACTATAGTTCATTCACTTTGTATCCCTGCTGTAGCCCCCTTCTTCATCCAGTCCCAATCCTACCCTCCGTCCCTCATCTCCTCCCATACCCCTCTCCAAGTCCACTGATAGGGAAGGTCCTCTTCCCGTTCCCTCTGACCCTAGTCTATCAGGTCCCATTAGGACTGGTTGCATTGTCTTTCTCTGTGGCCTGGCAAGGCTGCTCCCCCATCAAGGAGCCAGCTACTGAGTTCAGGTGAGAGACAGTCCCTGTTCCCATTACTAGGGAACCAACTGGGAGACTGAGCTGCCAGGGGCTACATGTGTGCAGGGGTTCTAAGTTATCTCCATGCATGGTCCTTGATTGGAGTATCAGTCTCAGAAAAGACCCCTGTGCCCAGAATTTTTCGGTCTCCTTGTGGAGCTCCTGTCCTCTCCAGGTCTTCCTATCTCCCCCTTCTTTCATAAGATTCTCTGCACTCTGTCCAAAGATTGGCTATGAGTCTCAGTATCTCCTTCAATACCTTGCTGGGTAGAGTCTTTCAATGGCTCTCTGTGGTAGAATCCTGTCCTGTTGCACGTTTTCTCTTTCTTCTGATGTCCATCCCCCTTTGTCTTTCTGAATGAGGATTGATCATCTTACCTAGGGTCCTCCTTCTTGCTTAGCTTCTTTAGGTGTACAGATTTTAGTATGGTTATCTTATATAATATGTCTAATATCCACTTATAAGTGAGTATATACCATCTGTGTCTTTCCACTTCTGGGATAACTCATTCAGGATGATCTTTTCTAGTTCCCACCATTTGCCTGTAAATTTCATGATTTCCTTCTTTATAATTGCTGAGTAGTATTCCATTGTGTAAATGTACCACAATTTCTGTATCCATTCCTCAGTTGAGGGACAACTGGGTTGTTTTCAGATTCTGACTATAACAAATAAAGCTGCAATGAACATGTTTGAGCAAATGTCCTTGTTGTGTACTTGAGCATCTTTTGGATATATGCCTAGGGGTGCTATAGCTAGATCTTGAGGAAGCGCTATTACTAATTATCTGAGACAGTGCTAAATTGATTTTCAGAGTGGTTGTACAAGTTTACATTCCCACCAGCAATGGAGGAGGGTTCCTCTTTCTCCACATCCTCTCCAGCATGTGTTCTCACTTGAGTTTTTGATCTTAGCCATTCTGATGGGTATAAGGTGAAATCTCAGGGTTGTTTTGATTTGTATCTCCCTGATAACTAGGGATGTTGAGCATTTCTTTAAGTGTTTCTCTGCCATTCGATATTCCTCTATTGAGAATTCTCTTTCAATATTTTTCTATGATCTGTTCAAGTTTAACTTTTTCTAAAAATTTCTTATTTCACATATTTTGTTCTCATTTCTCTTATTCTTTTCATAAAATATTTGCTGGCACAAATACTGAGAGGTGTCTGCTTTTTTTGAGGCTCTTAATTTTTTTTATTTGTCTCTTTGCCCTTTGAATTTCATAAAAACATTTTTTTAGTTTGCTGATTTTTTCTGTTGCCATTTCAAATCTATTACTGAGCCCCCCCCCAATGAATTTTTATTTCATTTCCCTTTAACTTTGTTGTTTCCATTTTGTTCTTTTTTTAAAAACTAATTTCCTCTTTTTATTGATACCATTCATCTAAATGCATTTTCTGTTGATGTAAGTGAATACCAGAATGTAGGTAAATTTATAAAGAACCAAGATGGGTTATTTAGCTTATTGCTGTAGAAGTCCAAAATCATAACACTGACATCTGGTGATGCCTTTCCTGCTGGGCCATAAGAGAAGGCATAGGGAGAGCAAGCTTGGCCCTGTATTCTTCCCTTTACTAATCCCCTAATGCTATGAGGGCCTCCATACCAGGGATCACTTGATTAGCTCTCCAGTATTTTACCTGCAAACACCATAAACCCTGGACTTTAGGAATTCAGTTTAATCATAAGATTTGTAAGAAGCAAGGACCCAGATCATATCATCATATGTTCTATGAACCATCCAGTTCCTTAACCATATGGATGGCTTGGAGGTGCTTGATAACTCTGATATCTGAACCTACCTCTGCTCACTGCTATGTGTGTTTGATATATAATTGTGCTTTTACTTCGGTGGTTCTCAAACTGTGGGTCAAAACCTCTGTGGGTTGCATATGAGATATTTACATTACTACTCATAGCAGCACCAAAATTACAGTTATGAGATGGCAATGGCATAAATTTATGGTTGTGGGTCACCACAATGTGGGAAACTGTATTAAAAGCTCCCAATATTAGGAAGGATCAGAACCAATGCTTTATTGTGCCATATTTTTGTTAAAGACTGAACACTGCAGTTAATATGGTACTTGTAGGTATGATTTAATTTTTATTTTTTGTTTATTTGTTTTGAGCTAGGTCTAATCCATGTTAGTGAACTCTGTGTTTCTCCCACAGGTGAAGACTTTGATATGTCTACTGAAAAAGGCAAGTCTTGGTTTTGTATAGGTCTCCATGAGGATAAGAGCTTTAGCCATGGTTTTATTTGACTATCACTCTTACTATAATCCCCTTGTCCAACTATCTTCTTTATTGGCTATCACCCTGAACCTATTCATTTTAAGGATAATAGGTGGGCTTTTCTAGTTGTTTAAAAAAAATCTCCCAAGGAAATAATCGTTCAACAGTCTGGACTAAATGTATTTGGTAAGGATAGATTTCAGGGATGATGACTGAGGTTAGTTGTATATCCTGTAAAACTATTGTATGTTGTAAGAATATATTAGTATATTTTAACGTGAAAATATGTTGGGCTGGAGAGTTAAGATCACATACAATACTATTTTCGAGAATCCAAGGTCAATTCCTAGAACCCATAACAAGGGACTTAAAACCAGTTGCGGCTCCAACATCAGGAGAATGTAGTGCTGTGGCCTTCCTGAATACCCATACTCACACATGCATGCTCAAGCACACATGCACACAAACACACACACACACATCCATACACACACTTAATAGAAAACGAACTATTCTTACAAAATCAACATGTTTCATGGTTATATATACATCGTATATAATGTATTTTGATTATATTCACTCCCCAGCATTGCCTTCCCTTGTTTTTTGACTACTTCTACTATCTCCTTCCTTTTCTCAATCAGTCCGTGTATGAATGTGTGCGTGTGTGTCTGTCTGTTTGTCTGTCTGTCCGTCTCAATGTGTTTAATTAGTATGCCTTAGAGGAGCATGGTCCAGAGGTTGTTTACAAGAACCTGGGTATCAATGTCTACACCACTGAGGAAAATGTCTTTCCTTGCTTAGCATCTTTAATTCAGTAAAATATCCTCAGCTCTGTTTTTCTCTGTGCTTGCAGAACTGGCCTGTCATTGGCAGTTTCGATAGTTTCAATTGTTCCTTTACACTTGAACTTCTCGTATTATTTCAAACAAAAACAAGCAAAGAAGCAAAGCCTTTTTCTCTGGAGAGAACTACAGCACATTTTCCTCAGAAGCCCCCAGTCTATCTGTTCAGTCTGCAAGCAACTGTCCTGGGTGCTGCTGGGGTAGCCTCTGGTGTCTTGACTTGCCTGACACTTTTCCTGTTAGGAAAATTTCCTCTACAAATGTGGAGAAGATTTCCAAGTCTTGCCTTCAACCTTAGTGCCTGTGATCTTGGAGTGGAGTGTGGGTATGCAGCTCCCTTGATTAAATTCAGCAAAAGTGTATCTTATCCACCTTGGGGAGCAGTGCAGAAGACAGGATTCCTTGATGAGCCTTGCCTGGTTAGAACAGGGTAAACATTGATGGAACAAGATAGAGGGAGCTCTGGCCTCTTGACTTCTCTGCTGAGGCTGGGAGGGGAAGACAGGAACAGGCTAAAACACAAATTAACAGGCTCTCATTCTTGCTAAATTCCAGTAGATTGTTTTCAATAAAGTTTTCTTCATTCATTGTATATATTTAAAAAACAATTTCAAGATAATCTTTATTTGCTGGGTTTTTTAAAAAAAACACTGTTTACTTAAGAAGATTTGTATTTGTGAGTGAGGGCAGGAAGGCACATTCATTGAGTTCTTCAGAATGTCATCTTTGAGTGTTTTGTCTCCTCCTTCCCCTATTTTGCCTGCATTTCAGTCTGGAATGTTTTGTTGTTGTTGTCTGCTTTTATTGACCTATGTGTAGTCTCGCTGCTTCTTTTCTTCAGCTATGCCCCTGTACTGGTGAATCCATCAAAGGCATTCCTTACTCCTCCAACAATGTTCTAGATTTTGAGCATTTCCTCTTGGTTTTTTTTTTTCTTCTTTCATAGAGTTTCCATCTCTCTGATTGCATTACTCATTTGTTCTTGCATGCTATCCACTTTTTTTTTTCCATTAAGGCTCTTAGCATATTAATCATAGTTATTTTTATAGCCCCGTCTGATAATTTCAAAATCATAGCAGTATCTGAGTCTATTTCTGATCATTACTTTGCCTCTTTGGACTGGAGTTTTACTACCTTTTTAGCATGCTTTGGAGTTTGTTGTTGAAAGTCTGACATTAAGTATTAAAAAGGAGAAACTGAGCTACATGGGTCCTCAGTGTGCATGCTATGTTAATTTGGATAGAGTTTGTTGTGATTAAGGTTTATTTGCAGCTCTACAGGCCAGTCTTACCATTTCCCTAGTTCCTTATTTTGTCTTCTTTGTTGATTTAAATCTAACACTGGATGACCTGGAACTGGCTGTATATAGACCAGGTTAGACTTGAATTTACAGACTTCTACCTACATAGTGTTAGGCATCTGGCTTGGGGAAATAATTCTTTAATCCTGTTGGAAGCAGTGTGGAAAGACACCAGATATCTTGTTCTGGCCTCAACATGCCCGTGAAGGAATGTATATACCCACACACTCACACAAATTACATTCATACCCCTCTCCAAACAGCAGTTTCATTATCTGGTAGGGCTGTGTTTTGGGCTCTGTTCATGGATGTTCATTAGCTGTCTTTGTCCCCTTAAGTGAAATGAAATCTAGAGAGTAACAGGGCAGGAGAAATTCACTTCTCTCATAGATGAAAAGGCTCAGGGGAAGGCTTCTTTCCCCCGCAGAATAGAATAGATTTTGTGGAGAATATTTTAATTATAAGTAATCATCTAAATTCTTGGGTGTGTGTGTGTGTGTACATGGGCATACACTTGTGCCTGTGTGTCTCTCTGTGTGTGTTTATGCGTGTGTGCATCTGTATGGAGACCAGAGTCTAATATCATCAGATCTCTTCCTCTATCACTCTCCTCTTTATTTTATTTTATTTTATTTTATTTTATTTTATTTTATTTTATTTTATTGAGACAGTTTTTCACTGAACCTGGAGCTCACTGATTTGCAGGGAACCTCATGAATCCAACTGCATCTCTACTTAGTTCTCTGGTGATAGAATTATAAGAGCATGCTATGCTCATCTTTTTATGTAGGTTACAGGAATTAAAATTCCAGTGGTCTCATCAGGACTGGCTAAATTAGTAGGGTCAGAGGGAAGGGGAGGAGGACCTCCCTTATCAGTGGACTGGAGAAGGGGCATGGGAGGAGAAGAGGCAGGGAGGGTGGGGTCGGAAGGGGACCAAGGGAGGAGGCCACAGCTGAGATACTAAGTGAATAAATTGTAATAAATAAATAAATATTAAAAAATTCCAATGGTCATGCTTGTGTGGCAAACACCTTACCAACTGAGCCATCTCCCCAGCCCCTAGCTTAGCTCTTTCTTTACAAATGCTATGAAAAAGGCTTTCTTAGCTCTTTATCATCAGAATAATGTGAGTTGTAAGGAAGTGAAGCCCAGGGAAGGGTTACAGGATCACTGCCACTAAGACTTCTCTTACAGAGGCGGTTCTCAATCTTCCCAATGCTACACTCTTTTAACACAGTTCCTCAAGTGTAGAGCCACATGACAAAATTATTTTCATTGTATTTTATAATTGTAACTGTGTTGTTATTATGAATCGCTATGTAAATATCTGTGTTTCCCTATAATCTTAGACAAGCTCTGTGGAAGGATCTTTGGACATTCAAAGGGGTCCCAACCTACAGGTTGAGAAACATGATCTTCCAGTCTGCGCAGATCAGTCTCTACCAGTTTATCAAAACTTCTATTCAGCCATCACTACAGTTTATAGTTCCAGGAGTAAGCAGATCACACCTGTTTTTCTTGGAAACCACTTATCTGAGCTAGTTTTATAGTTGATAATTTTCTCTGCAACCTCAATATAGTAGTTAGATACTCATCAGTATAATGTGGTATCTGAGGCAATTGATTTATTGAAAGGAAAGGTTTATTTTAACTCTCATTTATTGGTTCTGGTCAATGATGGAGGGGTCCCATTGATTTTGACACCTGCAAGGCAGCACATCATGATGGAAGAAAAATGTCAGCCTCGTGAGCCAAGAAGATAAAAATATCAGAATTTCACAATCCCCCCCCCTTGAGGGAATGCCTGCAGTGATTGACCTCCCAACTGGACCTCACTGCCTAAAGACTACCACCTCCCAGTGGGCTGTCAATTCCTAACTCTGACAGACACTTGCACAAAGCACAGCTTTCAGTTTTCTGATGGTTCTAAGAAAAACTGTTATTTTTTAATCCAAGCTTTTCATATTATAAAGACAAAATATTGACTTCATGTCAGAGGATCTAGAAGATGTGTCTTGATGTGCGGATTGTTGTGATATGGCTTTGCATTCTCTCGTGTGTAGGATGCATGCTTCATTCTCTTTACAAGTGTTTCATCCTCATTTTTTCTTTTGTTTGTAAGTGGCTGACAGTGCTATCTATCCTGTCATTTGGCTCAACAACCAAAATAGAACAGTTTGAAGAATGGTTTCTTCTCCAAGATATCAGTGGCACAATGTTTCAGTTGGATTTTCTTTAGTGTCTCTATCTGTAAATTTGGTAACTTTTCTTTCAAAGGAAGGTTTACATACATATGTAATCAGTTACATGTGCTACATACAAGTATAATATTGCTTCATAAAAAGAAATACTTAATGAGTATTGGTTGCTATTAATTTCCCAGACATCTGTGTGTGTGTGTTTTCTTGGTGTGAGAGTATTAGTATGTTTTTAAGAATGCTTACTTTTTTATAATTTAGAATCCAGGAAGATTGGCAGCTGATATAAGTCCCAGGCACTTTCAAGTCATGAGGCCAGGCTATAGAAATGAGTTTTTAAGGGACACGCCTGTCTCTGACAACACGGGCAAAAGTCCAAAGCTTTGTTTTATTCTGTTGGAATTACTTTGTGTTTGAAGAATTATCTTCGTTGATAGTTTATAGATTCTGGAAAGCTCCCCATAAAAATAAGACTTTGATCCATGAGTGTTTTGTTTTTCATTTAAAAAACAAAATGAAGAAAAAATCATCACCAACCTTAAAAAAAATACAGAACTGCAAAGTAAAAATTTTGAGGCACTTTGAGGACCCATCCTCCTCATTGCTGTGAGTAAACACAACTGTGTCACTATGACTGGAAACTACATCCTGGTCCTTGAGGAACAATGGTGACATCCTATGAAGAAAGGGTGGAGAATTTAGGGTTCTAACCTGACTAGTTCCTCATTGGCATTTGTATCCATGCCAGGAATGTCTAAAGTCAAATATGAGTCCGAAGTGTTTGTCTTCATTGGGGACTGATTTTTAGTGCTTTCTTGGTTGTTTCTGTTCAGTCTTTAATTCTATAGCTGCTAGCCTGCTCCACAACAAATACTCAAAAGCGGTCTAAGGTATGTGGGAAACTGTGAATGAGTCATGCTACATCTAAAAGTATACATATGCTAATATTCAGAGTAAATTGAGGTATGGCATGGTTGATAGTTGTCAAATTGGTCATATTCTGAGCCTACTTAGCACATTTATAAAGTGCAGCTCTGAGAGTGTCTGTGACGGCCTCGCCAGGGACAATAGCATAAGGGCTCTGACGTAACCATTGGTTCTACATCATGATAATTTCAAATTTAATCAGACTATTGGCAGTTGGGGAACTGTGGCAAGTAGGGTGCTGTTGAAGGAAGTAGATTTCTGTGGGGATGCCCCGGAAAGAAATACATTGATCCTGGCCCCTTCTGTCCCTTCTTTTTGTTTCAGTGACCTCTACCGAGGTCCATTGCAGTAATGTTCTGTCTCTCCTCAGGTCCACAGAGATGAAGACAGTGAGCTGTAGCCACTAATGCTTTCCTTTAATTTTAAGCTTTCCTTTTTTTCTATCTGATCATAGACATGAAAATTCTGGCTAAAGCAAAAAGTTATCCATTCAATGACTATGACTGACTGGATTCTCATCTGTAGAAGAGTGGTTCCTAACCTGTAGGCAGCGACCTCATTGACAAACCTCCCTCTCCAAAAATATTTATAATATGATTCATAATAGTAGCAAAATTACAGTTATAAAGTAGCAACAAAAATCATCTTATGGTTGGAGGTCCCCACAATATGAGAAACAGTATTAAAGGGTAGCAGCATTAGGAAAGTTGAGAATCACTGCTGTAAGGTGCAAATAAAACATGAAAGAATCATTTCCTTCTGTCAGTAAGCAGGTGGTTACAGAAGGGTATGGAGTTTAAGGCTAGCCTTGGCTGTGTGAGGAACTGGAGACCATTCTGTCTCAAAAAGAATAGCATCAGCAGATTATTTCCAGATTCAGTTTTTAGATCATTCCAGAAGATCTTCCATGTTCTTCCTCTTTTAGTCTGTGATATTAAATCCAAAAGACTGTGATAAGCCATTGTCACAGTGGAGGAGATTGGATCCCGGATGATTTACTAGTAGAGTGCAAATTTATGGACCGCTAGTAGGAGAAAATCCCCAGGACTTCATGTATCACAAAATAACTGTTATTAGGTGAACTCTCCAGGCATTAAGGCTGTCACTGTAGCTATCATTAAATTTACATACAGATGATAGAGAAATAAATTGCAGATCGCTGAGATAACCTATTCTGAATTGTGACCTCATGCCAAGACTAAAGCTACAAGCTTCCGGTCCCTAATTTAATGACTTTTATTTTTAGTATTACCTTCCCCGCTCTTCAGTCTCAAGTAGCTGAAATAAAAGTGCTCAAATGTGTGAAACTACCACTGAGTTATTGGATATATAGTAATTCTACTCAATTACTGCTCTCTGCATTTCATAATTTCTGAATTTCAAGGTAGTAGTTCATTCAGGATCATCTAAGTATGTTCTCTAATTGATGATTTAAAGAGACACTGCTAAACAGGAAAGGCATATATAGATATTAGACAATTATTGGAAACATAAAATGTTATCCCCAACTCTGTTTACACTCAGCTGATTTGGGGTTTCCAGAGGTCTCATCTTCATTTGGATTCAAATGGTTGTCATATGGGTCTGTGAATCTTTCTAATTCCATCTACAGCCTCCGTCCATGCCAATGCGATGAGTTGGACAAGTAAAGGTATCCGACTAACGGAAATGACTCAGGGCCAAAGTAAACTGTCAAAATGAGGCTAAATTTAGCTTTGCAACAAAGCAGATGTAAATCTCACTGAGGTTCTCACCGGCAGCTAAGAAAATAACAAAACATCTGCATCCCACAGCAGCATTAGAAAAGGTTGAAGACTGGGTGAGGCTTGTGACCTGTTTCCTCTCAGCTAAGGGCTGAGATGAGTTCCAGTAATTGCTGACTGTTCCTTGAAGAAAAAAAAAAACAAACCCTGACTTGTTTCACACCGGTGGGGGGAGAAAAGTGCTCCCAAGCAGAACTCTTCCATTCTTCTTAGTGAAAGTATACAGCTGCCTGTGAATCAAAGAAGATGCCAGTCTGTGTCAGCCATGCTGTCACCTCAGATGCTCCAGGGAGTGTCTGAACACTGCCAGGGGTAGAAAGAGTAATTCTCTTACCCAACTCTTTTTTCCTGCATAGTGAAATATCTGCACAAAGTGACTCAATCGAAAGAGAGCTGATTGTCTGTTGTTATGAAATCCTAACATTCTTCCACAGTGGGAGAACAAACGAAAATAAAGGAAAAAGAAAGGACATTTAAAAATTTTTATAAACAAACACTTTTTTTTTCCTTTCTGCAAACATTTTCCTTAAGAAGTGTCTGGGACTCCGCAGCTGTTAGGAACTATATTTTGGTTATGATATTAGACTTGTGGTGTGTGCCTTTTAAGAAACAACCCTTGTGGTGCTTGATTTCTCTTGTTTAACATTTGTAAAATAATTGCAAAAAAAATATTTCCAGACACCTCTGCCAAGAATTTCCGAGCAACTTTTCCCACTGTTGTTATAAAGGTCTTTCTTCAGGGCTGACGAACTTCCTCAGTTGCCCCGTGGTAGGGCTATGTGTCCAGGCAAACATAAGACTTTTGAGATGCGCTGGTTTATATGATTTTGGCATTGGCCTAAAAACAAAAACAATATACTACATTGTTTATAGTTGCTGTTCTACAAAAGATGTCTATATTAGATAGAGATAATCACACACAAAGATTTTATCATAGAAAATGCTCTAATATAAGCCTGGGGCCATGGCTCTTGATAAATAAATAAACATGATATGCATATCATATGTATGTATAGCATTAATTTAAGCTTTGATATTGTATATGGTAATCTTTGAGTTGTAAATAAGATAAGACAAACATCTTGTATTCTGTTGAAAGTAAACACTGTCTTCATTCAGTTCACTGCTGATGCTCATATTGACTTTGGGCTTTGAGTTAAAGGGCAGTAGCTCTGGCCTATCAACTAAGGAAGCAACCTCAGTTGCAGCGACCAGAAACCCAGAGGAAAGGCACGCCTTTTCTCCAAGGGAAAAACAAATGGTAAATGACATGATGGACCTTCTCCCATGGCCATTGTCTGTCCTTTTCTCCTGTTGTGCATTATTCAAATATAGGCGGTCCCCTCCTTGTAAGTTCACCAAGTTCATTTATCAAGAACTCAGAACATAACGTCCCATGAAATCAGTGTTGTCCTGGTGGTTACTAAGGTTGATGATGATTTTTTCTTCTGTCTCAGCCCCTCCCTTTTTCTGCAGCAGACTGTGCCCACTTCTCTGCCTCCCATCCTGTGTTTTCCATAGCTTACCTCTGTATCCCTGACCTCAGCCATTTCACCAGGTTCAGGGACTGGGCAAAGGAATGGACTCAGTTCAAGTTAGGGTAATAATGATAGCTCTTCCTTGGTGACAATGATTTATTAAGTGCTGAGCATGTAGATTGAGCTACACGGACTTGGAGCTGTTGCGGGGGGGGGGGGCACAAGCACATTCTCTAGTGTGAAGCTGTGAGATTGTGAACCCTTTGCTGTCAGAGTCTTCTGTGTGAAGACACTTGCTTATCATAAGGAAGAATAAAACCAATAGGCCAAGAGCAACACAGATAAGAGAGGAAGGGCAGGGAGTGTACCGCTACATTGCACACAGGGTTCTCATGCCCGAGGACCAGAGCTGTGTTAAATCCTGTTTTTCAAGGTCCATTGTTTTAACTCTTTCAGCACAGAAGCCCCAAGCTGTCTCAAAACCACACTTAACTTATCTCCCTTTCTATTTTTTCTAAAGTCCATTTTCATGGTATTTCTGCCTCTTAAGCGCAAGCTCTCTTAGTAAGAAATACTTGTTCAGCTTGTCGTGATTTCATAGGCTAACACTGAGATGCCCACCTTGTAGAAAGTATAAGAAAGGTCACCACTAGGACTTGAGTTTAACAACAGCAGAGGTGGTTAAGAAGATGCTCATTGCTAAGACTCATAGCCAAACTTTGGGCAGAGCGCAAGGAGTCTTATGGAAGACTGGGGTGATAGAAGGACCCAGAGGGAAGAGCAGCTCCACAAGAAGCCCAACTGAGTCAACAAATCTGGGCCCAGGAGGTCCCATGGAGACTGATGCACCAACCAAGGACCATACATGGAGAGGACCTAGGCCTCCTGCTCAAATGTAGCCAATAGACAGCTCAGTCTCCATGTGTGTCACCTATTAAGGGACCAGGGTCTGTCTCTGACATGAACTATGTCACCTGCTCTTTGATCACTGCCAGGCCACAGAGGAAGAGGATGCAGGCAGTCCTGGAAAGACTTGATACTCTGAGGTCAGTTAGTAAGGGAGGAAGGCTCCCCCTTTCTGAGGACTAGGGGACTGGGATGGGGAAAGAGCAAGGGAGGTTGGGACCAGGAGGAGATAAGGGAGGGAGCTACGATCAGTATGTAAAGTAAATAAGTAAGAAAGAAGATGCTCAGGCCTGGACTGTGACCCATCACTCTCTAGATTACAGTACCTGCAATATTAACAATATTCCTGAGATAGGAATGTCCATGTGCATGGCACTGCTTTCCCTTGGAGGCTCTCGGCTCGAGTAAAGAGCCCGCAAAGACCTTCCGGCAGGCTGTTGATAGCACAGCATGCATGAGGCATGTGAAATTGTGCAAATGACTGAAGTGGTTGCAGCTGTCACCATCTGCCGAGGTCTCTCAGGGCATACTCACTCATTTGTACTTTTCTGTTTCTTAACATCTGAGTCATCTCAATGCTGGAAACATTTTTTTTTTTTTAAATATTGCTCAAAATTTCAATTACTTTGTGGTAAGCGTGGTAGTGTCTAATCGACTCTTATTAGATTAGTGCATCATGTATGGGCGTATTGGTCGTTTCTTTAAGATTATGCATTCTCCAAAGTCCTAAGACATTTGTCACACCCTAAAACAACTCATAGGATAATTTTTTTTTATTTTTTAAATTGATTTATTATTTATTACAATTTATTCCCTTTGTACCCTGGCTGTAGCCCCTCCCTTGTCTCCTCTCAGTCCCATTCTCCCTCCCTTTTCTCCTCCTATGGCCCTCCCTCAGTCCATTGATAGGGTAGATCCTCCCTTCTAACTGACCCTAGCCTATCAGGTCTGTAAGTGTTTATGTTGTATGTATAGTGCATATGTGTATACTCCTTCCCTTTTTTGAACTGGTCTCCATGTTTCTTAGTATAACCTTGGAAAAAATAACATAGCTTTATTGCTGTTCTGATTCTCTAACCATGGGATGGCTTGATTTCCTTGGCAGAAAGATTTATTTAGAAAGAACTCTGAGTATCTAACTCTGGTTGTCAGGCAGCTAACGCATGCACCTACAAATCCACCTCGATGACCCTGTAATGGATAATTTGACATAATACCTCTCCCTGTGCAATAAAGCTTACTTTAAAAATAATAATTAGAAAGAAAATTCGAAAGGAACTCTAAAGTGTTTGCTCTGTGTTAGATGCTAGGCTATTCTCCAGCAACTCAGGAGTGAACAAAGTGATAGGCAATAACTTCCTAGCGCGGTGGAGAGTTTGCCACATGAACAAAGTGATAGGCAAAAACTTCCGAGCGCGGTGGAGAGTTTGCCGCATGACTGCAAAGCTTCAACAGGTCCGTTCTATGTTGAGTGCACAGGAGAGCATCTCACTCCAACTTTAGTAGTCAGAGTATGCACAGCAGAAAAGTGACGACTTAGGTGCAATGGCAGATTAAGTGAAATTGATTATGACCAGACTGTGAGAATGGAAGGACGGTGAATATTGTAAGAGGAGGTGGTGGTTGGAAGGGGAATAGGATGGAAGCATGTCATTTAGAGTTAGGACACAGTAGGCAAAGGGGCATGGTACATAAGCATCTGCCAGGCAGCTCAATGGTGTTGAAAAAAAATGCTAACTATGAAATAGTTGATGCCTAAGAAAGGAGTTAAGATTTAGAGGGATGGGGGATTGAAAGTATCATGTGCCATTTCATGATGTCTGGATGTTTTCGTCATTAATGTTGATAGAGAATAGCTAAAGGGACTTAAATAGGCCAGTACCACCAATAGATTTGCTTTTTAGATCTACGGATGTAAAGTCATGTACAAGGTAGATGTGGGGAAAATGTCAGAACTTCGCTTGCACAAAAAGGTTGGGGTATATCTTTTCTGATTCTGTAAAGGCTCAATGATTGTTGTAAAAATAGCCAAAGCATATAAGCCCAAAGTTTACAGAAAAAGAGAAAGAATTAACCTCCCATTTAATGTATTAAAATTCAATCTCATTGGAGAGGTTGTGGAGAAAGAGGAACCCTCCTCCATTGCTGGTGGGAATGCAAACTTGTACAACCACTCTGGAAATCAATTTGGCGCTTTCTTTGACAATTAGGAATAGTGATTCCTCAAGACCCAGCTATACCACTCTTAGGCATATATCCAAAAAATGCTCAAGTACACAACAAGGACATTTGCTCAACTATGTTCATGGCTGCTCAATTTGTAATAGCCATCTGGAAACAACCCAGATGTCCCTCAGTTGAGGAATGGATACAGAAATTGTGGTACTTTTACACAATGGAATACTACTCAGCAATTAAAAAGGAGGAAATCATGAAATTCGCAGGCAAATGGTGGGACCTGGAAACGATCATCCTAAGTTAGGTTTCTCAAAAGCAGAAAGAAACATATGGTATATACTCACTTATATAGACCTATAGG
>CM053745.1:17957253-17981500 GCA_028658305.1 Pachyuromys duprasi | reverse complement strand
GGGGGGGGCTGCACATGGGATGCAAAGTACCTAACCTGTGATTGATAACAAAAAAATAAAATAAAAAAATATTATAAAAAATTCAATCTCATGTATAAAAAGAAAAAAGCTAAAATTTCAAAGAATCATTAATTTGACCTGTTGCTAGGGATTCTAATATTACGATCAGATCGTTCTTTGAGAGGAAGAAAATAGTCAACTTGTTGCATTTGTGATACATTTTTTTTACATTGGTAAAGTATATGTAGCAAAAACAGAGCAAAACAAAGCAAAAGGAAGCAATAGTCTAGGCATTTGAATTGCGTTTCGTTTTTGAACTGTGATTTCACTTCCAGGAACTAGGCTACAGTGCACTTCCATGTATACAGGAGATTCAATCCAATTCCAATTAAGGATATATTAATTATATCAAAAGATCAAAACATTTAAGGAAAAGATAGCGACTAGCAGACACGTAGATAATGGAATAGTATATCTCATTTAAACATAAAAATATATTTATTGAAAAGGGAAAGGGAATCACCTCCACAATGATATTTTTATAAGAAAAAATACTGGAATGAGCTTCACATGCCACTATAGCAGTGGAATTATGTACCTGAATACAGAAGTGCATATAATATTTTTTGAAAAATACACAGGATATAGAAAAGAAGGTGACACAAACATGGGAGAAATATGTCATATCTTTGGTTATGGAGTGATATTTCTAATAACAGTTAAAACATAAGGGCTGCAGAGATGGCTCAGTGGTTAAGAATAGTTGCTGTACTAGTTTAAGAGTCTGAATTCAAAGCCTCAGCACCCGCAGAAGCCAGGTGAGGCTGCCTACACCTGTAATCCCAGTGAAGTGGGGATTGGAAACAAGAGAATAATTTGAGATTGTTGTCTGTTGGTCTAGTTCCAGGTCCAGTTGAGATCCTGTCCTAAGAGAATAAAGTAGAAAGTCCTTTTCTGGTCTCCACTCACATGTAGGTGCATCTTCCATACACAAAACAAAAGTAGAGAAAAAGATGAGTGATAGATGGTTGTATTAAAAAAATGAGATACAACTATTTAGTATTTTTAAGAAACACACTTCATTAGTAAAGAAACACTCACCCAAGTCAATGTAGCAAGCAAATAAAAGCCCCAAACAAGAAAGAACAGTTTTATTTATATCTGATAAGGTAGACTTCAAGTCAAAATTTGCCAGAAGAGATAGAGCACATTACCCAAAATAAAAGTCTGGCAAGTAAAAACAACAACTGTGAATATAGAAGCACCAAATGTTAAATCTAGTTTGATGTCTGTGGCTGGTTAGCGGAGCCATAATAATTAATCAGTGATAAAAATTATTTAACATAAAGGAATAAATAGGCCAGTAATAATGTATGCCTTCAATACCATAATTAGGTTAGTTTCATATTAGAAATTCAAGGATGGTTCAACATCCAAAACAATAAATTCAATAACAGCAGAAACTCAAGGACAGCAATCTCGTGCTACAAAATTAGCATAAATCTAAGTACCTTCTTATACCCATTAGTTATATTGCTGTGGAAAAAGTAAGGAAAAAATTTCATTCCTAATAGATTTTACAAAAATGCCTACATAAAAACCTAACCAGGAAGTGAAATATTTGAGCAAGAAAACTTCAAAACGTTGAAGAAAGAACTTGAAGGAGACCCTAGAAGACTGAGAGACTTCTTATGCTCAATAATTGACAAAGGTGACATGAAAATGGCTACATTACCGAGAGCAAAACAAATCAAATGTAATTTCCATGAATCTCATATGACATTTTTCACAAAAGTAGAAAAAGATTCTCAAAATTTGTATGGAAACACAGAAAGACCTCGCAGAGAGCCAAAGCAATTGCAGTGAAAAAGAGAAATATTGGAACGACCATACACTTAAGCATAGACACCTACAGCCATCTCAACTTTAGCAAAGTTGACCAAAAGAATCCTAAAGGCAGCCTCTTTACCATGTGATCCTGGGAAACCTGGCTAACCACTGGCTAACTCAATTGAAAATGTATCAAAGAGCTTAATATCAGCCACTATAAACCTGTGGGGAAGAACTTTAAGATGTTCTTTCGGAATAGGCAAGGGCTTTCTGAAAGAAACCCCAATTGCTACAATTGACAGCTGGGACTGGGACATTCCAAAGAAAACAAACAGAAGGATGAAGTCAGCCTACAGAATGAGAGAAATCTTTGCCAAGTCTACATGTGACATGGCATACGTGTGTAGAAAATACTGAAATAATTTAACAACTAAAGCCAAATCATCCAATCTAAGTTACATGTAAGTTGTAAAACTTGAATACAAATAGTCAATAAATATATGGAAAACATTTGAACATCCCTGGTCATTAGGGAAATGAAACGTTAAACTACATTGGCATTTCATCTTTTTTTAATTTTACTTTTTGAATTTAAATATTTATTTATTTTTACTATTTATTCATTATACATCCTAATGAAGCCCTCTCCCTCAACTTCTCCCAGACCCACCCTGCCTCCCACTTCCCCCAGTCCACTGAAAGGGGGTGTTCTCCTCCTCTGCCATCTGCCCATAGCTAAGTGGGTATTAGCCGTGTAATATAGGATAGCCGTGCTAAAATCTACAGACCTAAAGAAGCTAAACACTAAGGAGAACTCTAGCGAGGATACTTAAATATCATTTGGAATGGCAAACTGGTAGACACCAGAAGCGGCGGGAGAAAGGTAACAGGATGGGAGCCTACGATAGAGGGTCCTCTGAAAGGATTTTCAGCGTACTACAGGCTGAACAGCTATTATTAAGAAAACAAATGGCAGGTGCTGGTGAGCATGTCGGGTTGGGGAAGAACCCCTTATACTTGTGATGGGAGTACAAAACTATTCAAGCTAGTATGGCAGTACCTCATAAAACGAGAGTACAACCACCAGATGATCCAGCGATCCCTCTCCTGGGTGCATACCTGAGCAAATAGAAGTCAACATGCACAGAGAATCATGTACATCTCCCTGTACTGTAGTACTGGTCACAATAGCCGAAGTCTGGAAGCGTCTTAGATGCTTATTAACAGGGGTAGATTGAAGCAAGTGTGACATGCCACATTGAAATTTTTTCTGCTGGGAAAAAAAAATCATGAATTGCGAAGGAAAATAGGTGAAACTGGAGGCCAACATAAGTGAATAAGGCAGACTCAGACAAATGTTGCATGCTTTCTTTCCATGTGGAATCTAGATTAAAGCCCAAAACATACATGTAGAAAGGGTGTGTTACAAAAGAGGAGCAAGACAGAGTAATGGGGTGAAAAGACAAATAACAAATATTGTCTCCCATATGCAAAACCTATAGTGACACACACACACTCATAATACAAACTAAAATTATAGATTTTTTAAATGCAAAAAGGAAACCCATTATTTCATATAATGAACATATCAACCACATAAATACATCGTGGGAAAGAAATATATGGGGGTCCAGGAGATGGCTCAGTGGGTAAAACACTTGCCAGGCATGCGTCAGGACTTGAGTTCAGACCACAGGGTGCACATAAAGCTAGAAGTGAAAGCACATTTATAATCCCAGCATTCTTATGGCAAGATGGCAGGTAGACACACAATAGTATCTAGTAGAAACCAGCGTAACTCCCTAAGAATCCAGCACCAAGTTCCCCACAACAAAGAGGACATGTCCTGAGAAAAAGCCAGAGGGAAAACAAGTTACCTTGGTTTAGAGACAATAGTAAAATTAGGTCTTCAATATCATGTAAGACATACAGCCATAAGGACATGTTTTTAAGAGGAATCAAAACAACAAAAAAGTGACTGTTACAATTTGAATGTAAAAAGGCCCAACAAACCCACTCTTTAAACACTTGTTCCTTAGCTGGTGCCAGCTGAGTAGTTATGGGAGCTTTGGAAGGAATAAGTCCTAGTATATGGAAGCAGATCAGCAGGAGTGGGCTGTGGAAGGTTATGTCAGCCCCCGGTCCTTATCTTGCTTTCTGGTCCCCAATTTCCAGTGCAGTGAACATTTGATCCCATCCCTCCAAGCTGTGTTGCTCTGATATCCCTTCCCCATGACAGACCAAAACCACAAGCCTTTTTAAGTTGTTCCTTTTGGTAATTTTAACCACAGCAAGGTAAGAATGTCAACACCATGATGCAGACTAAGGTTGTGTAGCCCTGGGGTACTTTGCTCTAGATATTACCATGTGCCACCAAATATCACGTCTCTGTTTTGTGTTTAACCTTACATTTTTTGGAGAAGAAATTCTCCTACCTAGTCAAAATTAAGATCAAAACACATAGCAGGCTTGGAATCAAACAGAACTTCTAGATTAAAAAATGACTCTGGCCTTAATAGAAAGGGGACAGGATATTAGATCCATGGAGAAGGTCATAACTATACTGATTACCATTCCAAAAATAAACTTCCCTATATCAGCTGGAGAAGTTTAAAACCACTTCTTTGTAAGAGCACTAAAAAATTATCTTATCTAGCATGCATTTGTGCGGCCCTAGGAATAATATGTCAATCTGGTGAATCTCCAAATACCTTAAGGTTATTAAGCAAACTAAAAAGCTGATTATTAAACAATTAATGACTTTATTTCTGCACAGCCAACACCTTTATAACAGTGTAAATTATGTGAAGCTATGGTTACATAAGACTAAATGTTGGCAGATTATCAAGCATGATGAAA
Organism: Pachyuromys duprasi; assembly: GCA_028658305.1. Classification (NCBI taxonomy): domain Eukaryota; kingdom Metazoa; phylum Chordata; class Mammalia; order Rodentia; family Muridae; genus Pachyuromys; species Pachyuromys duprasi. The sequence continues at coordinate 17,976,811 of CM053745.1, read as the reverse complement.
AGAAATTATTACTTTGTCATGATTTTTTGTTTATGAGCTAACTACAGGGATGTATGATATAAAAATCTATACATAATCTGTAAATTGTAATAGGCCCACAAATCATTTCTTTTATTTCAAAAATTCATTAGTTTATTTATAAAAGACATAAACGTTTGTTCCTCAGTCAACTCTCCATCTCTAAATCATAAAGTTTAAAATAGAAAACTTCCATCTTAATAAATTATTAAGCCTAAAGTATATTTAGACATGTAAATAAGGTAATATATGATTATTTACTGTTACTGTAGATGTTTAAACATTTTAATTAAGTTTGATAAATTTCTTTCACTAATGAGATTCACTATTTCTTAGAGTCATTTTTAAAGCAGTACAATGACACAAAGGGTTGATCTATTTATATATATGAATATAAACTTAAGAATAACATACTGGTTAGTCAGAGTTCTCAACAGAGCAAGAATCAATAGGAAGTTGTAGACTCCCAAACAGAAGCATAGATCGAAGAGGAGGTTTACTAAGTACTTTGGATGTGATTACAAAGGTCCCAAAGCTCCATGACATATTATTCATTAGCTAAAGAACAAGGAAAGCCGATAGTACAATTTGTTCAAGGGTAGAGGCCTGAGAACCTTGGCCCTATAGCTAAAGCAGAGGGAACTGGTATAACTCCTAAAAACAGATAATGGACATCAGAGAACAGAAGATGATGGATCTCCTAGCTCAGGGGGCTGAGTTTGTCCTTCCTCTCTCCTTTGGTGTCCACTAACACGAAGGAAGGGGGAGATCTTATTTACTCAGTCTACTGATTGTGGTGCTAACATTTTCCAGGAAACTCTCACAGATACACACGGAAATACTGCTTGACCCATTATCTGAGTGTCCTTTTCCCAATCATGACACTACATAAAATTAACATCCACACACAAAAGTGTCTGTAGTTGTCCTTCCTTCCATCAATGTGTGCAAATGGTGTTGCCTTGATATTGCTAGGTACCCAGAAACCATACCCAGAACAAGAAAAGAGAGGATAGCCTCGAGGTGTTAATCTGCTGAGTGATAAAAGAGGTATTTATATACATTATTGCAGAAAAGGGGCTTGAAAAATTCTATAAGTTTTCTGCTAGCTGTTTTCTAACTCAAACCCTCTGTACTAGCCAGTACCACATATTGCTGATAACAGCAGCCATGCAACTCAGCTACTCAGGACAACATTTCAACTTAATTGCTTTTTTCCTAATGATAAGGGTTTCTTGATGACTTATGGCATTAATTTTGAGATCTGCTATTCAGTTATAGGTTGTCCTGCATCGACATTGAATATGAAATCCTTAATGGCAATAATTCTTAAATGTGTTTTTCTCTCTGTGTGTTTCTGTGTGTGTGTGTGTGTGTGTGTGTGTTCCCCCCCCCAACCTGTCCATGTGTGTATGATATGCTGGACCCTTTAAAGTACAGACTCCAAATCCAGAGCTTCTTTTGAAGGTATCTTCAGCTAGGCTGGTGATTAGAGCTATGGAAGAGCAGGATAAAGAAAATGGAGAGTTTCTTTACTGAGAGCATGGGATTTTCTCAGAAATAAAAGAAGGTATGAGCCTGTTCAGTTCAGGAAGCCTTTGGAGCATGGGGAAGGACAGGTAAAACTGTATTTAGGTTCATACATTATAGTGAACTTCAGGACAGCAGCAGAAAAAAAAAAGATTTTCTAAACACCCAGAAAGGAAAATCAAATTCTCTGCAAAGAATATATCTAGCATTAGCGTATATTTGTATATATATATATATTACAAGAGGTATAGACTTCTAAGATGAAAATAAGAGAATTCCGTTTGAAAAGATGGGAATATGCAAGTAATGATGGTAAATAGGTAAACATAAGGAAAATATAAATGAGCATTGGCCGTTCAGAGTAATTTTAATATATAATGTTCATGAGCCATTAACTTGGTATAAAGTAAAGGGTAGATAATTGTATGAAAAAAATCTAAGATTCTTAGATATTTGGGGAGAAGGCTAGAAATTATGATTGACATGTTTAGAATATGTGTTCTACAAATTTGGGGCAATTAGCTAGCAGTAGAAATAAGATGCACAAATATCAAATTAGTGGCTTGGAAGAAATAACAAATAAAAAAGCTCCCCCCGGAAAACATCATCATAAGCATAAATACAAAATAATGTGAGCTGAACACCTGTCAAATTTGATAGAAAGAAACAGGAGAACGCCTGTTAAAAAGCACATGTAAAAAAAGAAAGAAAGAAAGAAAGAAAGAAAGAAAGAAAGAAAGAAAGAAAGAAAGAAAGAAAGAAAGAAAGAAAGAAAGCAAACATAAAAATTCACCTTGAAAAAAAATCAAAAGAAAAATGGGAAAGTTATAAGACTATTAGGAGAAATATTTTAAGGCCATAAAACCATCACTTTCAAACCATGTGTTGTCCTCAAGGGATGATGTGGCTACTGTCCTTCTGATTAGCCTGCTGGAGAGCAGCACAAGATTGGACCCATTAGCCTTTCACCATGGAGCAGAAAGGAGCCCTTTTGGGGTGTGTATGTGCAGCTAGTGGTTGCTAGGGGAGGGCTCTTTTCTTCAGTGCTATCATGGTCTGTGTGCAGTCCATGCTCCCAGAAATAACTGCAGTTAAACTCATTAGTTCTCCAAACTGCACTTATGTGGAAGAGTTCATTTGTTTCTGTTGTTGGTACACTCTTTGGTAAGTAGTATGGGAAAGTCCATACTTTGTGGAAAGGACAACATGACAAGGTGCAAACTTATTTGCAACTAAGAATAAAACTTCAACCTGTACATCTAAAAGATGACAGGATTACAGAAAAAAAATGTACAAAAGCATCGCCATGGTGACAGGATTAGAGCATGTTCCTGAGAAGATAAAAGGATCTGTCAATTGATATTCAATCACACAATTCCAACAGGCTCTATGCAACTCAAACTGGATATAAAAACTCAAATTCTCAACTACAGAGTGTCCATTCTGCTAAGCAGATGGCCCCATGGATCAGAGTACATCCTTAGCAAATATGAGGACCTGAGTGAAAATCCCCACCCAAAAAAGCCAGGCATGGCTGCATTTTAACAATGATATCTTACATTTATTCTTTGGAAACTCCATATGTGTATACAATATATTTTTATCATTTCCACCTCCCAGTCTTCTCCCTCCAACTCTTCTCAGGACACCCAACCCAGCTCCTGTCCAACCTCATGTCCTTATTTTATTAGTAGTGATAACTTCCTGAGTCTCATTAGTGCTTTAACATGGGTATGATGACATCTACACCGGCATGAGCAACCTGCCATTGGCCACACCCCCTCTTGGGATGGAACCTTCAGTGGTTCTGTGGATGAATCTTCCCACCTGGACAGCTGTTCTGAACAGCTAATAGTGAGGTCACTGTGGACAGTCTACACAGAAGCTTCAAGCATTCAAATGCATCTCCTGGAGAAGGTGGCCTTTGACAATCCCAAACTCCTTAGGTTTTGAGTCCTCTGCAAAAACCAGCAACCTATAACTGTGATTGGCTGAGCTGGTATAATATTGGCAGCCTTTGGAAATCACTGTCATTGTGACCCAGTGCAGAAGGCATTTTGTCAGATACTTCATGGGATTAGGGGTAAACTGAGGATGAGAAAGCATGAAGCTCTTGAAGGGCAAAGAACATAGACTAGGGAGAGATTAGGGGTCAGCTTTACATGAAATCTTGGCTCCATCAAATTGTGGTTTAGATCTTTAAATTTTAAGGTGAAAATGGAGGTATAGGACAGAAAGAGAAGGAGAGGGAAAGGAGGAAGAGAGAAAAGAAGGAGGCCAGAGAAGGGGAGAGGGAAAGGGAGAAAGAGCAGGAAGTAAAAGAGATGGGAAGATGGAGGGAAGAATTATCCCTGCCATTCTCCTTCACCTAGAGCCTGCCTCCTCATAGTTGCAACCTCTTCTCGCTCTTACATTCCTTTCTTTTAGAATCTGCGCCAGACACAATTCCAGGATAAAATGCTATCACATGCCAATGACAGCCCCTGCTCTATTTGTTAAAATCAAGAGTTTCCTCTTTGTCACCTGCATGTTATATTCTCTCTCTCTTTCTCACTCTCTGGCTGTCTCCCTGCCCCCCCCCCTTTTCCACTTCACAATTTTCAGAAAGCAGTTGTGTGTTTTTAAAGATATATTTTATTTTAAATTGTGTGTGTGTGTGTGTGTTGTGATGGCTATGTGCACTTGAGTGTAGGTGCCAGCAGAGTTCTTAAGAGAGTGTCAGGTGGGTGCTAGCCTCCCAGAATGAGTGCTGAGAATCTAACCCAGGCCCTCTGCAAGAGCAGTAAGCACTCTTCAGTGCTAAGTCATCATTCCAGCGCCCATACTATAGAATTCTAATAATTTTGTAACTAGTAGACAGCTGCTACTGCTACTATTACCTTCCGCTGTGTAAGGACTAGCCAGGCTTGAACCTACATAACTTCTGAGATTGTCCATTTCAGGGTGGTTTAGACACACACTGGGTCTCTCACCATCTGTGCGATTATCTCTGGATCCCAAGGTCAGCCCCTCGACATCTTGTCCTTCAATGTATTCACATTATTTTTTTTTTCTTTGACACTCTACATGCAGGTTAATTCTGGTTTCTATATGTTTCATTTGTCAAAGGCAGTTTCACACGCACACTACCAAGCTTTTATGCATGTTTTGCCTTCACTGTTGCATCGACAATTGTCCACTGATGCTTTGATTCCCGTCTTATGGATCTCCAGGCATTCTCCACAGACTTACCTGTACTCTCTTGACCGATCTTTAAATTGTTTGCCTTGAACAAATCCTCTTTAGCCCCATGCTAACAGAGACCATTTTTATTCATGTAACAAAAATGTTCAGGGCCAGAGTTAACACTATGGCTGAGCTGAACCAGTTTGTGAGGCTCCTCCATTTCTTTTAGTAGTTGTTGCTCATATAAGGTTTTATTTGGTGTCGGGGTGTCTGAGAGGCACGGTGAGTGTGTGGAGCATAGTTCAACAAGTAGGGGTCAGAGTGGCAGGCCTTGCAGCAACAGAGAGATTAACCCCCCTGGTTCTTGTGGAAACAAGAGGTTGGCTCGATTGCGTCTGTTTGGGCAAGAAATTGAAGCCTTCAGTTAGGGAGATGTATCAATGTTCTGGTCAACATGATAAGGAGGTTCATTTTATGCTACAGCTTGGAGCTTGAGTGTCCTCTGAAGATTTGCGTGCTCAGTAGGCTTGATGCCCAGCTTGCCATGCTCCTGGGATGTGGTCAAACTACCAAGAGATGGAATCTAGAAAAAGAAAGATGATGTAATACACGTGCCCTTAGATGTATTGGTACAATGACTCTCCCCACCCCCTTCCTGGCTGACAAGAGGTAAGGAGAGCTTTTTATTTACTAATTATATCTATGACTTAGGTCTGTTGTAAATTTCTCCTTCCCTGAGTTCATAGATGCAATGACACAGTTTCAAAGTTTACAGGGTTTCTAAGAACATTTTTGGCTTTCAACAGATACATTTACCTACTGAGTGTTTCTATTTTGTGATATTTCACTGAGATCACATTTTCCTATTAGACCCTTGAGTGGAAGCTTTTAAAATATCATTTAGGTCCTGGTTTAAATTACCACATTTCTGCAGCAAGTGGGGTAAATTAAATTATTTCATTTTTTAGCTTTGCCAAATCATGCATCCAAAACTTTAGGTGGGAATAGAGGGGAGAATTCTCTATAAGCAAGTTTTCTCTTGTGCTGAAAATGTTTTTTTTTTTAATGTAGCTATTATGGCACCCTGATTATAACCTAACTAGTCTCTTCTTTCGACTAACCTTATTAGCAGCCTGCTGGGATATCGTCCTAATTTTAACGAGTGACTTCAGAAGTAAGTTGTAAATAGGAGTCTCTGTGTCCCTCAAGTGAGACAGAAAGTCGGCTTCCAACAGTTGCTCCTCCCAGACTTCTTCCCACTGATGCTTGGTTTTCCACACTAAAAGAGGTTTTTGTGATTGCTAGGTAGCAAGTGTTGCCTTTATCTCCTTTTCTGTTCTGAGCAGCAGTAAGGTTCGATCCTTCCACCCGTTCTCACCCGGCTGTGAGTTTTGTCCCAGAATGCTACAGTGCCACGCAGCATCGGCACGTCAGTGGAACTTCTCCATTGTTTGGAGTGTCAGCACAGATTTCCACTTAATTTTACTCACTGGCATATTTTCCCCAAAGGATTTGACAACAATAGGTAAAAAATGATTTTACGTTAAATATTTTCAAATGATTTTCAAGACATGGTTTCACTGTGTAACGTTGGCTGTTCTGGACTCACTTTGTAGAGCGGGCTGACCTTGAACTCACAGAGATTGGCCTGCCTCTGAACTCACATAGATCCGCCTGCCTCTGCCTCCCTGAGTGCTGGGATTACAGGAGTGTGCCGCCACGCCTGGAATTTCTTTTCCCTAATTTCTAATAGCTGATTATAAAATTTAAAAATTGGATTTCTGTTTTTTTTTTCTTTTCCAATTCCAGTCTAATAACAAAGTCTTTCACTTAGGTCCTACGTCAGAGTAAGCGGGTTTACGTTATAGTCACCAACAGTCAGTGGAGTGAGAGAGCTACATCACACTTTCTATCTGCTGTACCTGCCCTTGCCTGGGCAGCAGCAGAGCCTGTCACATGGGCTGTCGTGCTCACCCCTAAGCCAGGTACCAAACCTTCAGTCAGTCACTATGGCAGAGGGATTTCGAAAGGGGAACATTTTCACTGGCCCTGAAAGCCCTCAGTAGGAAACGACACACATGACTTTCAATTCATTTCATTATGCTAACCAAGTCAGGGAGACATGATCTTTAATGTCCCACAGGGCAGAAGGAGTGAGCGTGAGTATTTATGGACTTATTCTAATAGCTACCACATTTCCTATCATTTTTAACCTTTGCAGTCACGCCAACCCAAACCTCTAAATATTTTCTTTCTTTTCCACAACACAAAATGCCAATTGCTTCTCCTTCCAGCTCAATGATTGTTTATTGTATTTTCCTCCAAGCCCTTTCTCTCTCTCTCTCTCTCTCTCTCTCTCTCTCTCTCTCTCTCTCTCTCTCTCTCTCTCTCTCTCTCTCTCTCACCATGACTTAAGTACAGTAGATTCTTAAATTCACATCCTGGTTCATATTTCATCTCATCTTTTCTTTCTGCCCTGGAATGGCCCTGTGATATGCCCCTAAGAGAGGACATTGACATGACCTCTCAGTCAGCATTTGCTTACTCTGCATCATCACCTGTCTTATTTGTTTAAAAGAACATGTGAATAAGAACACTCCAACATTCAGGGAAGTCCCAGATTAGCTGGAAGGAGAAAGGTCAGGCATTTTGAGTATAATGAGCTGCCTGTTCTAGCTGGTGAAGTATATGACAGACAGTCTTGTAAGGCTCAGGGAGCTGGGGAGAGAATGTCAGTGGGAGTCTGTGGCCAGCCTGACCTACAGAGTGAGACCCTGCTTCCCCTTCCCCCCAAAAGAACCGTAATTCCAATGTAAAATAAGCAAAGCTTTTGAAACCTAGCCAATTCAAAATTATTATTTTTATAAAACTCTTCTTAAAATATAAAAATTAATAATGTTAGCTTTTGAAACTTGGAATGAAATCTAATGTGTGGTCACCTTTCTGGTGAAAATAGTTCTACAGATGTTCGTACATCAGATCTCTAGGGGAGAACCATCACAAAGAGGAAGGGCCAAGCTGCTGGACATTTTTATTTCGGTTTAAATAGCATGTGTATATTTCCCAGCTGAGGAAAAACATTCAAATCTGGAAGTATGAAATGACAGATGTCAAGATTTAGTTTTTCTTAAAGTTCTCTCAACTGATTAAAAATGTAACAATTTGTTCTTAGTTGTTGCTGTCAGAAACCCTCTCAGTTTGGGGCAAGTGGGTCTGGGGGAGGTGTCAGGGGAACTGGGAGGAGTGCAGGGAGGGAAGGATGTATGTGGTCGGGATATATAAGAGAAGAATAAATAAAAAAGAAAAAAAAACCTCTCTCTATCCATGTCAATGATAATGCATTTCTTTGAAAAGGTAAATGTGGTGAACCTGACTAAAACATTATACATGTTCATACGTATCAGCCCATTTCATGGTTTCTAGAAAATATCTAACATATATAATGTTGTATATTTGTTACAAATTATGAAAAATCCACATGGAAGCCGTTCATGATGGCACATGCCTGTAATCCCAGAACACAGGAGGGCAGTACAGAGGATTGCTCTGAGTTTGAGGCCAGCCAAGGCTAAATAGTGAGACCCTATCTCAAATACATTTTAAAAATGAAGTCTATATAGAATATAAATAAGATGAATAAAGGTTATTTAAAGATACTTGTAGACTGGGAAGGTGGTCCCGTTTTCAAGTTAGAGCTATTACTGCCTTTGCAGAAGACTCCAATTTGGTTCCCAAGAGCAAAGTCCAGAGGGACAGGACTCCCAACAACTTGGTAACTCTAGTCCTAGGGCCTCTAACGCCCTCTTCTGGCCTCCATGGACAACTGCACGCACACACACACATACTAATGCAGACACACACTCATAACATAATTCAAAATTCTTTAAAGGGGAGAGATTTGTATTCGTTATTGGTTGCGTATGGTCAAGTTTATTTTGAGATAGCTTGGTTTTCCAGGATTGACTTTCGTGAATCGCTGGTTCTAGGTCATGTTTGGGTGGTAATAAGATACCCACATAACAACACTTCTTTCTTCAGTTGTCAGGGCCTCCAAGTCAAATGCTTCATATACATCTGTGTGCATAAAGGAAGGAGAGACACAAAATGAAGTAGGGAGAAAGAGAGGAAGGGAGGAAGAGAGAAATGGAGGGAACAATTACTGCAGGCAGTTTACGTTGGAGTCAGTCTTTACTTTTTCTAGGAAATCAAGCCAGATATCTGAGGTAAATATCAAGATAAATAAAATAAAACTCACTAAAAAGTTGATATTTCTGAAAATTAGTGAACCAGGATGAGGAGGAAAGATAGCTCATAGAGAATGACATGCAGTTCCTGTTTTAGGACACGGAGTCCCACTAGCTGGGGCCCCCAAGAGCAAGTGAGCTATGTACCAACATTTACTTCTCTCCTTCATGACTGTGGATGCAATGTGGCCTCCCCTGTTGCCCTGTATCTATGAGTCCAAACAAACCCCTCCTTCCTGAGGATTGGTAGGTGTTTTGTGTTATAGAAACAAGTAGCTAATACAGCAGAAAATACCCTATATGAGGAGACATCTTAATCACACACTATTTCTTGTGAAATGCCCGAGGTGACTAAGGAACAGACCTATTTGTGTAGAGTCACCAAATCTGCCTTCCCTGTCACCTTGCTTCTCTACCAAACTGTGTTGGCACAAGACACTTTCTTTGTGCAATAAAGATCTATTTAACTTTTAAAATAAGAGTTCAATTTTTGTTAATTTTTTTTGGTGGGGTCAGTTTTGGCCATATAGATGGACAACAAATAATTCACGTTAAAATTGGAATGGATTTGTTTAAAAATAAAATTTTGCTTAAAAATTACAAGGATTTTTAAAAAGAATGATGTTCGTTGGAAAGTGATATGGTCAGCCTCACACCTTATAGCCAGACACACAGTTTATGCAGTTCTATTTTCATTTTCTCTTGGGTCTGAGCCATGTGTTTCCCTCCCCCAATTTATGAATCTCCTAATTTAACCCATTTCAGCTTGGGGCTCTTGACCTCTCCGGTTATTGTCTCTAAGGAAGCCAGGAAGGATCACGCATCAGCGTTTCTGAGTAAGAATACTGAATGGGCGCTTGGAATGAGTAAGAACTAGCTTTCCACTCTGTCCCACCTAGGCCACGTGTTTGCCTTGTGCCTCATTTCCCACAACTGGAAGCTCCCAGCTGAATAATCATCTCCAAACACGCTGAGCTAATTGAAGAAAGGTGCTATGTAAACACTAGGTACTGTTATTATGGTCATTTTCCCAGACCTTAGGCTTCCCACCCACTTCCTGCAAAATGACCAGGCAACCACAGCCTCTTCTGCTTCGGGGCAGAGCGAGAGAAGTGCCTCTGATGCCCCCTAGTGGTATCCCTTCTGTTCTCGCCCGAGCGCTGGAGCCCAGACAAATTATTCTCCTAAAACAGTCTAGTTTGAAAGAAAGATACACAAAAGCTGTCTCAATAGTTTTTAGATCTCCAGTTCCTTCCTCCTATGTCCAGTTGCAGGGCACAGGAGGCATACAGGAGCATGCCGTCACATCAGCGTTATGTGACCCTGAAGACTGAAGCCAGTGTCTCACATGTGGCAGGCAATCACGTTACCAACTGAGTTAAATCCTGCTACCTAGATTAATATTTCTATTTTTAAGGTCTAGTTTTTTAATTTTACTTGGTGTGTGTGTGTGTGTGTGTGTGTGTGTGTGGTGTTTGGGGTATGTGCACTTGAGTGTAGGTGCAGGATGAGGTCAGGAGACAGCTCCCGGAACTGGAGGAACAGCCAGTTGTGAGCCCGTTTTCTTCAGTTCTCAAAACTCGAATCCCCACAAAAGCTACAATTACTCTTCTGTGAAAATGTCGCTCAGAACTCAGTGTGCATACAGACATTTCCTTCTTGGTAACCCAGCTACTGTGAATGCAAATGTTTCTATCCTTAAATGAGAACTTACATCACAGACTGTTCTAGGGAATGTGGGGTGCTTGTCAGAGGAATGATGTTTGCCATGGTTTTATCTTCTCTCTAATCCACCACGATCCAGATGGGTGAGATCTAAGCTCTTAGCAAGAGAAGCTATTGGTTCCCACTGATCATTAATTCTTAAAAGGAAAGCATCGAAATGAGCGGTGTTTAAATCTATTCACTGATTTCATCAAGCAAGGCTCTTTTTTTTTTTTTTTTTTTTAGAGGACAATGCAGCTGTTATGGCTTGGGGCTCAGGAGACTGACCCTTGCTCTGTTAGTTCGTGTTGATTTCTCCCAAAGGTCCTGATACCTCTTTGGAGAACGTTAAAACATCTTGGAAAACAGCTTAAAGATCACTGGCCTGGTAGTCTCTCTCTGTGTCTCTCTCCCTCTTTTCTTTTCTTTTTCTTTTTTTTTTTTTTACTTAAGACCCAATTAAAATGATTCATATAAATTTGCCCAGCAGTCTCTAATTCTTTTTTTTTCTATTAGCCTTTAGTAAATTGGTTTAACTTCAATAGTCAGTGTTACAGACAATGAAGCAGAAATAGGAACCATCAAGGTCCCCTCTTTGCTCATCCTTTTGAAATTTCCTGACTGTACGGATGCTAGTGCTGAGAGCTAACCCAATGCTGCATGCGGGCACCGAAAATCAGCTGGAACAAGGCCTTGCAGCACATCACACACAATATACACAGCTCACTAGACGATGGCCAAGGGTGCTCGAGTGCTCAGTGAGATCCAGCTATCTGGGATCTTACAGCTGTTTCAAAGGACAGAGAATGGCAGGTTGTGCACAACACAGCTAAAGGGAGAAGTGGCAGGAGCTGAGCCTACACGGCTCTGAATGGACAGCAAGAACCAGAGGCTGGTAAAGCCATTTAATAAGCCCAGAGAGGGCCTGGGCCTGGTAGTGTGGGGCTGTGTGGGCAGAGGAGGGACAGGGGCTTTGGATGTGTGAACTCTCCTGATGAATCAAAGAAAAAATGCAGGCGCAGAAACCCATTCGTTTCTACCCCTAAATGACGATATCATGAAAACAGTGGATCCATTCACTGGGTTTAACAGGAGAAAGATGGAAGGTTATGTTTGCTATCATTTAAATTTCAGTCTTTACTGTGAGCACATAATTTTTGGAAGATGGTTCTGTTCTAACCGTAGCTATATAATGTGAAGAGTTCGTAAAATATATTCAAACATGAGTGAGTTTATTTTATGAATACTTTCTCCCTGCCAGAAACACATGCCTAAGGCACTGTGAATTTTAGGTCATCTCCACTGTATACAGACAGTGTCAGTTACTAGCTATCAACCACCCAAGAAGTGAAATCCAACTTTTCAAGTATAAGATATAAAAGCAACTTAAAAAAAAAAGTCCATCCTTTATCCCTAATCACATGCCACCTTCAGAGACGAAGCTCACCTAGGCATGTAAGAGGCAAGATGGAAGGAACAGAACCATAGATCTATTTTATTTAGTGTGAGAATTCTAAAAATCCTGTTCTCCAGATAACATAGTCAATTTGAATGCCTTGATCAACTTAAGTCACCATGGTTACATTTTTCACTTCATACCCTGACTCACATGCCTCTGGATGGGAGTGGACCAAGAACAGGAAACACTGTTCTACACACCCTGTTTCCTCCCAGCTCAGCACTAGGAAGTGCTGAGGACATGAAGGTGTCAATTCAAGTCGGCGCCTGTTAACTGCTTACCTCAGTTAAGTTAGTTCCCTGTCTTGCCTTGGCAAAGTATTGTGCTCCCAACTGAGAAAACACACAGGTATGCACACACACAAAACAAACAAACAAACAAAAACAACAACAGAAAACAGTGGTAGACAGTCAGCTCACATATATCACTGTAGTTAGACCAAAAGAAACTCAAAGATGCTAGAAAGATATTTGAAAATTTTTTCAATGTCCACAAATGAAAAATATTTTAGCACGTTTGGGATTAAAATATATTCAAATAAACTTTTTTTCTAGGAGAAATGAATATATAAATATTTAGAAGGAGAATAGGGAGTTGTTATTCCTTACACATTAAATATCTAGCAGGAGAATCAAGAAATTGCTGGGGCCTAATATGGTAGCTCATGTCTGCAATCTCAGGACTCAGGAGGTGGCTGAGACAGGAGGATTGCCAGTAGCTCAAAGCCAGCCTAGGTTACAAAATGCATACTAGGCTAGCCTTGGTTACAGAGTAAGATTGTCACAAGCAAGAAAAAAAAAAGAATGAATTAAAAAAACAAACAAACAATAGCAACAAAAAATAATTGGATGAGTGTTTAGAACCCATTTTATTATAATACTTGTACATGAAACTGGTAAATATTTTTATGAAAGCATTAACAGCTCATAATGCAAATGGAAAAATATCCTATGAAACCTGTTTTAGAAAACCATTTATTAATTGGAACTTATCTTGGAAAAAATAAGGCTGAAAGGCAAATAACTGGGAAAATACCCTCATGAGGCCAAGTCTTTATGGAACCTGGAAGACTTGCTTCCTCGCCTTTGGGGGTTCAAGCGATAAAATATTTTTGAGAACACTTCTGTTTGTGCTTTGAGTTGTGCTTTGGATTTGAGGCTTTTCAGTTGCCACTCTCTGTTTAGATTGGCCCAATATGAGAAGAAGTTTACCTCAAAACTCGTAAGAATTTCTAGCTTCCACTTCCTGTAATCCACAGGTGGCTCCGGCTGTAACCCTTGATGTCCAATGGGCCTCTGTCACTGAGCACCTTTACAGCCTATGCTTGGCAGCCAGCCCTCAATTGTATGAGTGTCTTTATTTAGAGAAATCATGAGCCGTACTGAGACTGCGACGTAATAAGCCTTCAACTTTACCAACTTCCTCGGTGGGAAAGTTGTTGGGTGCGAGCGTTTCCCATTGGTAATTCATGTGTTAGTTTATTTGTAATCTTGAATAGACAAATGCTCCCACCCAGTATCTGCTTTTTTCCCTCAGGGGTACCCAGGCTTCTTGAGTTGTGCACTGGGCTGGAGTGGAGAGGGAAGCTTAGACAGAGTGGGTGGGTGCAGTCAGAATCTCGGTAGGTGTGAAGGAGGGAGAAAAGGCCTTCTGAGAAACAGTTCTCTCTCTTTTTTTTATAATTTATTTATTTTTATATCAATCACAGGTTAGGTACTTTGCATCCCAGGCGTAGCCTCCTCCCTTATTCCCTCCTGCCCTCCCACTCCCTCCTTCATCTTCCTCCTCCCCGCCCCCTCCAAGTCCACCAACAGGGGAGGACCTCCTCCCCTTCTGTCCAACCCCAGCTCATCCTGTCTCCTCAGGGCTGGCTGCAATGTCCTCCCCTGGGATCTAGCCAGTCTGTCACTCCCGGGCTTGTATGGGGGAGGGTCAAAGAGTCAGCCATCAAGTTTATGACTGAAACAGTCCCTGAAACAGTTCTCTTTATTGGGAGGAACAAAGGCTATTTAAACCTTTGGGGAGTAGGTAGAGGTCTTCAGGGTGAAGGTGCTGAGAATGCCTTATTTGCATGAAGAACGATTCCAGGTGCTCGCTGGACTTGCGCTACAGGGCGAGAGGAAGTTTAACTGGAACCTGGCGACCAGGCTCTGACTATGTCAAGGGCAGCAGAGACTGGGATCAAAAGGCTGCATGTACCAGGACATGCAGACTCAGAGCAGGGAGGAAACAGTACTACTCTTGCCTCTTGGGGTTTTGGGATTTGGACAAGTCCCGACCTCATTCTTGCTCCAGAGAGGCTCCCCCAGCCACATAGCTTTCCGTCCCCATATCCAATTTATACCACTAAATAGCTAAGAAAACATTATTTCAAGCAAAAGACTAAAGAGTTTGTGTCATAAAAAAGGACAGTTAGGGGATGTGGTGATAGAAGTGGTCCTGGCAATTAGCGTCACTTCTTTTAAGAATTGTCTCATTCAGCTCCAGCTTTGTACAAGGAATGTCACGTGGGAGTGAACATGACCTACCTCACTCATCTAGTCTATTTCTGTACTTGTTTACATATGCCGTTTTATTGATGTTCTTCACTTAGCTGTAAACAATTACTTGGATCTCTTCAATTTTAGGGTTTTCTTTCATTTAGTGTGTGTGTGTGTGTGTGTATGTGCACGCGCGCGTGTGCGCGCGTGTGCCAGCCAGAGAACAACTTGCAGGAGTCAGTTCTCTCCTTTCACCAGAGATCCAGGTATCAAATTCAGGTCCTCAGTCTTGGCAATAAGTTCCCTTATCCCTTGAGTCATCTCCCCAGGCTCCCTCTTTCTTATATATTGCTTGAGCTACTGAAAACATTCTGGTTTTGCTTTTCTGAGAATATTTTGGTTTCTCATACATTTTTTATGGGTCTCTCTGATGCAGAATTATTTATCAGTGGTCTTTTTTCTTTCTTTCTTTCAATGCTTTGGATGTGATAACCTCATCTCCTAGCCTTCTCTGTTATCATGAGGGAAAAAAAGGATGGCAATTTCATTAACAAAGACCTTGTCCATGGTAAGTTAAAAATAACTTTTCATATAAATTCAGCTTTTATCTTTGATATACAGCCTGTGATGTTTTGAAATTTGCTCTTGAGAAATGACTGAGATTTTTGGATGGTAACATTCATGATTTTTGTTAAGTTTTGAGGGTTTAGACCCCCTACATCTTCCCCTATTCTACTGACTAACTTATGATGGTGAGAATAAAGAACTCTAAAACTGACATTCAGCTAAAGTCATAGCGGTGAGTGGCTCATTCTGATGGGAGTTCTGAAAGCCAGAATGTTAATCCCACTGTGCATAGAAGGACTGAAGGACTGGGCTAGAGGCCATTTATGTTCTATTCAGCTTGCTGTTTGTCTCTGTCCTGAGAACATAAGTGAGGATAAACTAAAAAGAATTAGGCTAAGTTGTTTGGTGAAGGAAATTTCAAGACGGCATAGCATTCAGGCTATGGTATGCTTGCTGCACTTACCTGATTCACCATGATATCATATGAGATGTAAAGGGAAGATGTGAAAACATGCAGTCTGGTGAAGAGAGCAGGATGAACCTGCTTAAAGTTGAATACGGGGTGGGTTTGGAATAATGTGCCCGTAAGTATGTAAGTATTAAAACATTTGCCAATATAATTGTGCTAGATTCTTTTACAGAAACTTGACACAAGCTCAAGTTATCTTAAAGGAGGCAAAGTCAATTCAGAAAATGGCTCCATAAGATCTAGTGGGGTATTTCCTTAATTAGTGGTTTATGGGGAAAGGCCCAGCCCATTGTGGGTGATGCCATCCCTGCCCTGGTGGTCCTGGGTTCTATAAGAAAGCAAACTAGGCAAGCCAGGAGGAGCAAGCCAAGTAAGCAGCATCCCTCCTGCCAAGGAAGCTGCACCAGCTCCTGCCTCCAGGTTCCAGTCCTGTTTTGAGTTCTTGTCCCGATTTCCTTCAAAAACCAACAGCTATATGGAAGTGTAAACCAAATAATAACCCCAACTTGCTCTGTCCACTGTGTCTCAATCACAGCAATAGTAACCCTAACTAAGACAGGAATGTTGTTCCAAATACAAATTTAAACTTAGCTACCTACGTGAGCCTGTATCCTGTGTGTGACAATTTAAAGGTGCTTACAGTTCTCTTATCTTGGTGCATCTCATAAATATTTGCACACTAGGTGGCAGCAACGTGTAGAAGATCTGACTGGTGCTTGCAACATGGCCACTTCTGCCCAAAGTCAGGTTGTCCACCCCAAGTCCCTGCTATTGTCCCTGATACTTTCTGTCACTGAGAATACACTTCCAAGTAGATGCTCTGCTATTGGCCCCAGTTTCTGAGCATGCACTTCCCAGCAGGTGCCCACAGAGACCCTCTAACAATTCAACAGCCTAATCGACATGCTGTTGGGAGTGGCACATATTACCATGTATGAGACTTACATTTGGCATGACATGCTTTCCCTTTGTTGATTTATTTTTATAGATATATCATGAGCTTTTGATGATAAAGATGTTTCTTACATGTTTTGAATATTTTTTTGAGGCAGTGTCCTCTGTGAACCCTATAAACTCAACTCAGAATCTTCCCATCTCCACCTAACCTGTGCTAGGATTATATCATCTTTTTCTGTTTTCAATAAAACGGCTCCAACTATCCTGTCATCCCTTATTAAAAGAAACTTGTAGAGTTTCCACAAATGAAGAATGTTATCTTCCTCTGATGTTCATCATGTACCATTGTCATACTCTTGCTCAATAAAAGTTGGACTAAAAATCCAGGCCACTCTGCCTTTCACATTAATGAAACTGTGATGGCTCCTAAGCAAAATTTCAAACATGATTTTCCTTTAGAAGATGCTCAGTCTGGACACTGTCTGTTACCCATTCAGTGTGGAATCCTCCTCTGCTCCGGATGAGGTTGTTTCTGCCTGTTGTTTTTGCTTTAACACAGTTCTAATCTCTTCTTTCATCACATCTATGGCCAGTGTTCCTCCAGATGCTCCCAGTAACTGCTGTATCATTTTGGGAGTGGACAGAGTTTCCTTTCAGCGAGGGGTGTAAGCAAATCTTGGGATCTATTTCTTTTCCTCTGTGGTTTGAACTAAATATTACAACTTCTCCTAAAAGCATCCAGAAGCAGGATATAGGGTTTGCGGACTGACTCTGAGCTACCCAATGTCATTCTTATAGATGGAAGGGACTAATCTCTTGTAAGCTATAAGCTGGAATAATGACACCGAGGAGGTCTCTGAACACTTTATGCAACCTCTCTACTGTGCCTCTGGTTGCTCAACCTACTCCCCTTCAGTTACTTTTTCATGTTTGCTAACCTTTCCCCCTTTACGTTAAATCCAATAGGATTTAAAAATGATGTTTTTCTTAGTATCAGGACCTTTCTTGAGGAACCATATCTAACAGGCTTCCTGGACTTTACTACCCAGGAACAAAGCACGTTCATGAAGCATGAGGCATGGGATTACTGAATAGAAGAGTTTTTACAAGTGCAAATAATGGATCTTAAGTTACTTGAATTGTGAAGAACTGGGGTAACAGAGTAGAAGTAGCTTGTAGGTATTTAATTCCCAATCTGTTCAGGGCTGAACAGGATGGACTGGTCAGTGCTGCTCCAGTAGTTTTAGTGGGCTTTGGGTCGGATTGTCCTCCCTGCATCCACTCCAGCTTCTTATACTCAATGGCTTTCTCCACTTGGAGTGGTTCTGCCAGAGCTCTGCCTCAGACATCCTATGTAGACACCCTACGTAGACATCCACTAACTTGGAATAGAGTCACTACCTGTATCATCCCCAGACCAGTCAAAGTAGCCAGGACTTCATTTAAGCCCTTAGAAGAGATAATTCCAAGTACAAAAAGAGCATCTACTAAGAGCGTTCATGCTCAGTATTGATTTTATTACTTGGTACTTCCAAGTTTGAAAAAAAAAAAGGTCATTTCTGAAACCTAGGGTATGAAGACTAACAGCTAAAACTCAAAAGTAATATAAGGTGCTAAATCTATAGCAGTAATTCCCAAGTGGAAGAATGTTCCCTTGTGGGCAATGTGTAGAATCTATGTTGATGTATACAAATGGAGAACGGTAGAAGTGCTGACATCTAAAGGTGGAAGGCAAGAGGCACAGCTTAATATTCTACAAAACAGACATCTCCAGCACAGAATAACTTCACAGCTGTGGATTATGAGACAGAAAACACAATGGCCCCTTCTTAGGACTGCCTTTGAGTTGTCTATGCTGTGTAACTAAACCTTCACCCACACCCCCGTATGTAATCTGGAAAACTGATTACTTAGAAAAGACCGACTCTGGTGAACTTTGCTCTATTTTCAGTGAGTAGATATTTATTCACATCTAACCAGGAAAAGTCACACACACTCAGATTACAAGCGAGTGCCACCACCCTTGGCTTCTTATGTGTATGCTGAGACTTGAACTCAGGTCCTCACCCTTGAGTGACAAGCACATTCCGGACTGAGCGACCTTCCCAGCCCCACAGTTTTTTAATTATATAGCTTTTCACTTTAATCTTGTTTCATAGCTTAATGTTTCAGGTTCAACTGGTCACTCATCTTCCTCCTTGGGACATAGGAAAAAGTAAAGTCAGAGCCTTGTCTAGCCATATTAGGGTGCTGAATGAGAAAAGTAATTTCCTTCCTCGAATAGCCCAAGATCTGAGAAGTAGAGTTGAGGATGGGGTTTTCCAGGAAAATGTGTTTAATGGAAGTCTCCCAGGTGTTACCAGAGGGGCGCTGGAAAAGTGAGTCCAAATAACTCACTTTTGTGAATTGTGTGTGGAATAAGCTAGAACCTTCTAAATGGCCTCAGATCACCTGGAGAGGCCTCTGTAGGACTAGGGCTTTAGTACAGACCATACTGAGACCAAAGAGATATCTTTCTAAGTGTCCAGTGAATGAGCTGTTGCTCATCCGTGTTTGAGAAGCTGGGATCTGGGGTGGGGGTGGGGTTGGCGAATATTTGACTCATATGCAAAGTACCCATGGGTCTTGTCATTCCTGGAGAAACTCTTATAGAGTCCAAGAGACCTAAGACACATTGCTGGCCATTGAGTGCTACACAGGTCCAGGGTAATTTGTATCCATTTCCGTCTGCTCTTCAGCCTGGGGCCAGCTCTTCACTGCTCCCATTCCTGGCTCAAGGTACAGTGCAGTCTTAGTGTGTGCGTTTTGAGTTACCCCTTATTATATTTTCCTTGGATTATTCTAAAGGCAAAACAGAGGAAAAGATTAATCTTTTAATTGCTGAATAGTATTCCATTGTGTAAAAGTACCACAATTTCTGTATCCATTCCTCAACTGAGGGACATCTGGGTTGTTTCCAGGTTCTGGCTATTACAAATAAAGCAGCCACAAACATGGTTGAGCAAATGTCCTTCTTGTGTACTTG
>CM053745.1:17854366-17956753 GCA_028658305.1 Pachyuromys duprasi | reverse complement strand
CTGTTGGTGGACTTGGAGGGGGTGGGGAGGAGGGAGATGAGGGAGGGAGTGGGAGGGTAAGAGGGACTGAGGGAGGGGGCTAAGCCTGGGATTCAAAGTACCTAACCTGTGATTGAGATAAAAATAAATAAATTAAAAAAAGATTAATCTTTTAAATTTCACACACACACACACTCACACACAAATATAGATATATACCTATGTTTTCCCCATAAAAACCTATACCAGAAAAACAAGTTTCCAGCCTGTAAAGCTTCCAATTGCTGGCATCTGTGTTGTTGGAATTGGGTGGACTGGGAGCGGTTTCACTGCTCACACTGTTGGCTGCCGGAGGCTTTAAAGCCATAAGACATTCACAAAATAATCCTCAGAAGGTTGGCTGAAACACCCATGATAGTCTGCAGGGCAGAGCCCTTCCGAGGCTCTCTGTGTTAGCTACTTCCTGCTAGTTAGGTTTATTGGGTTCCTTGGGGCAAGTCCAATCTTCATTTTTGGATACCTCCAAATTCTTCTTGTCACACTGAAACAACAGCAACCAGGAGCAGCTGGGGGTACAGCAGCCTTCTTCCTTTTTGGAGGCCCCCCCTTTTCCCTCTGGGCTCTGGCATTTATTCCCACTCCAGAGTCCTCAGAATTAAACTACCTTCAGCTGGCAAAGAGCCCCTCTCATAGCCTGCATAGTTTGCTGCTGTGGACAGTCTAAATTAACCCCATACCCCACACCTGGGATCAAAACAAAAAATATGTTTACAATAACATAACTGAATTTCTAAAGACACCAAACTTTCCACCCCACCGTTCAGTCTATAAAAACATCTGCAGTTCAAGTCCAAGTTCTTGAGTCCAGTCTTCAGCATGTACATTAAAAAAGGCAGGTGTGGTGTCATTCACTTGTAACCCCAGCACCAGCCGGCAGAGACAGGAGGATCCCCAGTCTTAACTGGTCAGCCAGCTCAGCTCAGTTGTCAGGCTTCAGGTGCCAATGAGAGATCCTGACTGGCAAGGATGTCTCCTTCACAAACAGGCACACACATGTTTTGATAGAAGCTTCTTAGAGAAGAAAACAAGAATTTGACGCCACTCTGGTAGAAGCCTTTTTGTCCAGTTTTAGTTAGAGCAGTGGTACTCAGCCTTCCTAGTGCTGCAGCCCTTTAATACAGTTCCTCATGGTGTGGCGACCCTTCCCCCCACAACCATGAGATTATTTTCATTGCTATTTTATAACTGTAATTTTCTACTGTTATTGATCTTAATATAAATACCTGATATGTGACCCCCAAAGGGATCACAGCCCTCAAGTTAAGAAATGCTGAGTTAGATCTTGTTTTGATCCCAAGACATCCCATTGATTTTGAAAAGATTTCTAACTTTAAGTCAAAACTTAGGAAATGTGCTACTGAATTATTATTAGTGTAAATTTCTAGACGGTTTTTTTGTTGTTCTTTTTGCTTTTGGGGAATAGGAAAGTCTAGGATGTGCTTGTGTGAATGTGTGTGTTCTCTCATACCTGTGGGAGACATTGGTAAGGATAAAATAGAAAGTTGTCCAAAGAAATAAATGATAGACATACTTTATACTGACATCATGAGGAATGGTGTTACTTAAAATAAAGTGAAGGAAAATGGCTTGACTAACAAGTGCAAAGAGCGATGCATCAGTAAGTACTGTCAAGGCATAACCCTCTGGGGGATGTACTGGAAGAGTCTCCGTATGCAGAGGCACTAGACACTCATGGTGTGCTAGCAGCCACTAAAAAAAAAAAATTAAAATTCACTGGAGAAAATGCGTAATTTCCAAAACAAGTTTTGTTTTTTTAATGATTGGCTAACTAAATGGGTTGCATTAACTCACTGAATTCTCTCACTAAGTTAATGAGATAAGTTCCATGTCATCTCTGTGAGGCAGAGAGAAATTGCACATAATAGCTAGAGTGGGCCTCTGTGGTCAGATGGGCACTGGAAGTCAGAACAATGTTTTTCAAGCATGACACAAACTTACTGAAGCATAGTTGCGGGAAACAATGGGAGCCTCTTTGTTTCTTTCTAACCAGTTATCTGCAGGATGAGTTCAATTGTAACAGAATAGAGGTGGGGATTTTGGTGGGAAGAAAGCCAGGAGTCTTCTGACCAGAGCCTGTACTTTTCATCTATTCTGCAGGGAGGCCCCAAAATCCTACCAAACAATGTAGGCTAGCCCCATTGCTCTTGGGTGCCTACCATAAGTGGATGGTTAAGACTGTTGCTGAAGAACCCACAAACTGAGGTTATAAGTCATCAAGAAACCAAAGTAGAACTAACCGGAAATCTTCCTCCCTCCCTCGTGGTTGGCTTTCATAGTGCCAGAGGGTGTTAAGTAAGCAAAAGTTCATCAGTGTTCTTGCTCAGCTCTGGACTGCAGATATTATAAAAATGATTGCACAGGCAAAGTGTGCCAACTGATGCGATGGTGCTGTGATTGTTATGGGGACAACCAACCACATTTTGGCTAGATTTGAGGACTTCTTTTTAGGAGAGAATTCATGCTTATTATTATAAATTTGGTCAAATGGTGATGTCTGGGAGGTCATTGGTCTTAGGGGGAAACCTAGCTTTTTTTTTTTTTTTTTGCTAAATGGTCATATTGTCAGATTGATACATAAATATTTATGTTTGTATCTATGAATCTTTTCTCCTCTCAGTTGTGATCAGAAAAGCTCCTTTGTATGGTGGGTACTGATTAATACAGAGACTGGTAACTGGTTAAAATCCTTAGAATAAGTAGCTGGTGCATGCTCAGTCTAAACAAGGCATCTATTTTATTCAATGCTCATAGACCAGGGAAGAAGAGGGGGTGGAAAAAATAAGCCAGTGGATGGGGAAGAGAGCTACGGAACACTGTCTTCTGGATATGACTGGCCACTCTATCCATGAACTCACAGTATTTGTGCTCCGCTGAAAGTGACCTGTGCAAAATCAATACAGTTAGAATTCCAGTACTGGGGAGGGTCTCACAAGGTCTCAGCACTAGCTGAAGAGATATTGACAATTGATCGCTGCTGCAAGGGGCCAGAGAATTATTTTACATTGGTGATGTGGCTACTGATAGGTTGTCCATGCTTCAGTGGATGACCCAGGGCCCACATGCACTGGTTGTGAATTTGGGAAGAAAACATGTTATAAGGGTTCAGGAAGAATTCAGGAGTGTGAAGAATGAATATGATGCAGATCTATCATGAACATATAAAATGAATAATGATTAGAAAACCATCTGTTTTGTGGATTTAAAGGAAAACATAAAACACTAAACAAGCAGCAGGGTAGAAATAAGTATGAGAGAGTGCTGTTTAAGAATCAAATTAGTTTTGATTTCACTTTCAGTAAGGTTATGTACAAATCTCAGAGAGTTCCAATTCTTTAAGAAAGGCTGGCATTTCTCAAAGTCAGAAAGTTCACTCACTTTGGGCTGCACACTGCTAGTAGCAGGAAACCATTATCATTTGTGCTGTTCTCTCTTGGTGCTGTAGCCTCAAGTCTAGTGACCCGGATGGACACATCAGTGACAGAAGGCAATGCTTGAGGCTTTCTAAATCCTCAAAATGTTAGTAAAAGCTTCCCGTAAAAGAGCCTGGTCTTTGTTCAGTTGAGGACAAATGTCCTTCCTTGTCGGTTTTCAGTTTCCTCTTGGGTGGCTTTCCCAGAAAAGTTCGAAGAGCAACATTTCATTGTATTTCACCCCCTCTGAGTCACGTCTCTGCACGATTCTACAGCACATTCTAAGAGTTACAGTGTGAAACAGGGAAGCAATGGATTCCATGCAAAGTGGGTGTTTACAAAGTGAGGGGAAGAAGCAGAGAAGCAAAGCCATCATCCTACATTTTCCAAAATACTATATTTTGGCTAAGTAGCCTGTTGGGTCAAAAGACTGAGATTAACCCCTCCCCCCAACACACACCAAATTAGTCTGAGAAACTTTTATTTGCCCATTTCAATTGTTATCTGGGAGGCTTACTGCCTCCTTCTGCTAACCTAGGCCTAGTCCTGGAAGCTTCTAGCCTCCATACAATCTAACTTATGCCTAGAATGCTTTCTGCCTCTGACAGTTAATGCTTAATAAGCTCACCCTTTTTTGTTCTAACTGAGCTCTGGGCTGGCTGGTTCAGCTAGCTGGTCTTGCTCAAACTCCTCCCCCAGCTGATTTATTCAATTTGGCTTCTTTCTCTGCCCCTGAATTGCCCTGTTTGGCCTCAAACTAACTCAAGCTATCTGCTCTAATCTCTGGCTCCTTCTCATTCTCTGGCTTATTCCATCTCTATCTGTGTCTAGCTTGTTCTCTCATTCAACTTCTCTCTGTAAAACCCTCTCAGCAAAATCTGCCTCCTCTCCCAAGTTCTCTTTTTCTGCAACGTGTCCCTCTATTATTGTCCCAGTAAAACTGCCTCCTTTCCCTCTCAGCATTGCCCATTCCTTTTCCTTTCTCTTCTTGAGAGATTTGGGCATATCCTATTCTGTCAAATCTGCCTCTGATTTGTCACTTTTTCCACCACTCAATTAGATGTCACTTTCAAACATGGGTGCTTCCTTCTACAAACTATCTTTATCTTCATTGTTTGGGATTAAAGGCATGTTCCACCATACCTGGACCTAAGCTTTACTCTACCTGATACTTGCTCTGTGCCAGGCTGACTTTGAACTCAGATCTGTCTCCTGATTAAAGGTGTGTTTGTATTCTAGCCAGATCACACAGACCTAGAAAGTCTTTGGATGTGATCTCTTGCCAGAGTAGCTATGTTCTGAATTGAAAATTCTCTATAGTTGAGTGTTGAACACACTTGGGGAGTGCTAAATATATATGAAAAGCTGGCCCTCAACACTGGGTGTCCAAGTCAGTTGACACTGGTGATGTCTGGGCAGTCGTATTATTAAGAGCTCTCCAGACAAATAGAATGTGCAGTCAGGAGTGAGAATTTCTGCCCTTGATAACTGTCTCGATTGTTCATGTGAAATAACCAGGTGATATACTCCCGCTGTCTTTATTTGTTTTTAGTGGAAGTTCAGATTAATTTCCCCTTACTTTCCTTTATTTTCAGGAAATGATATCACTAAACACACAAACACAATCAAACACTGGGATGATTCTGGGCTCTAGATAAATGCAGAAGGTTTGTTCTCAGAAGGGTCTTTGAAAGGCTATTGTTCCAAGTCTCCATGTGAGAACAGTTATTTCAATAAAAACCATTGGTTTGAGAAGCATAGAACTGCAGGGTGTTCTTCAAAAATCAGATGGTAGCTCAAGTTCTTGACCAGGCTCTACAGGTGGGAACTGGTAATTCTTTTAGCAAGGCTGCCAGTGTCCTGTTACTCATAGTTTCTGGAAGGTGATGTGGAGACAGGAAAAGGGAAAGTAAGCAAGTCCGGTGAGGTGCAACTCCCATCTGCCTCCCTACTGTGAAACTATTACAGCTTGAAGTAATGGGGGTCAGGTGTGGCTGCGAGAACCTGGAGAATCAGTCTGTCGACAGCAGAGCTGGAGAGACATTGATAGGCAGGATTAGGTTTGCTATGATGAGTTAGAAGCTGGGATCTAATGCCTCACATTTTCAAATGTTTCTTTTAGTAATTCTTTGTTCTTTCTATTTATAATACTCATGTAGTAATTTATCGTTTTTTAGGCTATCAGTTGGAGTAATTTTTAGATGGTAATGTATCAACACTGTTTCCAACAACATATTAAAGCTAACTGAAACCGACAGTGTGTGTGTTTGTGTGTTTTAAATAGAAAAGTATTTTGAAAACAGTATAAATCTGGTGTAAATATTAGCATGGAATGAATTACAAGGAATAATTTCATTCACTTGCACTACGTTCATAGGAAGAAAGGATGAATTGAGTACAGTCTGACACACAACTGGCAAAGAACTAACTAGGCAAGTCAAATATTCAGTGTGCTACACATTTCTTTCACAGTTCTATCACACCCAGCCTTCATATATTTTGACATATTTTAAATGTGAAGCCTCAATAAGAACTATTTTTATTTCTAGTTCATTTATAGTCTCTAGTTCATTGCCTATAAATAATATAATAAATAATAGTAAATTCCAAATTTTGATCTCCCTGTGCAAGCTAAAAAGATCATTAAAATTAGAAAAAAAGTCCTCATACCTGATCACTTCATTTTTTTTTGTTGTTGTTCATTTCTTTTTACCTTTATTTCTGGCCTGATAAGGTATTTCATGTGTTATGTGTAAGACTAAGAAACAGAAATTCAAAGTATCAATTCAAGACTTCCATGAGATTTATAGTAAAGTGATTGAATTTAAATTTTCACATTTATTTATTTAGTGTCTGTGTGTGTATGTGTGTGTGTGTGTGTGTGTACTATCAAGGGTGTATTCTACAAGTCAAATTAGATGAAGAACTGCTGGAAATAAAGTCTTGTAAGATTGCATATGGCTATGTAAATCTTAGGGATCTTATAGCATGTGTAATTTGGAGAAATATTGAGTGATATGGCTAAGATAACTCTAATACAGACAGCTACCTTCTTGGAGCCAGGTGGGATATTTTGTTTCATCTCCAGGAGGTAACATATATTTTCCTTGTGCCACTGGCTCCAAGTTGTGGAGTCGACATATTCTAAGTGTGTATTTGTGTATGCCTGTATGTGTATATGTACAGGCATATGTGCATATAAATATACATGTGTGTGCCTTAAAAGAAGAATTGCCATTAAGTTTGTTTTCACCTTAGAGTGACACGTAAGTATGTCTATTGCTGTTTCTATTTTTGGAACATATTTAACATTAACTTCTAACTCACTTTTGAAACGTAACAGAAGATCAGAAAAATGTACGCTTGGCTATCTCTCCTGTTGGTTAATCCTATCAGACTCTCCAGATTGAGGACTGACCTCTTCTGCAATCATCCACAGTTCAAAAAGAAAACTTTAAAGTCATCTTGAGGCTGGAGATAGCTCAGCATTCAAGATCACTTGTCCTTGCAGAAGATCTGGGTTCAGTTCCAAGATCTGCTACCCTCATCCGACCTTACTGGCCAACAGGCCACCTGGCACAGACCTCCATGCAGACAAAACAATCATGCGCACAAAATAAATACATTTAAGAAATCCCATGACTTAAGATAATTTTATCTGGCTGTCTTGATGTCCAGAGAGGATTTATGACAAACAGGTTAAGTAAAGCATCAAAAGTTATAGCATCACTGCCCTGAAGCAGAGCCCTACATCTTTAAGTCGAAATTGACCCCACATTCCTGACTTCCTCTGTGTTTATATTTTTGAAAATCACTGAATAATTGCAGTTGAGAAAGAGGACATTCTAGGAAATGGGTGAAATGATCCGAGACCGGTCTCCTGCCCCACTGGGTCTTCCTGATAGAGGGACAGAGTGGGAGTCTTGCTGGCAGCCAGCCCTCACCCTGTCCCCGCCTGGCTGGTTTGCAGGGGTGAGGGCATTCATTCCAATCTGGTTCCAGCAGGACTCTGAAACAGAGGGTCGGCGTACTTTCCAGGACAGCGATTTTGTGGTGGGTCCTCAGGCAACACTACCCACACAAAAGTCTCATTTTTTTTTTAAGATTCTTATTTATATGGGATAAAGTGTACAGCACTTTTCTCACGTTTTAAAGGGTTTTATGAACCACAGGAGACCTCACTGTTACTTACCCAGACACTAAGGGAAACTGAGTCATGTTATAAAGCTTCATATATATACATATGTGTGTGTGTGTATGTTATAAAGTTCATGTTTTCATCCTCTTCGGCAACGATACCCTCCTTCTTAACTCCATTCAAGTTCAGACTCTCAGTGTTAGCATAGTTTGTTTCACCCTCTTCAACACTCATCCCAAGAAGAAGAAGAAAAAGAAGAAGAAAAGGTCTTTAAAAATGCGTTCCCAGCTGAGATACAGATGTCCATTAAGGCAGCCGCCTACTTACTCTTTCCCGTAGAGCTAAGATGCAGGTCAGAGGCAGAACAACTACGTCCCACTTTGGTAATAAGAAAATGTCCAGCCAGGCAGTGGCACACGCCTTCAATCCCAGCACTCAGGAGGCGAAGGCAGGTGAATCTCTGTGCGTCCGAGGCCAGCCTGGTCTACAGAGTGAGCTCCAGAACATCCAAGGGGCCAGGGCTACACACAGAAACCCTGCCTCAAGAAAATATAAAAATAATTAAATAAATTTTAAAAAGAGAGAAGAAGAGAAGAAAGAAAGAAAGAAAGAAAGGAAGGAAGGAAGAAAGAAAGAGAAAATGTCTCCAGTGTACCTTGTCTCCTTGCCTCTTAACCATTGTAAATGGGGTTTATTCGGTTTCTGTATTTGTGCATTAATCTTATATACAATATCTGTGAGAAACTGAGGCACAGAGAAAAGGTTTGCCTTTCAGTATTGCATGGTACCAGGGAACCTAATGAAGGATGGAATGGTTGTTGTTGCTGGAGCTCAGGCATTTGATTGCGGGATAAGAGAGACGTCTGATGTTTGTTCTACATGTATTAAAACAGACATGCCATCCTCTTTGCCTTTCTGGATAGGGATTGAGCTCTTTAGCAAGAGTCCTCCCTCTTGATTAGTTTCTTTAGGTGTACAGATTTTAGTAGATTTATCCTATATTATATGTCTATATGAGTGAGTATATACCGTGTGTGTCTTTCTGCTTCTGGGAGAGCTCACTCAGGATGATCCTTTCCAGTTCCCACCATTTATCTGCAAATTTCATGATATCCTTGTTTAAAACAGGGAACAAGTCAGGAGCCTGCCACAGAGGGCCTTGGAAAGGCTCTGCTCTGCAGACTATCAAAGCAGATGCTGAGACTTATGGCCAAAACTTGGGCAGAGTGTAAAGAATCTTATGAAAGAAGTGGGAAATAATAAGATCTAGAGAGGACAGGAGCTCCATAAGGAGAGCAACAGAACCAAAAAATCTGAGCACAGGGGTCTTTCCTGAGACTGATACTCCAACCAAGTACCATGCATAGAGATAACCTAGGACCCCTGCACAGATGTAGTCCATGCAGTTCAGTGTCCAAGTGGGTTCCATAGTAAGGGGAACAGGGACTGTCTCTGACATGAACTGATTGGCCTGCTCTTTGATCACCTCCACCTGAGGCAGGAGAAGTCTTACCAGGCCACAGAGGAAGAGAATGCAGCCACTCCTGATGAGACCTAATAGACTAGGATCAGAAGGAGGGTAAAGAAGACCTCCCCTACCAGTGGATTTGGGGAGGGACAAGGGTGAAGAAGGGGAAAGAAGGGAGGGTTTGGGATGGGAGGAGGGAGGGAACTACAGGGGTATATAAGGTGAATAAAGTGTAATTAATAAAGAATTTAATTTAAAAACATGCCAATAAAGAAAATCCAGAAGAAACATGTCTGCTAAAGTTCTAGGGAAAAATCAGAAAATGGTTCCTGGTATGTTGAAGCATTTAACAAGGGACATGTAGTCAAAAGCATGGACAGAGTTTAAGGGGCCAAATCTATGCATGAGTTTGGTAAAAATAGGGAAGATTTATCTTCAATAAACTCAATGTGGGAAAGGAAGTGTTCACTGCATGAATCCACAGAGAAGGCTGTTGTCTGGAAAAGGCACCCAGCTCCAGAAAGAAATGTAGCCAGCTCATAGAGACCTCGCATGGAAAGTGCATATGGAAAGTCCCCTGGTCACCTTCTCACACCATCTCCCTATCCTCTTACTGTGCCTCCCGTGGTCAACCCCTGTAAGCCAGGAACAAAGTCCATCTCTTCAGGCTAGTAGGAAACAGTAGAATGGAGCAGATTATTCGGTGGATCTGAACAAACAAGAGCCACAGTCTAGGGGGTCTTGTGATTTTACAAAAATAATCTGAGTTGTTCTAAAGGAGCCACTCAGAGGCTTCAGAAGTACAAAAAACAAACAATGAAGGAGCTAGTGGATATAGTAGTAATAGAAACTAAGGAGACAGACCAGGATCTCAGCCCCAGGGGGTGAGAGTAGAAAGCAGAAAGTCCAGTCTCAGAGCAACTTTCTTAGCATAGGGTAGGCGCTGTGATAGTGAAGAAGGAATTCATCAGCCACACAGCATCTGCGGTGATAGAGGGTCCTCCCAGAGGACAAGAAAAAACCCAGGAGTGTGGGGGGACACCCGCAGACTTCACCATTCTCCAGCTGTCTGCTTCTCTCTGAAGTCAAGAGCCATTTTCACACTTGTCCTACAGCGGGACAATTTCTTCCAAATTGTTCAGAAAATTCTATCCTAGCAAAAGTTTGATCAATGACTTTTCAACACATTAAAGTATGTGTAATACAAAATTGACTGCAGATATTTAATCTATTAGGGAAGTGAACTTGGCCTCAATATCATTTTGATGATGGAAAGATGAAGATATGTGTAGTTAGGTATTTGTAGCGAAATGCTAATAGTGGTCAAGTCTCTGAAATGGACAGGTAAATTTTTCTGGCCACTTGCCCAACTGAAAATCTGCCTGAAAAGTTGAAGAAATATCTTAGTAGACTTAAATTCCAATGTTAAGACTTAACCTCAAGCTAAGACACCTTCAAGGACAGAACAGAAGAATAATTTCATGTGTCAAGTTCTTAACTTTAATTTTTTCAAACTCTCTCTCAATTATTTTTTTGGTACTCTTCTATCTTTTTAAATTATTTTTATTTTTTATATTAATTACAGTTTATTTACTTTGTATCCCAGCTGTAGCCCCTTCCTCATTTCCTCCCTATCCCAACCTCCCTCCCTCATCTCCTCCCTGCCCTTCTCCAAGTCCACTGATAGGGGAGGTCCTCCTCCCCTTCCATCTGACCCTAGCTTATCAGATCTTACCAGGACTGGGTGCAATGTCCTCCTCTGTGGCCTAGCGAGGTTGTTCCTCCCACAGGAGGTGGGGAGGTCAAACAGCCAGCCACTAAGTTCATGTCAGAGACAGTCCCTGTTCCCCTTACTGGGGAGGCCACCTGAATACGGAGCTGCCATGGTCTACGTCTAAGCAGGGGTTCTAGGTTATATCCATGTATGGTCCTTGGTTGGAGAATCAGTCTCAGACAAGACCCTGTGCCCAGATATATTTGGTCCTTGTGGAGCTCCTATCCTCTCCAGGACTTACTAACTCCCCCTTCTTTCAAATGATTCCCTGCATTCTGCCCAAAGTTTGGTTATGAGTCTTAGCATCTGCTTTGATATACTGCTAGGTAGAGTCATTCAGAGGCCCTCTATGGTAGGCTATGGTCCTGTTTCTTGTTTTCTCCTACTTCCAATGTCCATTCCATTTGTCTTTCTGAGTGAGGATTGATCATCTTACCCTGGGTCCTCCTTCTTGTTTAGCTTCCTTAGTTGTACAGATTTTAGTATGTTTATCCTATCATATAAGTCTAGTATCCACTTATAAGTGAGTATATAACATGTGTGTCTTTCTGCTTCTAGGATACATTGCTCAGGATGATCTTTACTAGTTTCCACCATTTGCCTGGAAATTTCATGATTTCCTTGTTTTTAATTGCTGAGTAGTATTCCATTGTGTAAATGTACCACAATTTCTGTATCAATTCTTCCGTTGAGGGTTCTCTCAATTCTCAAAGTCTGGCTGCATTTATTTTCTCTGCTATCAAACCACATTCAAAGATGGCTTTATTGTTGCCTAACTCAAAGTAAGTAGAATTCATGAATATGTAAATGTCTGTCATTCATGCACAATACTTGCATCAATATCACACAATGACAGGAGTGATTGTTAAACTTTGGAGAAAGTAGAGACACAAATCAGCAGGGATGACCCACTCTTCTATTTCAGTTCTCTCAGATTTGCTGACAGTCTTGTACCTGCCTAGACATACATGGCTTATAAACAGGTAAGAATAGGATTAAAACCATGTGGATTAAATGTTTATGTGCTGAGTGTATGATTAAAGCGAAGGAAACTTGGTGAAAAAAGTAGAGCAAAAGGTCACAAGTCACAAGCTACTGAATCTCAAAAGAAATGCAGGGAAGGGCTGTGAGCATTTTACTAGCAAAAACAATTTAGAGCACTACAGTTTCTTGTTCAAATATAGGTTCCACCTGCGGTAAGCTGAGACTATTTGATTTTCAGCTTAGTAAATAAAATTTTAAAAAAGAAAGCCGTGAGACTTTGTTATCAGTTTTCAGTTACCTATATTTGCACAGGGAGATACTTTCTTGCGTAGAGTCTAATTTATGGTCAGCCACCAAAGCCCTCAAGCTGTGGATTAGAAAGCTAAGTATGTAACTATGCTATCCACCTTTAGGTCCCATGTAGTTGGATGTGACTTCTCTCATTATACAGGGATGTTCTGCATGTGATCAAGCTGACACATCATTTACATCTTGGCAGAACAGTGCTACCTAGAGTGAGGGCAGATGTTGCCCATCTACAGAATTGTTATAGATATATCTGTGCCCTCTCTCTTCCCTCTTATATGGTAGTAAGACACAATTAAGTCAATTTTATGAGTTTCTTGGTGCTTTTGGATCAGGGGGTAGGAAGGTGGCCTAACCAGAGGTCACATTCCCTTCCCACTCTGTTCCCACAGATGTGGCTCTCTGGTCAAAGAGCTCTACTCACTTCCTGCTCATTCATGAGTGCCTGGATTCAGTTCCGTTTCATCTACAGAACCACCCAGGTAAGCCCGTCACAGGAACTTTGCTTCACCTCCCTCTGATGCCAAGAATCTTCTTCCCACAGGTCTGGTTGTTTAGTGTTGCCAAGGTGGCTGGGTGGTCCTGCATGGCATATGGTGTCCTCTTCCCTAGGAGGCGAGAATATGCGACATGTACTGGGTCACTCCCATCTGCAGAAGGTCATGTACTCAATTGTCTTCTTAATCTCCTTGTCTCCAACAGGACACATGTGAACACATAAAATGGTGAAGTGTTATCATGTACTGTGCAACCTGTCATCCACCTTAGTGAAAAGATACAGGTTCAGCTCTTCCAGTTCAGGACATGAAGCAGTTGGTCAAAAGTCAAGACAAGGTCTTTCCTTCATCTAAATTCTTAAGTGATTAATTTTGAAGAGTATCTTTAAATAAGATAAACACACAGAAAGGACAACACAGCAATATATTTATTTAATCATGGATAGTCTCTAAGTCTTGAGAAGTCAACCCAAACTGGGTCAGTCTTTTCTTTGTCATTATTTTCCTCCTTCCAGATTTTCAGAACTATCACAAATATAACGATGCATTTCACTGTTGCTTGGTTTACAGGCTCATTCGTGTGTTCAAATACAAGGTCTTGAACTTCTGCCTTTGCTTTGGAAGTTTGGAGGACCTTTAGGACTTTGGGCTCCAACATGGATGTTAGAGAGGTATAGCCTACTCCCACTTCCTGCCTGGGTTCCCTCTACTACATGATCTGGTGAGATGTGAACAAATCACATCACCGTCTCTCATTGTTATGGCTACTCCAGTCACGGTGCCTTTCCTGCTAGGATGAACTGGACACTCTATGAACCGCAATAAATGTCAATCTTTTAGGTTGTTTCCGACAGGGGTTTTGTCACCACAACAGGAAAAACAATCAATATAGACTTTGAATACTCTTCCCTCCCCTTACTTCTCTGGGTCTTTCTCCAACAATTTATTTCTTGAGATGGGCACCAGGAAGGAAAACAAGAAGCAAAGGGACACTCTATCCTACTGCAGATCCTCTGCTCCAAGCCTGCCTTTCATAAAACACAATTATACACAGTTTCTTAGGTTTAGGTATGTGGCAGAATGAATCCACAGCTTCGATTTCTCTCTCTCTCTCTCTCTCTCTCTCTCTCTCTCTCTCTCTCTCTCTCTCTCTCTCTCTCTCTCTCTCTCTCTCTCTCTCTCTCTCTCTCTCTCCTGCTTGGTGTTAGCAGAGTGTTTTCTCTATCAGGAACATTCCAGCCAGCATCCCTGAAGGATATTTCATGACATGACGACCTCTCAGTGAACTGTGCCCCCTCAGTGAAGGACACTTGGACAGACCCACTGGTAGATGCCTCCATCCCCCACAGTGCCACTGAGCCTCGATTTCTTCATATTTTATGGAGGTTTTCAATATCATAATGCTTTCATTAGCATTGTGGTATGGTACTGGAGAGATAACTCGGCAACTAAGGTACTTGTTGTTCTTGCAGGAGGAACTGTGTTTAATTCTCAATATCTACACCCCCCAAGCTCACAACCTCTTTAACTCAAACCCCAAAGCATCTAATGCCTCCTGGCTGTGGGAGAGGTGGAAAGAAGACCATGCATTCACAGTGTCATGCAGGGCTCTGAAATTTCTTAACTCTCCCAAAGATCTACTTTGACAACTTCTGTCATTATTTTTTCCCCCTCACTTCTTTTCATCATTGTATTTCTATTAAATTCTAAGTTTAGCTTGGCCTGGAACTCTACTCTGACAGTATTTTATGCTGTGACTGTGAAACACTTAATCATTGCTCTAGGAGTAAAGCTAGTTCATCCTATGTCAGAGCAATGCTGGGGAATGTTACTTCTGTGGATGATGTGGCACCATTCGGAACAGGACTGTGATCTCATATCACAGGCTTGTGTGCTGAAACAAGAAAGCAATGGTGCCCAATTCCCCCATACTTACAGATGACAACATATTCTTGTTCAGGACAGTTGGTGGTCAGGTCCCCGTGTCACATGCTATGTAAGAGTTATGGTCCTTGAAATAGTAGTATGGAAGAAATTTCATAAAATATGTTTAAAATTTTTGTTTTTTATCTTCCTCCTCTTCTTTCCTCTTCCTCCTCCTTATCACCACCGCTGCCATCACCACCACCAATAACAGCAGCAGCAGCCTTTTTTAGCTCAGGCTGGCCAAGAACTCATCATGGAACGCAGACTTGCTTCAAACTTGTAGCAATCCTGCTGCAGGCTCCTGAGTACTGGTGTTATAGGTAGGTTGAAAATTCTTGAAATGTTTAGTAAAGAAGATATTACCCAGTCCACAGAGATAATAGGTATTGATCCCAGCCAATGATGTTGAAGTCTAACTGAAATAACACTTCCTTGTGTATAAAAGCGTAGTTCATGACAGCCCATACAATAAGACATGAAAGTAGAAGTCGAAGTGTCTAGGGGAACAAAGATGAGCGATAGAGAAGGGTGAAAAACCTGGGCCTCTATTTTCTTTCCTGCTACAGGAGGAAGAAAGAGCCCAGGAAGATGCATCATACATATCCTGTCCACGAAAGGAATGTTCAGAGTGCTCTGCTCCTGAGTACACCACCTTATCTTGTTTTCTTCGGAGTGTTTCTTTTACCTGCTGTCTTGTTACAACCAGATGCTAAGCTTTGACACTTTCAGAGGTTTTGTCTCTAATGTTCAAAATGTGATCCCTAAGGCTGATTGCAGCAGTTGGTTCACAGTAATACTAAATAAGCATCAAGTGACAAGACCACGCGTCTTTTAAAATTCCACTCTACCATACCTAGCTGCTAATCCTTCCTATTTTTGATCCTTAAGTATTTAGTAAATATATCCCTTTCCTGCCATACCTTTTTTGTTTTTTGTTTTTTTTGCTTCTACCCTTGTTCAGACTCCTCTTTCTTTTTGATTTGCAGCTAGTTACCTTTCTTTGCTGTAGTCTAGCTTCAGGCATTCTGCTGTGATTTGAACTGATTGTTCTTATGCTCAAAACTTCGATGCAATGTTATGCCCTTCCTTATTGTATTGTGGTGTTTCATGTGTACCATATAATGATATGTCTCTGCCCTTAACATACTCTTCCTCCTACCTTGTGTTCTCCAAGAATTTAACCAACCATGCTGACAAAATATGTAAGTAATAATGCTGATTATATTAACAAAAGACAGGCAAAACCAACATGGCCATTAAAGCATATCTGTTCATCATTCCATATGCTTATGTGGCTCATTTTCTAGCAAGTAATGAAGAAGTAGAGAGTAAAACTCATTTGGATATTGGTAAAAATAAAAATAAAAATGTTTGCTATTAAAGGGCTTTATAAGTGAAACTAGGCTCTGAAGATTGATTCCAAACTGTGAAAATTATAGTTGGAAAGAAGTCTGGTCAAAAAGCATGGATGACCACAGGAAATCTGAAGGCTACTGAAAAACAATTGACAGTTTAGATGGGCCCCACATCTTACCATGCAAGCTTTAGTCACCCATCCCCACACTTCTACAGAGTGCTCTTCCAACATAGCCAAGCAGATGAACAAGCTGATCCAGCCACAGTCTATTTCTTATGGTACCAAGGTTCAACATGAGCCATTTTATTCTTAGCAGGATCCACTGCTCCAGGTTTTCTGATAATGACAAAATATGACCAATGCTAAAATAATGCATTGTTATATGCCCTTTTTAGAGTTTCTCACAGTTACTTCTTTGCTGACCACATTGTTCTTTCCTCCAGGAAGTTCCCCTTGCACAGATGCTGAGCTCTGACCTCTGTCCATAGCTCTCTTCTAGAACTAACAAAGAGGTATTATAATGACACAGGGTACCTGGTCACATTCACTTTCTATAATCCCATGGCAGTGGTCTTGTTTATCTCTCTTACTAGACTGGAAGTATCTCAAAACAATGAGTGGATCTTTCAATTGTGATCTCAACATATGACACACACTAATGTGACTGTAATTAATTAGTGTAACTACTACACTAATTAATGCGTAGTAAAATGACTGGAGGGAAAAAATAAAATGAACATAGCATCGAACTAACTTCTAATGACTTGTTATGCCCATAGATTAATGCATCTCTCCACCCTCATCACACAAGTTTCTGTGTGCTGTAGATTGTGCTTAGCAGAGATCTACAACTGACCAAAGTGCAGAGAATAAGACACTGAAAACTTCTCCACTCTGAATGGGACATCTATACCAAACTCCCTACTTTCAGGCTCAGGGATCAGTTTAGAAGAGGAAGATGGAAGTATAAGAGCAGAAGTGGTGGATGATTGCAATGAAACTGTGCCTTCCGGACATAGCAGGGCCTATGGGAACTCATGTGATGGTAACAATATGCACAAGACCCGTGCAAATTCAAGCCCAGCCAAATCCTAGCATAGCAAATAGAGGTGAGCAGGAATTCTCTCCCCTAGCTGATGAATCATTGACAATTGCTAGCTTCGGGGAGAGGGAGAGTCAGTTTCTTTGCAACTGTAGCTCATGGTTATTCGACCACACTCTAGTGGAAGGCCAACATCTCAGAAAATATGGTCACATATTTTCACATATGGACTCAATGGGTTTTAAAAAAATAGAAGCAATAAAGTCAGATGAGTAGGAACAGAATGGATCATGGAGGAGTTGTGGGAAGGGATAAATATGGTTAAAATTCATTGCATAAAATTCTAAAAGAACTAATTTAAAAAGTGAATATATCCTTCCTGTTGCCCAGTAAAGAGAAAGCTGTAGAATATGGATTGAATAAACGAGATACCTACCAGTAGACCCTCAGGCTCCACTTTGAAATGCTCTGCACTTGGCTCAACATCCTCTTGGGGTGGTTGTGTGGTATTTACATGACTACAGAATGGCAGTCCTTTTTACTGAAATCTCCCCAGCCCAAAAAATGTGCTTCATATTGAAAATGAGGCATAACACATGTGTCCTAGCTATGGAA
This sequence comes from Pachyuromys duprasi, assembly GCA_028658305.1. Lineage (NCBI taxonomy): Eukaryota > Metazoa > Chordata > Mammalia > Rodentia > Muridae > Pachyuromys > Pachyuromys duprasi. The sequence goes on along the minus strand of CM053745.1, from coordinate 17,939,176 downwards.
TTTGTAATGACAATTTCTTCTCGGGGCTATCTCTACTCCATAGGAATCTTATCATTGAAAATAAGACTGCGTTTGAGAGATAGATAATGAAGTAAGAAACATGAAGGTGTGACCAAGAACTTAGACAGAATCAAGTTCAAATTCCACCCCTTCTATTTTCTGCATGAGTAATGTGAGCAAACAGCCTAATCCTCTTAATCTACACCATGGAGACAATGAATCTTAATCTTGTGGACGCTTTAATGTTTTTAAACTTCATTTTTTACATACAAAATGGAGGCAAAGTGGTATTTGAAAGACAAATATGTCTGTGGGACTGATAAATCAAGAATAATAGATTAGTAGGGTACCTAACATTTAATAAGAAACTAAATACAGTTTTTTAGTTATAGAGCCTGACTTCCACACACATCCAACCTAGCCTCATAACAGCAGTGACAGGCTGGTACATTGTTCTTCCTCCATCCTTAAGTCATCTCTGATTTTACCTAGGCCACCAGTTAGGGTACAAACACTGTGGAGGTCTGGAAAGCCTTGTACTTATGGTATCAAAAATTATTATTTCAGGAGAAGGGAATAGCCTTTGGGAGGATTCAGTTGGCAAAATGCTTGTCAGGAATTCATGAAACTCTGTACATGATGTTCTTGCATCACTGCATAGAAACTGAGTGTGAAGGTATACCCTGCAAGGCCAGCACTCAGGGGTTAGAGACAGGTGAACCAGGAGTTCACGTACATCCTGAGCTACACATCTTATTTCAGGATAGTCTAAGCTTCCTATGAACATTGTTGTGTGAGGATACAGTGCAAAGCAGCTGGAAGTAAGAATTTCACAGAGACATTTGATGTAACTAGAAATCAATCTGTAAAACGAATGCGCGTGTGTGTAAAAGAATAATATTCTCCGTAACTTTTTATTGGTTTAGCTGAAAATCAGAAATCTACATATTTAAATATTACATATAGCACATGTACACACAATATGCCTGGGTGTGTGCTACACAGCATGTGCATAATGCAAATATATATGATATACAGCTTGGTTCACAGATCAAGACATATGTCAAGGCAGTTGCCTCATTGTGACCTATTGAGCTACCATAATACATTGAAAACTTGCTGTTTTACTTTCGAATGGGGAACACAGAGAAGAAAGAGAGGGAAACAATAGCTCCTAATACAGGAAATTTTAGAGCCAGCCAAGAGGTGGACAGGACTTCCGCCTGCCGTGCCATTGTGGCAGGACCACAGCTCCCAAGTTGTGCAACACCTTCAGTAAACACTTGCTGAAGTGTACACAATGAGGCAGGCAGTTTTGTTCTGTCTCCCTTAAGAGGACGCTGGGGCAGAAGCAAGCTCACCTGTGTGAGAGGAGGCAGGCACTGCTCCTGGGATCGCAGCATGCAGCAATGGAGTCTTCTGGTCCTCTCTTTCCTCCTTTCTCCTGTTCCAGGTAGGCGTTAACCCTTCTCTGGGTTCTGTTCAGCGTGTCACAGGACTGCCTGTTTACCCATCTGCTTCTTTTCTTATGGTATATAATACGTTGGTTAGCTGTTTTGTTTGTTTGTTTGTTTTTGCGTTTTACCCCCTTTAACCAGTTTTTCTACCATCTAGACTGGTTTTACTCTCTGGTCTGAGAACTGTAATGGATGTGCAGGAGAGTAATCACAGGTTTTCCTCAAACACTTATATCTCAGCTCTGACACCTTTAAAAGAGAAAGGGAAGGTCTCACACATTTAAACCACAAATGTGATCTTTGAGTCCAAAACTAAAATCTATCAAAACTAATCGTGTTAATCTTTAGTTCAATAAAACAGCAGATTTGACTGGTTTTGACCGCTAAGACTTGGGGAAAGAATCAGTAACTTACATTACTTTGAGCTATACATTTTTATGATTAAAGATAATAGATATAGTTAATTGTCAGGATTTTGTGGGCAGACTTATAATTATAAAGCATTGTGATGTTATTGGTGAGAAGTTTCAGTTCGATGTGGCTTCAGAGTCCACTTCCATTTCACTGGTTATAGCAAACATGTAAGAATTTAGATGTGTTGAACACTACTTCCTGACATGTTAGAACAAGCATGTCTTCTCATTTTATAAATTCTCAGCTCAGTTTTGCATGCCTTGGATCTGATGACACATTTCTCTGGTTTGTTCTATATCTAAAGCTTGAATCTTCACACTAGCCGGCAAATGTTTTCTTGAAGCATAGACTGTTTGCTGGGATCTAGGAATGAACAAATTCTAAACAAAATTGAAGCCATCAATTATGAAAGGGTTGTCCTTTTCCCTAATCCACTCTGCCTTTTTCCTCTAAAAAAATGACTTCCCCTTTGTTTTCCAGACTTGTAAAAATCACACTTAATATCTGTAAATACTTAGGATAGTAATATATTCTTAAATACATGATCCCTTGACTTCAAATTCCTAGAGTCACAAATCTCAAAGAGTAGGAAGTCTTTCCTTTACAGAAATTTCTTTATAGGAATTCTTTTTTCACACTTTCTGAAAACACTATCCCCAGAACTATGGGAGACACCACTCTCAGTAGAAGCAGAAGGACTATCTGGGATCAAGGAGAGAAAGGATCAGGAGTAACAAATCAGGGAGATCCCGTAACAGTCTCATGGTTAACTGTGGGACCTATGCATGCTACTGTCTTTTCACTGAAATCAGGCACCAAACTGTTTCTGTTCCTCCAGTTCTGCATCAGCAAACTGAGAGAAAGGGATGTAAAGCCTTGTAGTTGTGCCTAAAAGCATGACATTATTCCAATCATGTGCTACTAGGAGTTCTGATGACTCTCTAGTAAGGGGACATTAACTTTCTAAGGCATTGCATTGCCCACTGAAGAACCCTTGCTAGACCACCCATGAAGACTGGTTTCCCAGAGAGAACACAAGAAACAAAGTTTTGTTTTCTTATCTTGTCCTCTTTATTTCTCCCTCCCCGTCATCAATTCACTATTTACGTGCCCTCTGATGTTAACTTTTACCTGGATTCACTGGAACTAAAGGTGAATATGTACAATAGGTCCAGATGCTTGTAATGAGCTTCTCCATCCCCTGAGAAAAGTGGCATGGGATTTCATCATAGGAAAAGTAAAAACAAATATTTAGAAGGACATGGAGTGTGTTTGGGGAAAAAAAAGTAAATTAATGTGCCGACAAAGGCAAGTCTCCATCCTGTCTCATGAGTATGTCCAGAAAAACAGTGGCTTTAATAATATTTTTTAAGCAGCAATTATTCCTGGCCCTTATAATGTAACTGGGAAAAGTATGCCAGTATGCACAATTTAGCCTAGTTAGCTAAATAATAACATATTGGAATATAGGTTCTAGTCTCCCCCATACTCATTTTTTACTGAAAAACATTGAGATGTACAAGCATCTGAGGGGACAGAGTCAGCGCCATTGCATAAACTTGCGCTGAAAGCTTGATGTCTCATTTAAAAAGACAGTCCTGAAACAATGTTGAATAGATTTGGAGGCAAATGAAGATGCCAACATTATGTGCAAATGTCCCAAAATGGACCAGAAAGAACAGCATTCTAGACGGAGGTCAGCTTCATCAGTGTCATTAACAAGCTTTGTTTTATTTTAAACTAATGAACAATTAAAAGAATCCAGTCCACAGCTACACACTCACACACATTTCTAACTCAAACCAAACTAACTGTTTTCTCTCTCGACCCAGTTTTGCCAGTCAAAACTAACCCAGCACACGAGTTCTGTGGGAGAGAGAAAGGAAGCAAGTGTTAAAATAAACTAATAGAAACATATTTTGTTTTGCCTTGTATTTGTGTAATCCCAGGATGGCACTTAGCTCTGTTTGTGTCACTGGCTTCTAAATAATTAACTTGATTTTATTCACCAGGGAGGAGGTTGCCCGATCTCCATCAAATGGGAGTACATGTGAGGCAAACAATATCTGTGTCTACTCCATTCCTTTCTGTACTATGGAAATCCCTACACCTCAAATATCATATTTCAAGGGCCTTCAAGCTTTCAGGAGAATCAGAGCCTTCGAAGAGAAATCCTATCTGTTTTCTTTAGAGAACTGATTGTGTTGCAAGGATTTGAAATGAACTGGAAACTTTACTAATTCATACAGCTAAGAGAAGCTGCTAAAGACTTTAAAAAGAAATATTCTCTTTATTTTGGTTTCCACTTGGAAGTGTTTCCTCACCAAAGAGTATGTTGGAAATAAATTCTGTAGCTTATATGTTTTGACTCTATATTTAAGATCTGGTTGGTGACTTCTGGTTTTATGAAATATTAGGCTTGAGGCTGACTCAAGTCTGGGTTCAACATATACAACACAGAAAACAGCTTGCTGTTGGATAGGGTCACCTGGTTCCCTGTTCACTTTTCTTCTCCAAGAGGAGTGGGTTTGTTGTAATGTTTTGTTTTTCTAGGAAAGACCAGATGGGTGTTGTCATTACTTTATGACTGAAAGGAAACTTCAATTGATTTCCTGAGAGAATCACACATGTTGTGATGAAGCCTATATACATTCTTTTTTTTGTCATTTTAATAAAACTAAAAAGGTTTATGTGTATGGGTGTTCTTTCTGCATGTAGAGGCCAGAAGAAGGATTGGATCTTAGAGACAGTCTCTAGGTGGGTTCTGGGAATTAAACGAGGTTCCTTTGGAAGAGTAACAAGCACTAAGTCATTTATCCATCCCTCCAAAATGGTATTAAAATATTTCTACTTTTTAATTGTGTGTCTGACTGTGTGCATATGTGCATAGAGGGCAGGGGTCTATGTAGACCAGAAGAAGGCGTCAGGTGCCCCAGAGATGGAGTTTCAGGCAGCTGCGAACCACCTAAGATGTGTGCTAGAAAGTGAACTTTGCATCCTCTGGAAGAACAGAAAGTACTTTCAACCACTGAGCTATCTAAAATTGTTGAGGCTGCAGCATCAGTGAGAGATGGCTTTATGACTCAATGTCTATGGTGCTAATTGCGCTGATTAGGCACCTTAATACCCCAGGTAGCATGCTGGCGCCTTATGGTGTGTTTGTTCTGTGTCCGTGAATTAAAGGAGGCAGCAGGGAATTGTGCCCACACCATTAGCTCATTTTTGGCAAGAGCTGTTTTCTTACCACTTGGCATCTTACTGCTATGAAGTAATCCTGAAATTTTTAACAGGAGAGAATGACCATCTCACATTTTAGAACTTTAAAGCATTTTTGTAAACCGTATGGTTACTTTCCTTCAACAGCATTTAAAATTAATTGCATATACATTTAATAAAGATTTGTATTAAATTCCATAAAAACAAAGAGTGCAATGACTACCTCATGACTACAAGAAATGAGCAACTCAAGGACTTCATGAACTGGACTTAGTGATGCATGCCTATAAGCACAGAGTTTGAGAAGGAGAAGAATCTTGAATTTGTACCTAGACTAGTGACCCCCTAGCAAAACAAAGGACAAACAAAAAGACCAAAAAAATGAAAGAAAAGGAAAAGAAAAACTTTGTACAATTGCTACAGAAGTGTGACAATAGCTTTTTGTCACATCTGATGAGAATGTATCTTAATGAGCATGGCCCTTTTGAAGACACTATAGTGGTTTGTGTTTATTTGTGTAATATGGACTACGTGACACATCTTAGACACAGCTTAATCTGCCACCACTTTTTAAGCAATTAAAAATTTCCAAATCTAAAATGAAGGCATTAAAGCATAGCACTATGTCTCTAAATATTATTTATTTATACACATTCAGAATTTTATGGAGGTGAATATTTTACCTGTATGTATGCCTGGTGGCCAAGGAGGCCAGAAGATAACATCAGATTCCCCAAACTGGAATTACCCACAAATGTGAGTTGCCATGTGGGTACTGAGAATAGAACCTGGGCTTTCAGCAAGAGCAACCGGTGCTCTTAACTCCTGAGCCATCTCTTCAGCTCTAGCCTTTTTTTCTGAAATATTTCCTAGAGTAAACCCTAAGCCAGAACAAGGAAGGTTCTTTCTTCCACCCCCTTAATTGTCATTTGACTTTGAATGCATCCTTAGAGCTTAATGACTTTTTCTAACCTTTGGGGTTAAATTATTCTTGTGCTATCAAATAAATTAAAAACCATTCCAAGCTGACATAAAAGGTGGCATCACTAGAATTTTCTTTTTTTGCTTCAGTTCTCAGAAAAATAAAAACAAGTAACTGTTTTATGCTCTGAGAAAGCACTAGGCTAAGCTATCCTTCCAAGTTGACCCATGGTAACTATGCTTGGTGAACACCTCAGTTATATCTGCGATTGTGTGGAACACAGTAGTATAGGTTTATATAACTGTTAGCGCTTGGTCTGAGTATTTCAGTGAGCAAGAATTGCCTTCAGAGAAGCTCCAAATCACAACACAGAGAAGAAAAAAGGAGCTTTTCTGAACCCTACTGTGAGCATCCTGTCTCTTCTCTCTCCAAGTTTGAATAGGTCTTCATCCCTTTAACTGCCTGTAGCACCTTGAGAAATATTAAAAGTCATGTTCCCTTCAGAGAGCTGAGGTCAGGACGTGCAGACAACAAAAAGAAAAATTAAAAATCCAATTTAGAATATTGGAAAGTCCTGGATTTCTCTTTAGCCTAATTTCCAGAAAAGTCGTGGACATGAGCCTCCCCAGTGAATTGGTTGTCTGAGTTGAATTTCCACTTTCTTCTCAGTGCAACCCCAACCTCCAAGCATCCCTTCCCTGGTCAGTGACTCTGTTCAGATCCCTTACTTCTCTTATTTTCATAATTTTTTCCTATGCCCCAAATGAAGGCGTATAAATATTGCTCACGCTGGCCCTTTCTATGAGCCTAGCACCAGAGCCTTGAAAATTCCAAGGAGTATATATTTAATCAGAAAGAATATATATCAATCAGAAATGGTGTGTGTCTGCTTCCATTCTCCTAGCAGTGTCCTCTGGAGTGTTTGTTTTCTGATGGGAGTAATCAGCTTCCAGGAGAGCTGGATTCTCCCTAGCTTTTACCTTGTTTCTTCTCCTGCTAGGTAGCTGCTGCCCAGATCCCAAAGAGCAAAGAAAGAAATACTGTCACCAGAGAGGCACTTGAAAATATCTCCTTGAGAAATATTAAATGTCAGAGACTAAACATTGGGGGCTGGATGGGTTGCTAGTATTATCCAGCTCTTTTTGTGTCTGGAACCATTGACATAAATCACTGAAGGCCCCTGTGGGGCATCAGCCGTTGGAGTGAACATTGTGGCCATTATTAAACAGCTATGTCTTCTCTTCCTTTTTTTTTTTTTCGCCCCAGCAAGTGCAGTAAAAGAACTCCCCGAGGGCAAGAAATATGAAGTGGTTTATCCCGTGAGAGTTCATCCATTGAGTAAAAGAGAGACCAGAGAGGCAGAGCAAAGGGTTAGTACATCTATGATTGTCTTCGTTCTTGTGTATGCCTGTGTACATGTGTACACATGTGGGAACATGTGGGGGGAGGTTATAGGTCATTCTTACATTGTTTGTCTTGCTATTCATGTTGTCAAGACTGAGTCTCTCAATGGACTGGAACACATTCATGCAGAACTAGGCTGGCCAGGGAGTCCCAAGATCTACCTGTCTTCATTTCCTCTTGGCTGGGATTAGAATCATGGACCATCATGCCAGGCTTTGAGAATAGGTGGGTTCTGGGTGTAGAACTCAAGTCCTCATCCTTGCAAGTCAAGCATGTCATCAAACTGAGCCATCTTCCCAGATAGTGCTTCTAGTTTTTCAATGACTCTCCCCTGCCAACTCCTCTGGTATTTTAAATTATAAATAGTTTGGAGACAAACAATATTAACGATTATATTCGTTTGTTTCCCAAGCTTTTATTCTTCACAAAGTTCTACTGGCTTCATTTTATACATTAAGGTTCTGAGAATAAAAATGCATGGTCCCTGGTCACAGAGTACAGATTTTGATACTTTATAATAATTCATGCTGTATGCTTTCAAATAATTACATATAACTTACTTTATCTTATTATTTCCTTATCTGTTATTTATCCACACATACGTAGTTATCACCTTAGATTAGAACAAGAAATTAAAAATTGCAAATAAAACAAATTGGCATTTTTATTTGAAATTTATATCTTTTCTATGCAGACAGCATTAAAATTTGTATAACTTTTGCACTGTAATGAAACAACACATTGTCAGCCAACACTAGCTTAAATTTTTAATTAGTTGCAAGAATAGAGCTAAAACATGATATCCAGACTGGGGCGTAATAATGCACACTTGTAATTCCCAAGGGTTTGTCTGTATGTCTGTGAGGTGGATGCCAGCCTGGGAAATATAGTGAGTTCTAGGCCGTCCTTGGCTGTATTTAATGGATCTACCTGCAGAGTAGAATTTAGAGTTCCATTTAACAACAATATTCTAATTACCTACATCTGCAGCTTTTTATGGGAGTCAGCAACACAGAGATAAGTGAGACATTACTGATAACTGGAATAATCTAAAATGCAACCAGTCAGGAGTGCAGAGCCTCTTACCCCAAATTTTCTTCATGGAATTTCTTCCAACATCAATTGTGGACCTTTAGTGCTAGTGGACCTTTAGTAGAATCCATTTCTCGAAATGTCTTCATCAGAAAAAAAATCTCCCTAACCCTTATGAAATCCATCTACATCAGTCTTCTTCAACGAAATTTTCTTCAAATAATCCCTTGCAGTATCAAAAATTTCAGGTGCATCTTTTTCCTGAGGGGGAAAAAAGTTGATTTTATCACACCCATGAAGTTATTTCCTCACAAATCACACCTTTAGTTGAAAATTATATTGTGGTAGGAAACCAAGATTACTTAGTGGCTATGGAAGGTGGTCAATTCGTTTTAAAATTGTTTATGTGCGTGTGTCATGTGTCTGTGTGTTTGCGTGAGCACGTGTGGGTAGACAGCAGTAAGGCAAAAGAGGTCTACAGCTCCCATGGAGATGGCATTCCAGGTGCTTGCGGGCCGCTCTTCCCGCGTGTTAGGAGTCTAACTGAGGTCCTCAGAGAGAGCAGCTCCTTCTTTTAAGGAAGGAGCCATTTATCCAGCCTCACAATGCTGAGTTTTGAGTGATTTTGCAGAGGGATGTGTTTGACGTGATGTGCTTAGTTTTACCGGAGACGCACTGCTTATCTAGGTGACATCCTAACAGCTATAGGAAACCTACCTTACCCTGATGCAAGGTGACCTACTGTAAAGGGTGAATGTTTACTCACATCTTAGTTTGTTGGTTTTCCTGTTGGAAACCCAGACTTTAAATAATCCTTTGCCTTCAACTGTACATAATAACGGCGATGCTCATACAGTACAGAAGATGGAAGATTTCATGTATGCAAAGTGAAGTAGGCTGTGTGCTCTGTGTTCAAGGCTGTGATTTCTCCGCTTGCCTACCCATTGTGTCACATGCCTTATGACTCTTTTTCAAAGGTTATTTTGGTTTCTGTGAGTGGGCTTTTTTCATGTCTTCTTTGCAACATTGACTATTTGATAATCCGTGTTGGTGGTGTTTTTTCCTCTCCACACCAATGTTTATTTCTCTCCACTTATGGGTTCTCTGCTACCTTATGTTTACACACACACACACACACACACACACACACACACACACTTTGGTATGTCTCCTTCCCCCACTTGATCATCTTATGGTTTCAATGAAGCCAATGTGCCATATTTATGTGCAGACTAACAGAGTCATTTCCAGAAATTACACTTCATGTGTGATTACAATTTAGTTCTTGATCCTAAAAATGTTGATTTTACATAGGTAGGGTGGTGTGAATATACTTGTGTGTATGCATGCATGTATGTGAGTAAATACAACCTTTCTTTCCAGTATGAAAGAACTTTAAAAACATTTATTCCATTGATTGATTGATTGATTGATTGATTGTGTGTGTCTGTCTCTGTGTGTGTGTATAAGTACAAATGTATGTGGGTTCTCATGCTTATTTGGAACTCAGGATTGAAAGTCAGGAATTGTATCTAACCTTTAACTACATGGATACTCAAGTTGTCAGGCAAGTACCTTCCCACTGAGCCACCCACTAAGCTAGCCCTAGTTAAAGGTACTTTCTATGTCTTTGATATATCCCTAACCTCATCCCACACCCTCACATGCCATCTCCTAGCTGGTGTTCAGGAATACACACACACACACACACACATATATATATATATATATACATATGTGTATATATATATATATATTCATAAACTAATGCTGACCCAAATAAAACCTTGCCAACCATGTCAGATAAGGGAGACTAGAATGTGGCTCAGTGGTAGAGTCCTCAGCCAGCATTTGTAAGACCCTAGGATCAATTGCCAGCACACACACACACACACACATGCTTGCACACACAAAAACACATACATAGACACACACATATACAAGCACACAGGCACACACACAGGCAGACACACATGACAAAAACACGGGTACATATACATACAAATACACACTCATACACACATGTGCACGCATATGCACATAAACACACACAGAGAGATAAGTTGTCTATTCAGTTGGCAGATTAATCTGTTGCATAAGGTATGGACAAACAGTTGGTCTCGCTGCTCGAGAAAAGCAAGCATTACTTGCTAAGGATTAGATCAACAGAAATTGCCACCTTTGGATTAACAGTAAGTCTTTGTGTATTTTTGCAGGAAGCATTTGAAACTGAGCTAAAGTACAAAATGACAGTTAACGGAGAGGTTGCAGTGCTTTATTTAAAAAAGAACAAGTGAGTATGTGTCTGTCTGCGATTTCCGTCCTCAACAAAACCTTAAAGTGTGGACAGCAGCTGGCAAAGCTGCCCTCAGTTTTAGTGCTTCCAAAACTTGACCAGCTTTTCTTCACTCCCAATGGACTCCAGGAGTCGGTGAATATTTTTTTTTTCTCTTCAAGTAGTAGAAACACATTAGGTGAAATAATAGTTTACTAGGACTTTGCCGCTCTACAAAGAAAAAAAACAATGTGGTCCTAGGAGACAGACTTGATTATTTTACCAAACGATGGAGTGGTTCCAATATAACTTGCTTTAGGTTCTGTATGTTTGTCTGAGTCTTGAAGAGGCCCTTACAGGACTGTCCCCTGCAAAGGACTGGGACCAGGGCAATGCTATGCTTTTGTGCTGAACTGGTTGCAAGGACTCAGTTCTATTACTTTTGTCCTCAGTTCTGCTTCTTCTCAAGTTTCTCCTGGAAATAGCAACCAGGTCCCACGGTGAAAAAGGGCTTGTTCCACAGCCCTCTGGAATGTCCCCAACAAACCCCGATGCCCAGCCAACGTGAGCAGCGCTTTCCTGTGTACACTTGCCTGGACATAGGAGAAGCTGAGGAGCTGAAACTTGTCTGAGCAGCCTGGGAAGTCTTCTTTGTTTTCGGACTTGACAGTTGACATGTGTAACCATGCTCTTCCCTTTTCTTTCTCCAGCAATCTCCTTGCACCAAACTACTCGGAAACATACTATAATTCTAGAGGAAAACAGGTCACCACAAGCCCACAAATCATGGTATGACAACCTCGTAGGTCCCTTGGTAATGGATTTGTGCCCTGCAGACCTAAATATAGTGTCTTTGCCAGGCAAATAGGACTGAAACGGTTTTACAGCCTTGCTGCTATTTTATTTGGTTTGGTTTGGTTTAGTTTAGTTTCCCCCAGCAGTAATTACTTAATAAATCTTCTCACATTATTATATTTGTCTAAGAATGATGAAGGATGACCCCAGTAACCTGTTCCAGCTTTCATGGAAAGCAGGCAGAAGGAGCATACAGTTCCTTTAGAGTTGTTTTCTGCCCCTGGACCCTATAATGTGAAGAGCTAAGCATGTCTGTTGTTTTTAGCTTTTTGCTATCACACCTCCAAAGTATGTGATCTATCACACTCAAGGCTACTTCTTCAACATCAGTGCTAGTACTGATATTGCCCTAAGTAACTCCACTCTCTGTCTCTCTCCTGAGCTCCCCCTTGTTCCCACGGAGCCCATGACTTTGTAGCCAAGAATCCTCTTCAGGGCTCCCTTCTCTGTGACAAACCTTCAAATGTTCTGGGGTTCAGTAGGCCAACACCACATCTCTTCCAAGATAGAAGGGCATGCCATGGAACAGTCACATGAAGAAATAACCCTGGTACTTTGCTCCAGATAGAATCATGACATGTAGTGCAGGTTCATTGAAATAAAATTTGACTTTTTGGACAAACAACCTGAATGACCCATAGGTTTATAAAGGGGTGGAGAGATGGTCAGTCCTAACTGGAAAAAAAAGTATAATGAGCATGCATTTTTGAAGAAGAAAAATAAAGGCCAGATCTTTGGAGAGTCAGATTTTAAACTTAGGTAACTAAATACAATTTTTAAAAAATAGTGCTCAACTATTTTGTACTGTTTCAGTAACACTAATATAATATATGGAATATACTGTATATAATGTACAATGCTATACAGTATACTATATTTGCAGTGATATATATGTATAAACAAACATATATATACATATATGAAAACTGTGTAGCATAAGCATTTGGGGGTCATTAACTATCATCAAATTTTAACACACAAAATGCTTGCATTTATTTTTTTATATATAAAAAGGCTCTAACTTCTTAATAAAGCTAGAGAAAAATGTTCTCATTCCAGGATTTCAAATTCTAATTGGTCATGGAGCCTGAGAATGCTGAAGAATTTTCTTTACGAAAATGTCTCTTGTTTCCCTTAGGATAGCTGTTACTACCAAGGACATATCCTAAATGAGAAGGTCTCTGAAGCCAGCATCAGCACATGTCAAGGTCTACGGTGAGACCTCAGGAGTCCGTATCCCACTGACGCAGAGCTCACCTTTGATGAGTCTGAAGAGCCTCACGTGTAATCGGTTATACAATATACTTAAACGTGATTACAAAAGGCTACAAAATTTTGAAATTTCACATCAAAACACTGTTTTTTTAAAAAAGCATAGAAATTATCCAACAGAACTACCTTCAGTTTTTATTCTTTTGCTTGTTTAAAAATGAAGATTTTGTTGGGGGGACTCAAATTTATAGTCACACTCTCTGAGGGAGTGTGGCTCCTCTTCTTTCTCTCCCTATTTTTATTTCCCTTTAGGTTTATTCTTAAAAAAACATATGCATCTTTCTGCCTGTTAGTGACTCTCTGTATGTCTGTCTATCCTATGGTGTCTCAACAATACCAAGAACTGATTAATTTCCTTTTCTGCACTTCTAGCTGGATACCTTAAAGAATCTAAACCTCTACACGTTCTAAACCAAGCAAATTGATTGTCTCATAAATCCATTATTTTTTCCTGTGTTCTTGACCTCTCTGATGGAATAATCAAGTAATAACTTACTCAATTAGTAATCATGAAGTCTGTGAAGCCCGCCTGTCTCGCCACCCCAGCCTCCATTTCCTTAGCAAGCCCCAGGGATTGTATATTCTAGTTATTTCCTGTTTGTTCACTACATCCGCCTATACTGTGAAACATCCTACTTCAACTATGTAGTGAAGTATTTGAAGCAAACACCCATACTTGCTGTCTTCCAATTTTAGACCCTCTATACTTGTGAATTCCCACTTCATACTAATTAGATAGAATTGTATACATATGAATTTGCTTAACAATTACATATACATTTTTTTTACTACTGCACACCCATTTTCTTCGTTTTGAATATAAAGTTCATAAAAGAGAAGACTGCAGATCTCTTTTACCTTCTGTTTCTAATATAGTGCTTCATTTAGAATGAGTCTCATTAAATATAATGCAGACTAATTGTAAACCACTGGAACTCTAGATTAATTAAGGAATGAAAATACACCTGGATTTGCTCATCATTTGCACAAAAGCTAGTAAGTCTTAAAAACAATCTAGTGAGCAATCAGCCATTAACAGGGAAGAATAGAGCGGGGTGGTCAATGAGTCAGCTCAGACATTAGTACCAGGGTTTGTGAAAAAGCTGGAAATCTTCGCTGACCACATACTTCACCTGCTTTCTTTCCAGCCCATAACATCCTTTTATTAGCCATTATATCTTTGTATGTCACAGATTAAAAGGTGAGGCTACTTAATTCAATGATTTGGGAAGGGGAGGTTCACAGCTAATCAGATACAGACCTAGAATTTTAATTCCCTATTAGACTCCAGAGCATCCCCCACTTTCAAGGCCCATGCCATGTAGGAACAGGATGAAGACAGGGGGCTGATTCAGAAAAATTTCTAGTGTCAGAAGCAGATAAGCTGGATTGTTTTCTTATCATATGATTAAACAGGTCGTAAGGACTTTGAGGATTCTGTGTGTGCAACTCCAAAGCAATACCATTTTGTTAAGAAGCTCTAATGTTCATGTTTCCCAGAGGCTACTTCAGTCAAGGTGATGAAAGGTATTTTATCAAACCTTTGAGCTCTGAGAATCTGGATGAACAGGCTCATGCTCTCCTCAAGGATGACGCCAGTGAAGTTCAAGAGAACAGTAGCTGTGGAGTGGATGATGTGTCATGGCTACAAGGGCTGCATCGGAATGTGGTCCCACCTGCCACCAGACTGATTGTACGCAGAGTTTTGTTGTTACCGGTACTTCTGTTTTGTGTCCTAACTTGGGTTCTGATCTTCTTGCTTTTCTTCTTTTCATATGTATGTGTGTTGTATGTGCATGCATATTGTGGACAGATGAGCCTATCTGTGTTTGTGGAGCCCCCAGATTGATGTTAAATGCTTTCCTCAAATGATCCCCACCTTATCTATTGAGGCAGTTTCCCAATGAACCTACAACTTGCCATTTTGGATGGCCTAGCTAGCCAGTTTGTTGTAGGAATTCACTGTCTCTGCCCTTTCTGTATTCGGATTAGAGGCAGGCCATGACACCCACCAATCTTTTAGAGTGGATTTGGGCATCTGCATCCAGCACTCACGTTTTCACAGGGAGGGTTTTCGTTTACTTAGCCACCTTTCCAGCCCTTGGTTCTAATCTTAGCAGTGTGCTCACTTCACGTTTTATAGCCACTACTGAAACTAATAGTTTACAGTTTTACTAATGGTAAAACATTGCTGTACATTAATAATTTACTTACTGAGAATCTGCGCCTAAACTATTATCAGCAACAATATGTAAGGGCTAAAAAGAAGCCTGAAATATAATATGTGACAGCTAGGAATAGAGAGCACTTCACAGTACTCTCTAAAACTCACAATACACACTTGTGAAGACCCTTCTTGTGAGGTGAAACTATGACACATTTCTCCTCAAAAATGTTCAGGTACAAGAGATGGAGTAGCAAGCAACACAAGCACAGGATCTACCTGTAGGGAGATAGAACATTCTTTCTTGTATGGAATCTTGTTTTGATGACCTAAGAAAAGACAACCCCAGCTGTTTTCAGCTGTGTGGTGAGCACTAAAATGTTTCTGTTGTTTTACTTTTGCTGCTTTCAAGTGTTCTCAGAATCTGTAAGCACCAGGAAGACTTGGCTCTAAGAAATCTCTGAGGTTGTTCTCTTTGCCATGGTTTTGAAGTTTACCATCTTCATAAGAGAACTAGTCCTGGCTACATGTTTCTTCCAATATCATTCCAATTCTGTTGGTACCAGCCTCTGGTTTTCCATCTCAATTCTTTAGGAAACATGTAGGAATAACCATGCTTTCCTGTTTGGTCATTTGATATTAAAAGTCTTGGCCAAAATGTTCACTGCTTTTTGCTTTGGAATTCTTCCCAGGCAATCTCATCTTATCCTACACATTCTTTCCTTCAGCAGAACTCTGTAGGGCTGGAATGTAGCTCACTAGAATTCTTTCTAGGGTGTGTGAAACCCTACTGTCCATGCCAGGCACTTTGTAAGCCATTTGCAATAGTGTATGCTTGTAACCCCCAGCACTAGGAAAGCAGAGGCAGAAGGCTCATATGTAACGAATGCAAAGCCAGCCTGGAATACATGAGTCCTTGCTTGTAAAAAAAAAAAAAGGTGGGGGGGGATCTAAGTGGGAGGCAATGAGGGAGGGAGCTACAGGTGAATAAACTGTAATTAATAAAAAATAAATTTAAAAGAAACGCCATGCCAGAAAAAAAATCAGAAGTTGGTGTTTTACTTTTTTTTTCTTTTGTGAATTATATTGCAATTGTTTTTCACTTCTTGGATTCCTGTTTTTATGAGTATGATGTATAGCCAAAGTCTTTAAAAAGCCTTTTTCTAACTGACTATTTAAAATCACCATCTGATCACCCAGCCAATCACTGACTAAATCCACCCTACAGTACTAATTACACTTGATGCTTGTGTGTATTTATTTGTCTCTTGTGATCTGCTAAGCTGGTGGACCATGTAGACTTATCTATCCTGGTCTCCAGAGTGCTGTGAGGGCATAGAAAGTGTTAGTAAATATTTTGTTCCTATGGAAAATGGGAGGTAAGCATACACCTCACTAGATAATATATGATTCCATCTAACATATTTGTTTCTAATGACGGAATCATATAATACCATCACTTTCCTTCATTTTCTAACATTCTGAGCCTCATTTGTGTGTATACCTGGATGTTGTGGTAGAGTTAAAATAGTAATATTGTCTGTCTTGATTCTCAGATACAATCTAACCTATTAACGGTAAGAGATACTGTCTTAGTCATGCTCTTCCTTCTATTTCAGAAGTTGAATGATGGGATGGTTCAAGAACCTAAGAAATACATAGAATATTATTTGGTCCTGGATAACGGTGAGGTAATTACGAAAGATAATGCATCTCACAAAATTCTCTTCTGCATAACTTATTGTGTGAGATAGAAATGTGTAGATCCATTTAGAGCTATCAAGAATATGAAGCATATGGAGAAACTATTCTAAGTCTATGAAATTGAAACCAACAGATATTTCTTCTCAGACATAAGCAACTGATAAATACACATTGTTGGCCCTATAAAGCTCTCTCTCTCTTTTTTTTACAAGTCTTTAGAGATACAAATTAGTTTCTTTTTAAACCTCTTTGTCATGTTGTCCTTAGTAGTTCATTTGTATTGTTGGATTTGTTCTCTGGAGGGTGTATCATATAGACAAAACCCCAGTGGACAGGTTCTCCAGAGAATGGCAGAGCTTGGTGATAGAGAAATGTGATAGATCACATTTTCTAATTTTGAGTTCCTAAACAAGTTATCTCTGTGTGTTTAATACCAAAAATGAAAAACAATTTGGATATCAAAACTATCTGGAAATTAATTATCTCAGAACTCAAGTCCCTGGTCTTGTCTTGGGCTCATCCACTATGCAGAGATTTAAAGATAGGAAAGCATGCTTTGTACTGATTAGTAAACTGTGAAAATTAAATTAAAACATATTTAGAATAATCACTCATTCTATTTTATTGTGGTTTTGCTCGAGACAGAGTTTTGTTATGCAGCAATACTGTCCTTATTCCTGGTCCTCTTATGTTGGCCTTCCACTGCTCTGATTACAGGTGTGCCAACATGCATGGCTACATTTCTAAGAGCTGTATGCTGGCCTGCTATTTCAAGGGAAAAACATGATGTTATTGCCAAAATCATGCCAATTTGCATGAAAAATGACTCAATTTGCCTTTATTTTTAAAATCTTAATAACTAGTAATTATAATCATTATGAAATAAGTTAAATTATCTTTTTAATCTTCTGATTATATTAATGTCTATCATCCTATTTCTGTCTTTTCATTGTCTTTTAGTTTAAGAAGTACAATAAAAATCTTACTGAAATAAGAAAGATAGTGTTTGAGATGGCCAATTACGTCAATATGGTAAGATACAGTTCATTAAATGTAACTTCAAATGCTTTGTGAAGAGCTGTCTTTGAGTGTTTCTGTGGATGAACATGAATCTAGGATGGGAAGCAAAGCAAGTCTCTTGAGGTTAAGGTTGCTAGGGCCTCTGAGGAATGACCATGCATGTTACTATTTCACTAGATATTAATACCATGTGTTCTTAGAACCAAAAGATAACAAGTCAAGTTGTTTTTCTTTTTTTAAATTATTTTTATTATTATTACAATTCATCCTCTTTGTATCCTGGTAGTAGCCCTTTCCTTATCTCCTCCGGGTCCTACCCTCCCTCCCTCTTCCTCCTCTATACCTGTCCCCTAGACCAGTGATAGGGGATGTCCCCCTCCCCTACTGTCTGACCCTAGCCTATCAGGTTCTATCAGGACTACTTGGATCCTCTTTCTCTATGGGCATGATAGGTTGGGCAAATGGATGGAACTAGAAAAGATCATACTGAGTGAGGTAACCCAGAAGTAGGAAGAAATTCATGATATATAATATAGGATAAACCTACTAAAATCTACAGATCTAAAGAAGCTAAACAACAAGGAGGACCCTAGGGAAAATGCTTAATTCTCATTCAGATAGACACTGGAAGCTTCCAGGATAGACATTGGAAACGGTAGAACAGAAGGAACAGGATGGGAGTCTAAAAGACTCCACCCAGCAGATGCAGAGACTCACAGCCAAACTTTGGACAGAGCACTGGGAGTCTTTTGGCAGAAAGGGGATATGGAAGAACCTGGAGGGAACAGGAGCCTGACAAGGAGACTGACAAAGCCAAAAAAGCTTGGCTCAGGAGGGATTGCAGAGACTTATTCATCAACCAAAGGTGGTGCATAGAGAAGACCTAGATGCCCTGCTCAGATGTAGCCCATGGGCAGCTCAGTCTCCATGAGGGTTCCCTAGTAAGGGGATCAGGAGCAGTCACTGGCATGAACTCATTGCCTGCTCTTTGATCACTTTCCCCTGGTGGGGCAAGATAGCTAGCCTACAAATCAAGTTTTATTTTGAAGGATTTTGTTTCCCCAAATCCACTTAAGAAAATACTGATAGCCAAATTCTAGTGGGAAATAATTTCAAGGAGTTAATGAAAACAAGAAACAAATACTGGAACGGTAATACCTTTCTTACCCACATTATTTCACTCAATCTCTAAACAACCCTTAAGAAGTTATTTAAATGTAATGTCCAAAAAAAAAAAAAAGCATTTTATTTGGAGAAGTACAGAAATGCTCAAGGCAATAAAGGAAATGACACACATTATTGTTTTTGAAAAATAAAGTGCAGTGGAAATATTAAAAGATTATTTCACTACTACAATTGATTGCTTTGCATTGTATTCTTTCTGGACAGCTTTACAAAAAGCTTAATGCCCACGTGGCATTAGTTGGAATAGAAATTTGGACTGACAAGGATAAGATAAAGATAACACCAGACGCCAACACCACCCTGGAGAACTTCTCCAAGTGGAGGGGAAGTGATCTGCTGAAACGAAAGCACCACGACATCGCCCAGTTAATCTCGTATGTACAGCTTTCTCTTTGTACAATGAGAGTGAGATCTTGGGGTGTAGGTAAGATGGAAGGACCTTCACACAGGTGTTTTTTTTTAAATATACTCAGATGGGTCCTTGTTGAAGATGTTTTTGCTTTGCCTCCAAGTATTAGCTTTAAAAATAAAAACAAGGCAATCATCAGAATTCTGTTTAATGGGTCTTCACAAAAGAAGGACAAATTTACATCATAAAAAGGAATTAAGACTGTTTAAAAGAGATGATTGACTTTAGCCTTGAGTTAGGGGACATCTAGATTCAAAGAAAGATTGAATATTATATTAAAATCCCACACTTAAAACTATTCTGCTGAAAGGTCATTTAGTAACAAGAGCTAAAGTAACTAACAGGTGAACTACACTGTGGGCTTTGGTGTATGAGGTCAAGAATATGCTTCTGCACAGCTTCATAGTTTCAGTAGGCGGCAGACAGGAGGAAGCTGCTGGTGTGGACCTGAAATAGCTAGAGAGCCATTGGCTAGAGTTTCTAAGGGAGCAGTGCACGACAGGGAAATGAGTGGTCCTGTAGAATTAATTTATATTTTGGATTGATAATAACAAATCCATTAAAAAACTATGTGTTTAATACAAGCCTAATTCATAGAAATGTGTTTGTACATATATACATATATATATTATTATTATTATTATATGTGACATCTGGGCTAGTCACTAATTTCCTGGATAGCAGATTTACTGTTCCATTTATAAGTTGCAGATCTTAGCATTTACTAGAGAGATTAACACACCACACACACACACATGACACCTGGGTTAGTGTGACTGGAACGGGTCAGGCTGTGTTCTTCTATAGATAATCTTTCACGTGGCCAGCATAGACGTCCGCTCAACACAGTAGGATCTTTAGAAAGGTTTTAGCTTCTTTCATACCAGCATTCCAGGAAGCTCATTGAAACCTGCCTCATTGTGACACACAGCCTTAAAGTCTCTCATCACCACAATGGATATTTGCTTGCTTTTGATCACAGTGGCTGTGTGCCCTTGACCTAAACAATTCCATGATCTTAACTGAAATTTCATGCCACCCATTTCCAAGGCGGAGGTGCTCATCCAGCTGTGAGCATACAGGGATGACTCACTGAAACACATGGCTGGAGAATAGCAGGTATAACTCCAGCTTGGAAGAGAGACTTCTGTATTGAGACACACTTTGGAATGGAGCCTTCTTTGAGTAGGAATTTAGTTCCTGAGCTATGACCTTAACAACTAGAAAACCTAAGTGAATTGAACTCTTCTCAGACTGGCTCCCAAGTCAGTCAAATTGCTGTGTATTCATACACTATAGAGCAATGGCATAGAAAGATGAAAATCATAGACAAGATTTAAATGTGTAGATAAATGTTATTGTAATACTGAAAACAGACTCTTTTGAAGCCATCAGAGCAAACAGAAACACACACACAGTAATTTCCTGGATGGAAGATTTACTTTTCTATTTATAAGTTGTAAATCTTACCGTTTACCAGACAACTTAACACAATACCTATGTTCAAGGATAACAAGATAAAAGTATGAAAGTCCTATTCATAGAGAACAGAAGCCAAGATAGGCACTTACAGAGGGTGGAAGGTTTATTTTTATAAATGTTATTAATGGTGAGAATTGATACCATACAAGTGTAGAATCAAGTATCAAATTATATGTAATATGAATTTAAAATAGTTTACCAATGTGAATAATGTTTAAATATGCCAAAATGCAGAAGTATAATTTCCAAATAAATGTGTAAAATCAGATTAACTAAAAATGATTCACCAAACAGGGGATTGAAACAGATACTGAGACTCACAACCAAAGACTCACTTTGGACAGAGTTCAGGGAGTCTTATGGAGGAGGAGAAGGGTGGGATTAGAGGGACATGGAGGGGACAGGAGCCCCACAAGGAGATCAACAAAACTAAAAATCTGAGCCCAGGGAATCAGATCTCCTGCAGAGACTGATGTACCAGCAGAGGACCATGCATGGAGAAGACCTAGACCTACTGCTCAGATGTGGCAGATTGGTGGCTCAGTCTCCATGTGGATCTTTGAGTGAGGGGAGCAGGGGTAGCCTCTATCATGAACTTAGTTGACTGTTCTCTGATCACTTGCTCCTGATGCTGTAGCCTTAGCAGGCCAAGAGGAAGAGGATCCAAGCAGTCCTAATGAGACTTAACAAGCTATAGGCATGTGTCAATAATGGAGAACTAACCATTTCAGTGAACTAGGGGAAGGGGATAAGGGGAAGAGGAAAAGCGGGTGGGACTGGGGAAGTTGAGGGCGGGGGCTTCAATTGGGATATATAATGAATAAAGTGTGAAGAAAAAAATGAAAATTTAAAAAAATTTAAAAGTACTTTCTTATACAAAAAAATAAATAAAAACAAAAAGGTAAAATATACAGGAAATGGAAAGTGAGAGGAAAATTTTATTAATTTTCTCATATTTCATGTCATAATCAATATTTGATGTTGTTTAGTAAAACAACACAAGTTGACTCAACTGGAGGAATTAAAAATTTGACAAGTGTTTAAAATTTCTCTAAGTGAACAAAGGGTCAAAGCCTTGTGCAAATAGCAAAAGACATCAGCAAAGGAAAGCATGTCACCACTGCTAATTTGAAATAAAGAAACTCCAAAAGCAAAATTAAATTCACCAAAAGCCATTAGCAAGCAAATGCAATTGGTCTAAACCTGTTTGTGTTCAATAGCAGAATACATAATAACGTAAATACTTTTAAAATTTTATTCTAACACAAACACTATAAACAGAACATAAGAACAAGTAGTTAAACTATGAGGAAGATATAATTTAAAACAAAACATACAATTTAGCTCATAACCAAACAATTATATAACAGGGAACATTTATTAGGACCAAGTACAAAACAACAACAACAAAACAAAACAAAAACAGTTTCTTTTACTGATGAGGGATAAGGGATAAATTTAAAAGAAAAATTCTAATAGTCATGAACACCTGGTAAACATTGAATGTCCTTAAATCCAAATACTTGGATTTCAAGTCTGTGGAAGACAGTATTGGAAAAGGCCCCTTTTAATATTTCAGAACCCTAGGAAATACTTAAGTGATGGTTGGCAATTTAAATTTCTCCAGTGCTTGTTTAGAGTTCTAAATGAATTGTTTATTTTTTCTCCCTTTTAAATATGTTTCTTTCTTCCTTTTAGCTCAACAGATTTTTCTGGATCAACAGTTGGCCTAGCTTTCATGTCTTCGATGTGTTCCCGTTATCATTCTGTTGGCGTCATTCAGGTCTGTTTGAAGATTATATATTGGTTAAGTTCCATGCAACTGCCAAATTTTCCTACCCCATCTATAGAGAAGATTGTTAGGGCTGTCCTACAGACTGTTTCTTGGTAAATACAGTAACTAAGTGGCAAATGGTGACCTAATCTTGCATTTTGGAATAAGTCCAATGTAGTCATAAAATATTATAGTAATTCACCGTGTTACTGCATCTTCAGGATCTCTGCATCTAGTCTCAAGGGCAGTATCTGCATACAACTTCATCTTTGTGTAACATGATTGCTATAGGTTTTGTTGCTATAGTAAATTTGACCACATTCAGGGAGTTGGAATATATTCCCAACTCTGATTTTCTGCATTATCTGAGTAGAGCTGGTGCTAATTCTTCCAAGATGTTCAACCCAATTCACCAGTAAAACTGTGTGGGGCTGTAGTTTTCTTTTGGAAAGAATTTTGGAATCAAATTTTATTGATTTAGTCAACTATTTGGACTGATCAGACTATCTATACTTGAGCAACCTTGGTAATTTCATCATTCAGAAAATATGTCCATTTATTTAAGTGGACAGAAGTTAATCGATGATATTCATCACAATATTTTCCACATGGAGCTAACTTATAAGTACATGTCCTCTCTTATTTATGATATTGATCATATGTGCCTTTTCATTTATGTTGTGGACAATTTCTGGAGGACTTTATCAAGTTCTTTGATTTTAAATACCATGGTCACTTTCAACTGCATTGATTTCTGCCCTTGTATTAATAATTATCTTTATTCTATTTATACTAAATTTAATTTGTTTTTCTTTAATGCAGTTAGTGCTGTATCAATACATTGACAGATGTTGTATTTTTTCACTTTAAATACTTCATAAATTTTCTTTGAGGATTTAACTTATACTTTATAGTGCTATTTGAGTCTGTTCAGTCTTAATGAAAGGCAATGGAATACGTTTAAAATGTTACTGGTTTGTTCATTTTTATCTTTCAACTACATCTTTTTGCTTCAAGGGGTTTGAAGCTCTGTCATTAGGTCTTTACATAAGAATAATCATTGTCTCCCTAAAGAATTGACCCTCTTATCACATCACCATCCTCACACATGTTCATCCCTGTAGTGCTGATTATTCTGGAGCCCACTTTGTCTAATATTGTCGAATGTCAGAATGGTTACACCAGGTGTTTGAATGATAAATCTCTTTCCTTACTTATGCTTTTATGGTATTTGTGTTTGTGTGTGTGTGTGTGTGTGTGTAGAGAGAGAGAGAGAGAGAAAGAGAGAGAGAGAGAGATTTTTCAGTGGAACTCAACACCAGGAGAAGTGTGTCAGTATGAGAAGCACATGTCATTTTCCCTGTCATTGTCAATAGGACCACAGTAACTACCATCTTCGAGTTGCAGGGACAATGGCCCATGAAATGGGCCACAACCTCGGCATGATCCATGACTACGTGAGTTGCAAGTGTCCATCTGAAGTCTGTGTAATGGAGCAGTCACTAAGGTGAGGGTGTTGGGGACATGCTGTGTGTCCCCGGTTTTAATGTACTGTGATTGGTGCTAACCTCAAGATCATAGTCAACAACTTGCTCAAGATTTTATGTCTTAGAATTAGAAGAACTTTAGTAAAATTGGCAAGCTTACATTTTTTATGCCTTTGATACACATGGCACCCAATAATAAGCAAAGAAAAGTGTCATAGGGACAAAAGTTTGTATGGAAGAGCAATCCAAAAGCAAGGGAAAACCCAGATTTTAGGAGCCACCATGAAGCAGTGGGGCCCCCAAAGCACCAGCTGCACTCCTGGAGTAACAAACAGCTCACAGAGGCTCTCAGCTCTGGACTCAGTGACCACAGCCTTGGTGACACTTCCCTATGAATGCTGGGTAGGCAACAGCAGATAAACCATTCACAAAGCTAAATGGTATTGCCCACCAAACATTGCTGTAAGTTTTAGAAGTTCATTGGTTTCCCTTAATTCTATTTAATTAATAAGTGATTTAGTATTTGATGCTTTTGATGGTGGGTCTGTAACATACCAACTTACCTACACACACACACACACACACACACACACACACACACACACACACACATATATATATATATATATATATATATATATATATATATATATATATATAAACTATTTATTTACATGTGTATGGGTGTTTTGTCTGCATGTATGTCTGTTCACAACTTGCATGTGGTGCCGTTAGAGACCAGCATTACAGATGGTTGTGAGCTGCCATGTAGGTGTTTGCTGTCAAGCCAGAATACTCTGGAGGAGCAGCCAGGGGTAATCTTGAGCCAACTTTCCAAACCCTGTACTGAATTTTAAAAATCTTGTCATACAAGAAACACATTTTTTTCTTTGAAGTTGGGACAGCCCATCATTTTATCTTGTGTTACCTACATGGTACATGGCACCAAAATATACTTATATTTTTGCCAAGCTTTCCTTATTCTTAGAATAGGTGATAACAAAGAATGAGATTTTGAAGAAAAATCTGATGATGTCCCTCATCAGAAGAATAAATTGAGAAAATGTGGTACATTTAAAAAAAAAGACCTCAGAAAATGGAGAAAACAATAAACAGGACAGGAACATAACAAAGAGGACCTCTGACAGACTATACCCAGCAGGATATTAAAGTAGATGCTGAGATTCATATGCAAACTTTGGGCAGAGTACAGGAATCTTATGAAATTGAGGGGGGGTGGGATGAAAGACCTGGAGGGGACTGGAGCTCCACAAGGAGAGCAACAGAACAAAAATGTCTAAGTCCAGGGGTCTTTTCTGAGACTGATACTCCAACCAAGGACCATTCATGGAGATAACCTAGAACCCCTGCTCAGATGTAGCCCATGGCAGCTCAGTCTCCAACTGGGTTCCCAAGTAAGGGGAACAGGGACTGTCTCTGACATGAACTCAGTGGCTGACTCTTTGATCACCTCCCCCTGACAGGGGAGCAGCCTTACCAGGCCACAGAGGAAGACAATGCAGCCAGTCTAGATGAGACCTGATAGGCTAGGGTCAGAGGGAAGGGGAGGAGGACCTCCCCTATCAGTGGACTTAGAGAGGGCTTGGGAAGAGATGAGGGAGAGAGGGTAGG
The DNA here is from genome assembly GCA_028658305.1 of Pachyuromys duprasi. Classification (NCBI taxonomy): domain Eukaryota; kingdom Metazoa; phylum Chordata; class Mammalia; order Rodentia; family Muridae; genus Pachyuromys; species Pachyuromys duprasi. The sequence goes on along the minus strand of CM053745.1, from coordinate 17,913,472 downwards.
ATTGGGAGGGAGGGAGGGAGTACAGCTGGCATAGAAAGTGAATAAATTATAATAAATACAACATTTTAAAACAATTTTTTAAATGCTGGGAATAAAAGACATCATGAAATTACAGTCAAAGTAATGGAACTAGGAAAAATAAATTATCTTGAATGAGGTAACTGATTTAGAAAGACAAATATAATTAGCTATCATCAGAGAAACTTCCTTCTGCAGCAGAGGGGAACATATGAAGAGACTTTATGGCCAGACATATAGTGAGAAATCTTGGAACATTCAGCCCTCAATGGAATCCAAGTCCTCCTCTCAGAGCTCAGGGAACCCGTGGAAGAGGAGACAAGGAGTTAGAGCTATGGGGGATAGAAGACACCAAGAACACAAGGCTCTTTAAATCAACATGAGCAAAGCTCCTCTGAATTCACAGAGTGAAGCAATATGCACACGTCCTGCATGGGTCTACATCCAAGTCCTCTGCATATATATTTTGGTTTCCAGTTTGGTGTTTTTATGTAATTCCCCAGTGTGCAAACAAATGGGTCCATGATTCTTGCGCCTTCCCTTGGGCTCTTTTCTTTCTGTTGGTTTGTCTAGTCCAACTTGATGTGATAGTTTTTGCTTTATATTTTGTTATATTTTAGTATTATCTCTTAGAAACCTGTTTTTTTCTAATGAAAAGCAGAAAGGGAGTGTATCTGGCTAGAAGGGAAGGTGGAGAGGAACTAGGAGAGGCAGGAGAAACCATGATCAGAATATATTGAATATATTATGTAAGGGAAAATCTATTTTCAATAAAAGAGAAGAAATAAAAAAGAAAAATCTATTTTTCAATAAAAGGGGGGAAAAGAAAGAAAGAATTTCTCATGGGAAAAAAATGAAAAGATAGTTATATCCCTGTCTTGGTGGGAAATTTTCTAAGCAAGTTTACCTGGAATAAATCACATTCTTATCCTCTCTCTCTCTTTCTTCACTCACTCTCTCTCACACACACACACACACACAGTTTCTCTTTTGTGTTCTCCCCTATCTGCTCACACTATTGGTTATTTTTTTCATGCTCCTTCTACCCAAAATATCTGGCTTCCCTCCAGTTGCAGTTTGCGTTATTTCTCCCAGATATTATTTCGTGCTTAAAACTCACCTTCATTTATGAGAGGAAAAGAATGTCAACTGACACTTACCTAAGAGGCTATGAATTCTTAGCTCTATGATTAAATATGTAAGTATGATTCTGTTATTCCAAAATAATCCAGGGATTAGAAAGATGAAAAGAGAAGGCCAAAAATGGTTTTTGTTCTCATTAGAAGTGGTCTGCATGCTACAGGTTGAGAATAGTCATGTATCTCCAATAAGCTGAGATATTTATATCCACACAAGTGGGTGAATTTTAAAATGTTGATGTCTTCATATCTTAGCAGCTGGTCAGTGCATTGGATTTGATCTCTGGGGTCATTTGTAAGTATCATTGTAACTGATATGGGACATTACTTCCCCTGTGGAAAACATGATTGTACTGGGTTTTCTTCCTTTCTATCTACATAGGTTCCATATGCCTACAGACTTCAGCTCCTGCAGCCGTGTCAACTATGAGCAGTTTCTTGAAGACAAATCATCCCACTGCCTCTTTAATATCCCATTGCCTTCAGATATCATATCCACCCCAGTCTGTGGGAACCAGGTAGTAGAAATGAATGAGGACTGTGACTGCGGCACCCCCAAGGTAATCCTAGCCCTTTGTAAAACAATCTAGTTCATTTATCAATTGCTAAGAACATAAAGTATACAAGATTATGTGGTCCAACATAAAACTGAACATTTGCGGGGAGCTTTTGATAGGTAAGTATTTTTCAGGCTAGTATGACAGGGTTTAATATTTCTTTATCTTCCTCACTAGATTAATTTTCATCCTGACTTTGTAGCATCCCTCGCCAATACAGACTTTGTGTCTTCATCCCTAGCATTGTGTTTGAAATTATTCAGGTAGCCCAAGCAACTGTGGACCAGTGAGTGTCACTTTACGTGTAGTGCTATGGCAGTATTTAGAGCATGTCAATCATTTGCTTCCCTAAGCTCACAACCTGACCAAAACAAGAGTCAAAATCTAGAGCCAGATCTTGCTTACTGACTCCCACACCCACTTTCAGAAGGGATTACCATGTTACACACCCCATATCTGTCAAGACTCAGAAGTTGTTGACATCATAGTCCCTGTCCTGATTGCATCCAATTCACAGACCAGCCAAATGTAAATACGGTTCTGCCCTAACCCCTTTTATTGCACTTAACAGGAGTGATGGATGGATTCCTTCTGGGGGTTGGCTTTGCAATGACCTTAGAATAAGATTAAAGCTTTATTTGGTTTGTCTGTGGAGATGCTCATCCCCTGATGATGCTGATATTTAAATGAAGGGCAGTAGTTTTAACTCTGAAAATATAGTGCTTAAAATCTAGCTTTTCAATAGGAATCTTGATAGGTGCAATGAAAGTTGCCTGAAGATCCCAACCATTCAACAAGGCCATTTGGTCAACTATGTTCGTGGTAGCTTTATTTGTAATAGCCAGAATCTGGAAACAACCCAGGTGTCCCTTAATGAAGGAATGGATACAGAAATTAATGAACATTTACACAATGGAATACTACTCAGCTATTAAAAAAAGAGAAATCATGAAATTTTCAGGCAAATGGATGGAACTAGAGAAGATCATCCTGAGTGAGGTAACCCAGAAACAGAAAGATACTCATGGTATCGATAGCCATACTAAAATCTACAGACCTAAAGAAGCTAAACAAGAAGGAGTAGCCTAAGGAAGAGTCTTAATTCTCATACAGAAGAGAAAACGGGATAGACACTGGAAGTGGTAGAAGAGAGGGAACAGAATTGGAGCCTATCACAGATGTTCTCTGAAAGACTCCAATCAGCAGGGGATCAAAGTAGATGCAGAGACTCACAACCAAACTTTGAGCAGAGCACAGGGAGTCTTATGGAAGAAGCAGGGGCTAGAAGGACACTGAGGGGAAAGGAGCCCCACAAGGAGACCAACAAAGTTAAAAAAATCTGAGCCCAGGGAGTCATGCAGGGACTGACGCACCAACCAAGGACCAAGACTCCCTGTTCAGATATAGCTGATTGGCAGCTTAGTCTCCATGTGGGCCCTTGATTAAGGGGAGCAGAGGCTGCCTCTCTCATGAACTTGGTTGCCTGCTTTTTGATCACTTGCCCCTGAAAATGCAGCCTTGCCAGGCAACAGAGGAAGAGGATCCAGGAAGTCCTGATGAGACTTGATAAGCTATGTATGGGCAGATGGCAGAGGAGGAGAATTCCCCCTTTCAGTGGACTAGGAGAAGGGGATATAGGGAACAAGGGAGACAGGGGGCACTGGGAGGAATTGAGGAAGAGGGCTTCAACTGGGATAATAAATAAATAAATAGATAGATAAATAAATAAATAAATAAATAAGAAAGGAAGGAAGAAAGAAAGAAAGAAAAAAGAAAGTTGCCTGAGGTTCTAGGTAAAATATTTTAACTCTTGAGGTCTTGCTTGTCAAAAGGAATCATGGCAGGTGTAATGGAAGTTGCCCAAGTTTCTAAGTTCTCCAGCAGCTGTGCAGAAAGGATTTGGATCTCTGAAAAAAACCCACCAAGACCAAAAGAAATTTTATTGCTCTCATGGGAGACCAGCCATTTGACATTGCAATACGATGTCCTTTGCAAATGGGTTGAACCACATTAGTAGTTATTCTTGGGATACATGGCAGAACTGAATTAACGGCCAAAGAAAGCATGTCAAAGACCAAATTAATAACATTCAGTATCTCTCTACTGAGGATGGAATTGGATTGAAGATGAGACAGAAGCATAGCTGATGCATTGGATTAATTAAGTTGGATTTTTCTGAAAACTATGCTTTTCCTTTTGTTTTTTTCCTCATATTTTATCAAGAAAATAAAAACTATTAATGTTCATATGAAGTACTTGAAGAAAACATATTTGTTTAAAAGGATAAGCTAGGCTCACAACCAAAAATATGTCCTTTAAAATACATGTAAGAAGAAGTCAGATAAAGCAAGCCACCAGCTGTCCAAACTCCTCCTAATGTCTTGGGTTATCTTTATGGTAATGAAGGAGAATTTTAAATGCTACAAAGTAATGTGTATATGTGACAAATAAACTTCATTATGAATTTTACAAAAATAACATACTGCTTTCATCTTCGGCTGATATTTTTCTAGGAATGTACCAACAAATGCTGTGATGCAAAGACCTGTAAAATTAAAGCAGGTTTCCAGTGTGCCCTGGGAGAATGCTGTGAGAAATGTCGAGTAAGATTCATGTGCACCATTTTCATAACTTTGATTATTTTCTATATTAATGTTTTAGTGATTATGTTAAGCCAGACAGGAATGCATGGATCTCCATTTTAAAAAAATGAGTTGACTGTGCAGACACAGAGGAAAGCCGTGAATCATCAGTGGTGGGAAAATGGGAGGCTGTTGGCTAATGACTATCAACCGGAAGTAATATGGGATAAATGGAGCTGGAGGGGTAGTGTCTAGCAGGAGCATATTGCCTAGATGAAATGCAAAATTAATGGATACTATGGTGGAAGTTTGCAGAGAGTAGATTCCAGGTGTTCTCTCCAGAATCATACACATGCATACACAAAGGTATTGATGCTAATTTGCTGCCCATAACAATTGTTTCACTATACAGATGCATATACACAAACACACACAGAGACACACATACACACACACCTACATATATCCCAAAATACCATGTTGTTTACCTTAAATTCACACAGTATAATTTTTAAGAAATAAAACAAAGGTCACTATTTAGTAGGCAAACCATCATGAGCAAACATGACTGGCTCCAAGGCCGTTGGTAGTTTCTCTTGGGTCTTATACTGCCGGCTTCCTTTGACCATATCATATGAACTGATCGTACCTATCTGTATTGATGGATCGGTTAGAAAAGTATTTTGATTTGAGTGGGGCTTTTCCCATCTTCAATCAAAGCTCAAATTTAAAAACACATTATTTAGATCTAAATTCGAGGGCTTACCCTCACTACATGGAGGAAATAAAAAGAGCAGAACTCTACATTGGAGGGATCAAAGTACACTTCATATGAAAGGAGTATTTTTGCTTTCTGGGAAACAGAATGAACTGATTTTAGATTTAGAGATTTAGAAAAGAAAGGACACCTAAATGACAAGAGAGAGGAGCAAAGAAGGGACTTGGTGCAGTCTCTGGTAAGAGAACCAAGCTGTCTGGGACTGTGGGAACTACATTTGGAGTCTCTGTAAACAACTCCGGCTGCAGTTTGGTCTATCCTGTAACTGGTGTTAAAATAGGTGGAATTTGTTTGGTGCAGGAGATGGCCTGGGCCTACTCACACAACTAGTAAATGATGGGCCTCCTCTGATTTGCTGAAGTGTCAGAGGAGTCCATTTGATCAAGGTTGCTCTAAGGAAGTAAGGGCAAAATGTACAGTACTTTTGCAAAAGAGTTCACGTAGCCAGAGGGCACTTGGTTATTTCTTTGTTCACATAAAACATTCCATAGCAAGAATTGACAAGAAATGCCCGAATCTGCAATGAAAAGGACTGAGGAAACTTGATGCCTGGGAAAGTCTTGAGGTATGCAGATCTGGTGTTTGCAAAGCTGTCTCCCTTTCACTTCACTAGCAAATCCTAAAGTTGCAGACCTAAATCTTGTGAATCATGACAAAGAAGCATTCAACAAAGGGAGAGATACAACTCCCTGCTTTCCATTTGAGACATTGCCTAGCATGCCTCTTATTTTACTGTAAGTTCTTTTAGTGTTTGTCTCACAAATTCAAAATATTAATTGTTTAAAGATTCAGAGAATTGGCCAACATCAGCACAGGTGACATGACATGGATGCAGCGCAAACATATATCACAGTAAAATTATGTCCCAGAAGACCAAATAGATTGTGCTAAAAGATCAGGACAAAGGACAGGGTGACACATACCTCCTATTTTTGTTTCCTTGCAGCTTAAAAGGCCTGGGGTTGTGTGCAGAATGGCAAAAGATGAGTGTGATCTGTCTGAAATGTGTGATGGTAAATCCAGCCACTGCCCTGTTGACAGATTCAGAGTCAATGGCTACCCTTGCCAAAATGGGCAAGGCTACTGCTTGAAGGGCCGCTGTCCCACCCTGCAGCAGCAGTGCCTGGACATGTGGGGCCCAGGTAAGGAGCTGTGACAAAAGAAACGTAAAGAAACTTAACAGAAGGAAGGTTAGTTTTGGCTCCAGGGTTCAGAAGTCAAAGGTGATTGAGGCAGTTGGTTATATTGTATCCCCAACAAGGAAGCAGAAGAAGAGCCCTACTCAGTTCAGCTTTTCCTTCTTGGGATTTGCATAACTTATCAGGGTGCTCAGATATGGTGAAAGCTTATTCTCTCTTCCTCCACAGCTATTGGCTCTTGCAATTTTTCAGCTAGGGGTGAGATCTTGTGGAGTCTCCTATTCCTAGTGTATTTTGAATAGTGTGATCATCATGCAGGTCTTGTTTAGGTAATGACATGGTTAAGGTTTCATGGGGTCATCTCTAGGAGATACTACCTTGCAGCAGACACCTGCTGATGTGTGGGACTATGTTGTAGCTGTACTAACTAGGGATGGGGACCCATGGTCATGCATTCTCTGCATTTTGGCCATATTTGATCACATTTGCAGCCTCTATCTGCTGCAAAGCAAATTTTAAGCTTCTTTGATATGAAGGTGAGAGCTACAGTCATTTGGGGGTATATGGATAAGTGTTTAGAATAAAGTTAGAAGCTGTCTTGATTTAGAACAAATGGTAATAGTAATTTCTCCTCTAGTGCCAATGAGCTTTCCAGCCATGGGTTGTTGGTCATACCAGGCATGAGTTCCCTTGTATTATACTAGTTATTAAGTTTAATTAGATAGCCGATGGTTAACTCCAAGATATAAATGCCACTATTGCACCCTGGGAGAAATCTTGGGCTGATCATTGTGGTCAAAGAAAAACAGCTGTGTAGAACTATTCTCCTTTGGCAGTTTGCAAAGCACTTTCTAATACTTCTGAGGGAAGGATTCAGGTCATAGGGACACGTGTTATATAATCTCACTTAAATGTGTGTGTGTGTGTGTAATTATGTAACACTGAGTGATAACACTTGCTCCCAGGAGCCTTAGACTATTTAAGAAATACCCTAGCAACCATCTACAGAACCGTCTCTTGAGTTGTAGCTCGGGGGCATCCCTTAGACCCAGCCCCTATTACAGGCCATTGTCACTACCCTTGGTTGCCTACCAGAACTTGAAGGCAAGACTCTATTGCTGAGCACACCACACACTTTACACACAGGAAGTGGAGGTATCAAGCTGGATGAGGGCATCTTAAGACTAAAATATTAGAGGTAGCAAATAAAGATAATGCTAATTAAATTTTCCTTTCAGACTGACCATTTCCTGTTTTAATAACTGTTGATGATGCTCTCACTGTTTGAGACATGCTTTTCACAAGTTTTTTTTTTTAATCTCAAATTCAAATTCATCTGTGCACACAGGAGTGGCAGTACTGTTGGTGGAGGGGCCATTAGCTAAAGTGGGGACAAATAAATAGAGACCCTGGAAGTGTAGAATAGCACTGAAGATGCTTGAGAACATTTCCATGATCACTTTTGTTCACTGGAAGATTAGTGGCCCACACTAATGAAGTCAGAACACGGGCTTTAAAATATAGCACGACAGAAAGACAGCTGAAAATATTGAGCCCAAATTTAAACTTCATACAAAAGTTCGATTAGAATGTCAGCTTTAGAGTGCACAAGTGTGCTTAGGCCTGTGTGAAATCTATAAAGATGTTCAATTCCTAGAAGGAAATAGTAGCAAACTGCTTATCGGGATATAAGTAGGAAATAGGGAGCCGTTGATCAAAGGTTACAGAATTTTACAAAATGGAAGAAAGCAACATTTAAAAAGAAAACAGTCATTTGTCCCTCCTGGATGGCAAGGGTACACTGCCATGTATTGAACTCTGTGACCTGACTCTCCTACTTAAATGGCACAGGGAATATTTGATTAAGAACAGATGAAGTTAAATATTCCTAATAATATTTTAAGAATGTCATTGCATGCCAGAAACTTCTCATAATTTCTAAAGATACACTTCAATCAAATCTGAGGTCAGAAATTAAAAAGAAATCTGTTAGCTACAAAATAGCCAGAAAAACAAGACACCACAAGATCCTGTAAGTAATTCTGGATAAGCTCCTCTATACCCAGCAAGTATAGACCAAGATACATTCCAAGGAGCAATGTCTTTAAGCCATCTAGAGGTGCCCCCACGTGCTAGAGTCTGGCTTTAGCCATCCTGCTGACATTCCCAACTAAAGGTAATAACAAAACTGCTTCTCTGGTTAATCTCATGTATCCTTGCCTAGCTTCCTCAGATGACAGAAACCCAAGAAAAGAAAATCCTATATGCATAAGGGAAGCTCAACACGCCCTCTTTATTACCTAGAAATACATAAGTATCATTGGTTTTGGTATTATTTATTATTTAGTGTTACTTATTATTCTTCTGTCTGACTCTGTTCCAAGTCCTGTTACCTCCTCATCCAGGGATCTACTATATTTTATCCATAGTTTCTTTTCAGTGCCTGACTTTAGTTGATATCAAAATTATGTATTGAATTAATATTGAGTATATTTATTGAATATGGAATGGAGAAGACCATTAAATTTTTTTATTCAGTAGTAGCCACCATAAAATACTAGAAAAGCAGATTTGTCTTCAAACTTTGTGATTCATAAAAGGTCATATTTATTTCAATCTGAAAAAGTCTGTAACATGATTTCATAATTAAAAAAATCACATTTTTAACTCCAAGATATTCCTGCAAATCAAAACTCACCAAACTAAAAATGTGATTATGATATAAGCATATATTTGTTAATAGAAAACAAATGAAAATGTCCAACCAATAAAAACTAAAACTGTTTTCACTCCATAACTGGATGTATTAATGAACATAAATGAATGTTTGACCTTCTTCATTTGTAAGCTGGCAAAGACTCCCTGCAGGCATTAGGAGAGATGGGACAGGTCTTTCACTTAACACCACACATTGCTGGTAAAATATGGATTAGTGAAATTTTTACAGAGGTGAAAATTTGGAAAACTAGACACAAAGCCAAAGACACTGTTTTGCCCTCCTTTTCCCTAGCTGCTGAGTTTAGAAATATTTCTCAATGAGAATTTTTTCTTCCACTAGTTTTATGACAATAATTGGGGAGGAATTTAAAATCCAAGACTAAAGATGGGTGAGACAAATGATAGTGCATTAATCTCCCTCTGGCCCTGCTTCTCCTGTATGGTAGAGTGTTTAAAGTCTGAAGAAAGCACAGGGATGAAACTGGCTGTGCAAAGGTAGCTACGAAGGTGACTGATGGCAGGTACCTAAATGATACTTTCAAAAATACTAGAATCAGTAACTCAGAAGTTAGGGATTTTGATTGTGATGTTTCTTTTGTTTATGCATTTTGTTAGAGAAAGAAATTAATGTTGCTAAGATACAAACAATCCAGGAAATATAGTCACAAATGTTTGTATCATCTTGAATCTTAAAACATGAAATTCTTTAAATATTGCAAATTTATAAATTAATTTTACAGTTTTTTCTTGAAAACAAAACAAACTCATCATAAATTTCTGTTGGTTTTATTTTCATTAATTCTCCATCAGAGGTTTACCTAAGGCTTGCCAGTGTTTAAGAATTATTCATCATTGAGTGAGGAAGCTTATAGTGAGGGCATGGGGCTTTGACTTTGGAGAGGTGAATGAAGCTGACTTAGGTATTGTTCTGTGTGACTTGGGTTGAGTTTCCATTTCCCTTTTGATAACCTGAAGATAGCAGTAAGAACAGCCTAATATTTATTGTCCATATACTACTGAACAGGCCCAATTCTCAGTGGCTTACTTATATATCAAATATATTTATTATATATTTAAATATCTCATCAAACCTATGAGTTATGGTGTTGTGGCATAATACATAATGACTAGTAGCTATGTGTTTAAAGTCTATATAAAACAGAAAAAGAATTTTACATTTGGGGTTGGGTCCTATTCTGTAGCTATCACAAGGTATATTTGAAAATACTTCAAATTAACTTTAAAAAAAAGTGCAATCCAAATCATTTCCAGTCTCAAGGATTTTGGACAAGGGGTATTTGGTCTGTACTTCTAATGCTAACTTTATATTTTGTTAATACTCCATAGTATTACATTTCTTCTCTATTTTTTTTTCAAAAATGTCACTTTCACCTGTGCCTGATCCAAGGAACCAAGGTTGCAAATAAGTCATGTTACCAGCAGAATGAAGGAGGGTCAAGGTATGGCTACTGTCACATAGAGAACAGCACACACATGCCCTGCAAAGCAAAGTAAGTGGCCATTTTGTTTGAATCTCCTCTCATTGATCCCGACCAGAACAATGACATATTTCCTCCTACATTTGCTGGCTTATTCGAATTCAACAGAAAGTGATTTCCAGCCTAGAGAGATCATTGAGAAGTTGAGACCACTGGCTGCTTTCACAGAAGACCTAGGTTCAATTCCAAGCTCCCCATGGAGACTTCCAACCACCCGTAGCTACAGTTCCAGGGGGAACTGGAGCCCTCTTCCTGCTTCCTTGGGCACCCAGCATTCAAATGGTACACATATATACAGGCAGGCAAAACATTCATACACAAAAATAAAATAAATACACTAGAAAAAAATTTAAAAAGAAATTGGATGTACTTTAGGTACTTTTTCAATTTGTGCTTTCCATTATTAGCTTCTAGGTAGGAATTTTAATCTACCCAGAGAAACAATCACTAGAGGACACACATAATTATATTTAAATTTGTCATGACATTTACATGAGAAAGACTGTACTAAGAAAAGTGAATAGCAGTTCACCCACAGAACTCATTTTAATATCAATATTGATATCCTGAAAAAAAAGAATAAAAACCACACCAGATGGACTTGAAATTTTTGTATACATTTTTATTCTTCAACTTTAAGACCAACCTTTAAAATTCAAGTTAAATGTGTTGTTTTATTTATTTGTTTTTATTTACATGTATTAGGTAGGGCGTGTATATGTGTGTGTATGCCACGTGTGTACATGTACCCAGAGAGGCCAGAAGAAGGCATCAGATCCCCTGCAGCTGGAGTAACAGGAGTGCTGGAAATTGAATTCTCACCCTGTGAAAGAACAGCAAGAGGGCTTAGCTTTGCTCTCCAGCCTCCTGCCTGAAGCTGGATCAAATGTTTCATACTTGCTCCAAATTTTGAAGATATAATTCATAACAAGAGGGTGAAGAACAGGAGCATTTCTCAAAGTTTTTCTATTGAACACGGATATCATTAGACAATCAATATTAAATTAGTTGAGGCCTGGTGCAGTGGTGAACATCTTTAATCCCAGCACTGGGACAGCAGATGCAGGCAGATCTCTGTGAGTTCGAGGCCAGCCTGCTCTAAACAGTGAGAGTCTAGGGAAGTCAGGGCTCTGTTACACCAAGAAACCCTGTCTTGGAAAACAAAACAAAAAAGTAGTTGTGATGTAGAGACCCATTGAAGGGATCTGGGCCTCAAGGACAAATTGTATAGTGTGACCTTTCCTTTATAGGGACTCAGAGAAGATTCAAAATTAAAAGTCATGGAAAAGGCAATACACAGGGTTCAGCAAAACCGTACATCAGGTGTGAATAGGAAAGTATAGGGACTCTCCATCCCTCCTCTATTACCTGTGAGTGTCCTCTTTACCTTTATAACTGTGTTAACAGAAGCTAATGACTAAGAGGATGCTCAGACACTTTGTCCCCCTTCTTACACTACCCAATCACCTAGTACTCACTGCCTTTGGTGGGCAGTTATCTCCACATTTCCTGTGCCCGGCACCATCTTTACAGGCTTGTTCTGAATCACTGTGTGATTCCTGAAAAGCACCCATCAAAGTTCAGAACAGTGGCATCCTCCTAAGTTTTCCATCCGTATCTTCTCTAATCCTGAGCAAGAACAGAAAAGTCACTTTCTCCTGTTTCTAGATTATATGTTCACCAGCCTCCTCTAAATTTCGCATAAAGCAATTGACTATGGATTTATTGGCTTTGGCCTTTTGTACATTTTCTGGTGGTTGTTTAATGGCGTCCCTGAGTGTTGAGCAGTTCACTCAGCAGATTTGGAGGGACAACTCTGAGGACCACAGTTAATGCTTGGAAATGTCAGGAGACCTGGCTTTGTAGATCATTCTGTTGTGGAAAACTGAGGCTTTTATATTTTAGAGTTTATCTGAGGAAAGTACAATAACAAAAATAAAAATAAATAAGTACCTTCGTGAGATCAGAGATCTGCCTTGTTCATATCTTCTAGCTCCATCCCCAAGCACTTGTCTTAGTCAGCGATGGTTTCACCAGCTCCATCTGTCACATTTCGTCCTAATTTGCTTTCTATTTCTGTGATGAATCTCTCTGACCAAAAGCAACTTTTGTACAAATGGGTTTATATGGCTTAACCTTCTATGTCACAGTCCATCACTGATGCAAGCCAGAGCAGGAACAGAGGCAGAGGCCATGGGGGAGTTTTAATTACTGCCTCATTCCTCATGATTTGCTCAGTTTGCTTTCTTATATATCCTAATACTACCTGTAGAATGGCACTGTCCATAGTGAAGCTGGGCACTCCTACATCAATAATTAATCAAGAAACTACCCCACAGTTAGGCCCACAAACCAATCTGATGGGAACAATTCCTCAACTAAGGTTCTGTCTTCCTAGTTGACTCCAGTTTGGGTCAAGTTGACAAAAACTATCATCAAAACGGAGGGGGAAAAATGCCCAGAAATGGGGCATGCTCCCTTATCCTAGGCCACTTCTACAATTTAGGTTTAAGGTTCTTCTCTTCCCCCACTAGCAATAACTTACACAATTGGCAAAAATGAATTGTAAATGGATCTGTATCTGAGAAACAACAGTTTTGATAATATCTGAGAATCCTATTAATGTAGAATAAGGACACTGTGCATAGGCATAACTAGAAGTCACTGCTATAGAAGAAATATTATTCATTAAATATTAATAGCCAAGGCTGGTTTGCATTTGCATTAAACTGAAATTTGAACGCTAGGATAACAGTTATAATTTGCTGTCCTTTGTAGAGATGCCATGTGTGGGAAGTTGTTCTGTGAAGGCGGGTCACGTGATCTGCCCTGGAAAGGACTTACAGTATCTTTCCTGACATGTAAATTATTTGATCCAGAAGACACCAGTCTAGGAGTGGACATGGTGGCCAATGGAACCAAGTGTGGAAATAAAAAGGCAAGTTGAAGTTGTGCTTCCAAAATTCATTATTCCACATACATACCTCAATTTTAACTCAATACTGTTTATCACGATTTCTGTAACCCTAGTCCATATGTCGCTAGGATGACATAGGTTGTCGAGGAACAAAAGAAAAACTAAAAGAGACTGAAACAATTAGGGCAATTATTAACTCACACAGTGGTAAGTTCAGAGATTCAACAACCTGCATGGTAAGCTTGGTGATGGAATGCCACCATCAAGGACCAAAGTTGTCTCTCCTTGCCCCCTGCCATCCCCAACACGCTGCTATGCCATTTATGCCCATCCAGCATGGCAGAAGCACAAGGCTGTCCTTTTCTTAACAAGAGGGCAGTTTCCTGTGAAGCATCACATGACCAACATGGCATGAGTTTTCATTGTGCAGAGTTTTATCACTCAATTGCTTGTAGTGTACCTGACAAAGGACAGGGAAGTAACACGGTTGACTTATGTTTCTTTGAGCTCATTCTAAGACTAAGAAAGGACTTGGTCAGTCCAGGAAGCACAGAAATACCTACCCCATTAATAAAGTAAGGTGTCTGTAGCCATCTTTCATGTATGTCAAACAAGTCAAGTTAGCAATGGCTCTTGAACTTCACCTCAATACATTTGGATCTTTCCTGTTCAAAGTTTCCCTTTTGCTTTTAACAGAGCATTTTATTCAAGTACAATCATACAAGGAAGTTCAAGTGTAAGGAAAGAACAAGAACAGGGCCAAACTCCACACTTATGACCATCTCCTATCTTCCTTGGAGCACCATGTTCACATCTTTTTGGCCTTTCATTTGTTCTTTCTTATATCCATCCCTCTGATAGCATTTAATAAGTACCCAGCATGTTTTTAGAATCATGCTATCAAACTTTATAAATATTTGGGTAGGACATTCTTTCTTTTTTTATTATTTGAGACTTTCAGACATGTATATAGTGAATTATGATCAGATAAAACCCTATTTCTCCTTTATCTCTCCCAACATCCTCTCCACCACTTCCTTCTTATAACATCATTATTATCCCTTTCACTTTCATCACCCTCCTCCTGCTCATGTGTACAAGGTGTAGAAATATCCACTGGAGTATGAAGCCTACCAGTTGTCACACTCAAAGAAGAAAATTCTCTTTACTCCAGTAGCCATCATTTGCCAATAGTTCTTTATTAAAGGGCAGGGCTTGAAGATCATCTATGCAAAAATCTTTGGCTGGTTTGATCTTATATTGGCCTTGTTCAGGAAATTGAACCAACTACACCACTCTTAGACATACACACAAAAGAAATTTATATCCTTCTATAGAGACACTTAAACACCCATGCCAATTGCTACTCTATGCACAATTGCTAGGAAATGGAATAAACATGGATGTCTATCAACAGATGAAAGAATAGGAATGATGTGGCATGTATAAAATAATTATTAGCTGTAAAGAAAAATGAAAGCACAAAATTTGCAGGTAAATGTGTAGAACTAAAACAAGTTATACTGAGTGAATTAATTCACGCTCAAAAAGATGAAATGTCAAGTTCAGTGCTTATCAGTGTTATCAGCTCCTCTGATAACAGTAAAGAGAAAAAAAGAAAAATAAAGAAATGTCATTTACTTTCCACTCATAGTAGTTATTTTGGTAGCATCGTGTATGATGTGATTCCACACATATTTCCAGATGTCAATTAGAGCTATACTTGATTCTGTGATCAGTAACAGCTCCAAATGTGAGTAGCTGTTAGATTAAATGAAATACCCATCAGGAAGGAAGCAAAGACATCTTTAAGGGGGCTTTTTAAATAGTTTATTATATACTGAAAATGATAAAATTTGATCTGTCTCTTTCAAAACATGCTGGTGTTTTTCTAATAAAATGATAAGTTTGGTCACGGAGAGATGAATCAGTGGTTAAAAGCATGTGCTGCTATTGTATAGGATCCAAGTTTGGTTCCCAGCACCCATACAGCTCACAATTGCATGTAACTCCATTTCCAGGGAATCTCACAGTCCCTTCTGGCCTCTGCCAGCACCACCACAAACATGGATAAAATAGTAACAGTAAATTTTAAATCAACATAGCAGGATATCTACACATAAGAATTCAAAGCTATTACGACATAAACCTGTGTAAGACCTGTGTAAGTCTGAGCCAAGCAAAATCCCAACAGATAGAGGGAAGGTAGCCACAGAGCCCCACCGCTAGCTGAGGTTCCACTGGAATTTGATAGCTACTGCATGGAAGTGTCAGTTTTCTCTAAAACACACTCCCTGGAAAGTTAAGCACACTCCAGTAGAAGGTCACACATCTAAGCATATTTGCAGAGCACAAATTACTCCCGATTTTTTTGTTTTGTTTTGTTTTGTTTTGTTTTAAAGACACAAAGTTGGGTGGGCATGAAGGAGGCTGGACCTGGGAAGAATCAGGAGAATAAATATGATCAAAACATGTATGAAATTCTCAAGGAACAAAAAACTAATAAAAAGTTCTTTAAAAAGGGTGAGTCTGGGGACAGGATTGATGAAAAATTTAAGACTCGGTTCCAGCCAGTTGTTGACAGAAATGGAACCACTGAAGATGCTTTGTGAAGCTTATGTGTATATATCATTTCAGGTTTGCATTAATGCAAAATGTGTGGATATGGAGAAAACATACAACTCGGCCAACTGCTCCTTGAAGTGCCAAGGGCATGCAGTAAGTTTGGGAAACTGGTACCCTTGGCTTGCTGATCCTTATGCAATTGTAGTTCTGCTGTAATGCAGCAGAAAGACCACCTTCCACACTCAGCAATCACAGTCAGTGTGCTTATCTGACACTCAGAAGCAAATGGCATGGGGAAAATTGCCTCTGAGAATCCACACTGAAATCCTTGTGGGTCATCTATACCTCATGTGGGCAGATAAAAGCCAGCAGAGCAAGGGTCTCTCTCACGTCAAAATCAACTACATCTTGGAGGAAGGGGCCTTGAAGGGTGCATTCTGCTTCATGGTGACACTCACAGCATCCTTCTTCCACCAGGTGTGTGACCATGAGCTCCAGTGTCAATGCAAGGAAGGATGGGCCCCTCCTGACTGTGAGGATTCTGCTACAGTCTTCCGTAGGTAACAATGCATGTCTGGCCTGAGAGACTATGAGCTTCTGCCAAGATCTTCCTTTGTGTTTGTCTCAGTTGCTTTCCTGCCACTGTGATAAAAACAAAACAAAACAACAACAAAAACCACCACCACCACCAAAAAAAAAAAAAAAAAAAAAAGAAAAAAAAAAAAGAAAAAAAAGAAATGCCAGGCTTATTTGGGGGAAATCCTGGTAGTGGGAAAAGCATGAGACAGCAGCTCGCATTGAATCCACAGTGAGGAAACAGAAAGATGAACTCTGGTGCTCATCTCTCAGCCTCTTTTTTTAAAAGAAATACTATTTCGTTCCGATCTGTTTCATAGAATGCATTTGGTTGCGTTCTATCCCCTCCCAAGCCTCTCTTAGATCCTGTCTACCTCACTACCCACCTACTTCATGTTCTCTCTCTCTCAAAATCATAAAGAATGCAGCAAAACACAAATATTACAAAGATTTCCACAACAAGCAGATTCCTCATGGAATCTGTCTTGTGTTGACCAACTACTCCTGGACATGGGGTCTGTTCTAGAGTATGATTAATATGCCCCAGTGAAACTCCACTTGAAGAAACTGACTTTCCCTTTCCCAGCAGATAACCAGTTACAAATAGCTTCTTGGTTAGGAGTGGGACATTGCTTAATCTTTCTCTGCTTTCTCTTCTCTCTGCTGGGATTTTGTCTCTCTTGAATGCATGCAGGTTGAGTCCATTTGTGTCAGTTCTGTTGTGTCTGGATGGTCCTATTTCCTTGGAGTCATCCACCGCCTTTGGCTCTTACAATCTTTTGCCTCGTCCTCTGCATAGATCACTCGAGAAGAGGGATAGATAAAAGCATATTAATTCGGGTCTGTTTCTAACCCAGGGAATGGTTCTGCCCACATTTAGCCTAGGTCCTCCCACCTACTTTAATTTAATCTAGACACTTCCTCACAGACACTCCTAGAGATCTATCTTCTAGATATCCCAGATCTCTCAGCTTGACAGGATTAATTTACTGTGTTATATAGGGTTCATCATCTCTTTTCTATCCTCATCAAATTACTGTCCTTCAGCTACGGATCACGTGATATTCATTCCCAAAGTCTCCTTAGCAACCAACATTCAAATCATATTTTCAACACTCTTACATTGTTCATCTTCGTACAAAATGACACCTTCAAACTTTTCATTTGTAATATCACTTTCACACCAGGTTTTCTTGCTTTCTGTTTTTTTTTTCCATTTCTACACTAGATACAATATTAAGTAATATTAACTCATGAGATTCTGAGAACATGACAGGGATTGTGCTAGTAGGTTTGGGTTCTATTCTCTGAGTTATTTCTTTCATTTTGAAGTGGGCTGTCCTGTTCATTCACATGCTGTCTACATTTCACTGGACTCGCTTTCTTTGGGATCTTCCTTAGACCAGCAGATAGGCTGATTCAAACAGGCCCACATGGGTTTTCCTTGCACTTTGGGGTGTGTGTTGCTCCTACTGACACTTCTTTGGGTAGGAAATAAGGCTCTGAGTAGGGGGCAGGCCTCTCTCTTGGTCATAAGGGAGGGAACTAGCCAGAGTGGGAACTTCTGCTCCCCATTGCCATCATGAAGAATACTCTGAGTGCAGGAGAGAGATCTTTATGAATTCTCTTCTTTTTCTTTTTTAAGATCAGACACTTTAAGAAAAGATTTATTTATTATTTATACAATGTTCTACTCAGACACCAGAAGGGGGCCTAAGATCACCACCACATGGTTGCTGGGAATTGAACTCAGAACCTCTGGAAGAGCAGCCAGTGCTCTTAACTGCTGAGCCATCTCTCCAGCCCTCTCCTTTTTTTCTTAAGCTACCTACTTAAACTCCTTTCTTTGCAAGGTTCTGAGTGGTTGTCTGGAGCCAGATTTGTCGAGCACTGGGTACTTCTTTGCCAAGTGCTAGTGTGTCTAGGGAGAAATTCTTGAAGCTCTGTCCCAGGGTTAATGAAACAGTATTATTCTGTGTTTACAGAGGATAGAAATAGAGATGTGGTTAGGGATGGGCCTGAATGAACTGTTTTTCCCAAGTTCAGAGGCTTTTTAGGCATTTCAAACAAAAGTATAACATTTAATTTGATTGTTTAGGCTTCAACTTACTTTCTGTTTGCCAAAATTCCTTTATCTTCCTGGAGATTCTAAACTTCATTACTTTTTAAATTTATATAATATTATTATTCAATACATTATTATCTGTGATTTATCATGCTTGGGGTGAGATTGAAGAGTTGATTCAGAACAGAATCAACTTTTACATTAGAAAACTCTTTGATGAATCCAGTTTTTCCTGAAGAAACCTTAAACTGTAACTTTGCTCTTCTCGAAACCTTTATTTTTTTTATGTATATATTAAACTACGGGAGTTCTGAATCCTTACTGGGTTGGTGAGGATTCCACATACAAATTTGACATTAATCTCATTGATCCATTCCATGAAGCTAAGAAGAAATACTGACCCCACTGGAACACCAAAGCCATCCACAAGCACAGAGAGACGGTGGGCTGACCCCTGTGGGCTGTGAGAGCTCCAGCCTTGGGAAGGGGCCACAGGCTTCACCATTCAGTGGGTGGTTCTTATTGCTCAGCTCGGAGAAGAAACAGCAGTCTGTGGCTCCTTGGTCACCCTTAATATAAGTGATGTTCCTGAAACTTGATCCGAGACTCTAAAAGCATAAGTAAAACTAACTTCTTCTGTAACTCTTTGTAAAACTCATGTCCAATAAACAACTTAGGACAGTAAAATTTGCTAAGCCTGTGAGTAATCTTTCAGGAAGACTGTGTTCACCCAACTTTCTAAATTGCATTTAAGAGTATTTATTCTCATTAAGCATTTCCATTTATATCCTGTTAGCATGGAATCCATAGAAATAGATACCATGTGATACTTTGGTAAATGTTTACATTTTGCAACTTTGAAGTCAGTTTAAACTGTTTGTTCAAACATTTATCTTTTCTTTTCTTTTCTTTCTTTCTTTCTTTCTTTCTTTCTTTCTTTCGTTCTTTTTTTTTATTTTTAAGAAAGGGTTTTTCTGTGTAGCCTTGGCTGTCCTGGACTTGTTTTGTAGACCAGGTTGGTTTTGAATTCACAGCAACCCACTTGGCTCTGCCTCCCCGAATGCTGGGATTAAAGGCATGAACTACTATGCCCAGCTTCTTCTTTTTAGAGGGGTAGGGGTTGAGAACATTCTATTTTATTTTATATTCTGCTGTTACTTTTCCTGGTTTCTATTGAAATATTTCAAATTTATTCTGTGAAGTTTGTACAATCACTCTACATGAATCATTTCATGTCTGTGGGTAGGAGGAAACAGTTTGGTTTGGAGACATAAGTGTATACATATTTTTCCAGTGTGACAAATAGCTTTTAACTAATTAAATATATGATATATAAGCCACTTCTTATAATTGGACTTTTGTCCTGGCAAAAGTCTCTGAACAGATTCTAGCTTCTATAAAGATGGCTGACTTGTTTCAACTTCACTAGCCAGTGACTCAATCAAAGACTGGAGAAGCATAAGTAAAACTAACTTCTTATGCATAACAAATGAGCCATAATGTGTGCAAAACTGTGAACATGCTGCATGCATGCACTGTCAGAAAAAGTACAGTGAAGATCATTTATCATTTCTGTGTGGTAAAAGATACCCATAAAGCCCTTTGCTAGATTTTCACCTGTACAGTGAATTTCTGTCTAAGCTGCCCATAGTGTGTAATACACCCGAGCTCATTTGTAGCTGACTATAACATATCCCACTGTCCCCCTGACCAGCATCCTTCTACCATCTGCTTCCTGACATGCAAGAAGATGGGATTTTTTTTCTCTAGTTAATGCTTAGAATAATTATATGGCAATCAGAGACTATATTATATGGAGCGTATAGTAAAATCCGTTGACACTTTATGGCTTAGCACGTAACCAGATGTGTGCAGGTATTCTTTGTATGAACAGGAAAGAGTGTTAACATGAACTTTGCACTGTGTCCTCCTATGGCTATGTATGTTCTGTGTGGCAGGTTGGTCGGTACCATTGCTCCTATATAATCCCAACTAATAATTTATTTTCTTTGTTCTACTAGTTGCTGTGTAGAATCTTAAAAAAATAACCAATCTAAAGCTATATTTGTCAAGATGTTTCCACAGTTAAGAGCACTTGCTGCTTTTACAGGAGATGCTGGCTCGATTCCCAGCACTCACAAGATGGCTCACAACCATCTGTAACTCGAGTTCTATGGCATCTGTCACCCTCTTCTGGCCTTTCTATGCACTATACTCACATGGTGCATGTACAGACATGCAAACACTCATGCATAAATAAAATAAAATAAAATAAAAACCTTTGACTGAATTTTTATATTATGACTTGGTACTGCTGACGAATTTCTGATCGGTTATTTGTGTACACATCTAGAATGGCTGTGTCTTCATAGTGGATTTATACGGTCATCACTGATACTGTCTATCTCTATTGCCTCTTGACTCTCAAAGTCTATAGTTCCTAGAGACTAGGATGGCTGAGCCATAATCCTTTATGTGTTTGTGTTGCCAAAACATCTTCACGTTTACAGTCATCCTTTCTGAATCCTCTTGAAACTTTCATCTTTTTAAGAAAAACATGCAGTTTTAAAATTCTTGATATTTCACATACCTTTGGGTTTAGCTGTATTTTTGAAAATTAGGATGAGAGACAAATTACTAATGTTCTGGGGCACAATTCCTTAGCTATATTGTGCAGTTTCTATGTGTCCTGCCTTACCTAGGTTTGCTTTTACTCTTTGCTTTGAGCGGTATTTTTCGGTTTATTTATTTCTTTAAATTTTATACTACTTTATTTATTTTATATCTGAAGGTGCCCCACCCCTTCCCTCCTCCCAGTCCCCCACACTTCCCCTCCTTTCCCTTCCCCTCTCCCTTTTGCCCCAGAAAAGAGAAGTCCCTCTCTTCCAGTGTTAACCTTCCCCAAGCTCATCATGTCACATCAGGACTGAACATATCTTCATCCCCTGAGGCCAGGAAAGGCATCCCTGCCAGGGGGAAGTGATAGAAAAGCAGGCAATAGAGTCCATGTTAAAAACACCCCCACCCCGCCACCTTTTGTCGGGAGCCCTATACTAAGACCAAGCCTCCCATCAGCTACATGTGTGCAGAGGACCCAGGTCTAGATCATGCATGCTCCTTAGCTGATGTCTCAGTTTCTGAAAGCCCCCATGGGACTGGATTAGTTGTCTTTGTCGGTTTTCTTTTTATTAAATTAAATTTTTAATTGTTTGTATTAATTACAGTTTTTCACTTTGTATCCCAGCTGTAGCTCCCTCTCTTCTTCCCTCCCAATCTCCCTCTCCCTCTCTTATCTCCTCCTATGCCCCTCTCCAAGTCCACAGATAGGGAAGTTCCTCCTTCCATTCCATCTGACCCTAGCTTATCAGGTCTAATCAGGACTGGCTACAATGTCCTCCTCTGTGGCCTGGCAAGGCTGCTCCCCCATCTGGGGGAGGCGGTCAAAGAGCCAGCCATTGAGTTCATGACAGAGACAGTCCCTGTTCCCCTTACTAGGGTACCCACTTGGATACTGAGCTTCCATGGGCTACCTCTGAGCAGGGGTTCTATGTTATATCCATGAATGGTCCTTGGTTGGAGCATCAGTCTCAGAAAACAACCCTGTGCCCAAATATTTAGGTTCTGTTGCTATTCTTATGGAGCTCCTGTCTTCTCCAGGTCTTACTATCTCTCCCTTCTTTCCTAAGATTCCCTGTACTCTACCCAAAGTTTGTTTATGAGTCTCAGTATCTGCTTTGATACAGTGCTGGGTAGAGTGTTTCAGAGGCCCTTTGTGGTAGGCTCCTGTCCTGTTTCCTGTTTTCTACTTTTCCCAAGTCAGTCCCGTTTGCCTTTCTGAGTGAGGATTGATCATCTTACCCAGGATCCTCCTTCTAGCTCACCTCCTTTAGGTGTACAGATGGTTTTTGAGGGTTTATCCTATATTATATGTCTAGTATCCACTTATAAGTGAGTATATGCTGTGTGTGTTTTTCAGTTTCTGGGATACCTCACTCAGGATGATCTTTTCTAGTTCTCACAATTTGTCTGCAAATTTCATGATTTCCTTGTTTTTAATTGCTGAGTTGTATTCCATTGCACAGATGTGCCACAATTCCTGTATCCATTCCTCCACTGAGGGATATCTGGGTGGTTTTCAGGTTGGGATTCCTATCCCCATCCATGTTCTTCCATCTTTCCCCCAACATTTCCACAGGACCCCAAGAGTTCTGCCCAATGCTTGGCTGCAAGTCTCAGCATCTGTGCTGATCGGCTGTTGGCTGGAGACTGACTCCCAGACAACAGTCAAGTTAGGCTCCTGTCTGAATGCATAGCAGAGTGTCATTATTAGTGTCAGGGACTGGCTCTCTGCCTTGGTGTAGGTCTCAAGTTGGGCCAATTTTCCAGCTGGCCATTTTATCAACAATGTTTCTTTTTATTAATTTGGAGGGTATGCATTCTTTTTATTCTTTTATTGTTATCCTAAAAATTTCCACTTCTCTTCATTTGCTTAAGTAGATTTTGCTTTTAGAATGGTTTTATATGCACAGCCCCATCGAGCACATATGCAGAAGTTTACTTATATTCTTGAACCCCCACTGTAGAGTGAGGCATTTTACAGTCAATAAATCTATACTGAGACATCACTGCCATCCAAAGCACAGTTCTTCTCGGGGTTTACTCTTGGTTCCCTATGCTCTCTCTGCTTTTCTGTGTTTTTAAACTGGTTCTCCTCCTCTCTCTCTCTCTCTCTCTCTCTCTCTCTCTCTCTCTCTCTCTCTCTCTCTCTCTCTCTCTCTCTCTCTCTCTCTCTCTCTCTCTCTTGTCACTCCTGAAGATTGCACCCAGGACTTTATGCATGTTAGGCAAGTGCTCTCCCACAAAGCTGCATCTGAACCTTCATTCTAGGATCATTTTTCCTCTCTGTATTGCTTTAAATTTTGTTTTAATATGTTGAGAAATCCATACAATGCATTCTGATTGTATTTACTCCTCTCTCCAGGCTCCTCCCACTTTCATCTCCCCACCCTTACTTCTCTACCCACCCAACTTACAGGCATTCCCATCTTCTCTTCTTCCCCATCTAGTCCATTCCTATGAACTGAGATAGTGTCTACCCTGGGGTGTGCTGAACTACTAAGGGTCCCATCATTAAAGAAAGATAGCTCTCCTTCCTTTATGTTTTTCTAAATACCTATTACATCATTAATTTCTACAAAATGTTTTTCTATTCTTTAATATTTTTCATGGATTGAGGAAGTTGTTTTGTAAAAAGCTTCATAGTGAAGGCTGTTCAAGACTTCTGTTATTAGCAATAGAAGAAGGTGTACTTGCTGTTTAACTATTTCTGTCTTAAATTGCACATTCACTGTCTGTGTTTTTTAACCCCAAGTCACAACTTTGTTCTCTAAGATTTGAAGTGTTTGTAAACACTATTCCATTTATGTCCTTTGAAATGGTGTTCTTAAAATACTTATATTATTTTTTATTCTTTTTTAATTTTTATTTTTTAATATTAATCACAGGTTATTTACTTTGTATCCCAGCCATAGACCCTCTCTCATTCCCTCCCAATCCCACCCTCCCTCCATCATATCCTCCCTGACCTTTTCCAAGTCCACTACTAGGGGAGGTCCTCCCCCCCTTCCATCTGACCCTAGCTTATCAGGTATCTTCAGGACTGGCTACAATGTCCTCCTTTGTGGCCTAGCAAGGCTGTTCTTCCCTTGGGATTGGGCGGGGGGGGGGTAGAGGAGACAGTCCTTGAGTTCATGTAAGAAATGGTTCCTGTTCCCCTTACTAGGGAAACCCACTTGGGTACTGTGCTGCCATGGCCTACATCTGAGCAGGGGTTCTAGGTTATATACATACATGGTTCTTGGTTGGAGTAACAGTCTTATAGAGGACTCCCATATCCTGATATATTTTGTTCTTGTGGAACTCCTATCCTCTCCAGATCATGCTAACTCTGATTGTCTGTACTCTACCAAAGGTTTGGTTATGAGTCTCAGCATCTGCTTTGATAAGCTGCGAGGTAGAGTGTATCAGAGGCCCTATGCAGTAGGCTTCTGTCCTGATTCTTGTTTTCTCCTACTTCCAATGTCCATCTCATTTGTCTTTCTAAGGCAGGATTGATAATCTTACCCTGGATCCTCTTTCTTGTTTATCTTCTTTAGGTGCACATATTTTAGTAATATATCCTATCTTATAGGACTATATAAGTGAAAATATACCATGTGTGTTTTTCTCCTCCTGGGATACCTCACTCAGGGTGATCTTTTCTAGATCCCACCATTTCCCTGCAAATTTCATGATTTCCTTGTTTTTAATTGCTGAGTAGTATTCCATTGTGTAAAAGTACCACAATATCTGTATCCATTCCTCAACTGAGAGACATCTGGGTTGTTTCCAGATTCTGGCTATTATGAATAACGCTGCTACAAAGATAGGTGAGCATCTTTTGGATATATGTCTAGGAGTGGTTTAGTTGGATCTTGAGGAAGTGCTATTCCTAATTGCCTGAGAAAGCGCCAGACTGATTTCCAAAGTGATTGTACATGTTTACATTTCTACCAGTAATGGAGGAGGGTTCCCAATTCTCCACAACGTCTCCAGCATTTGTTGTCACTTGAGTTTTTAATCTTTGCCATTCTGATGGGTGTAAGGTGAAATCTCAGGGTCATTTTGATTTGCATCTCCCTGATGGCTAAGGACATTGAGCATCTTTTTAGGTGTTTCTCTGCCATTCTATATTACTCTTCAGAGAATTCTGTTTTGCTCCGTACCTCATTTTTTAATTGGATTGCTTGGTTTATTGTTTTTAAATTTCTTTAGTTCTTCATATATTCTGGATATCAGCCCTCTGTCAGATATAGGGTTGGTAAAGATCCTTTCTCCGTCTGTAGGCTGCTGTTTTGTTCTGATGACAATGTCTTTTGCTTTAGAGAAGCTTTACAGTTTCAAGAGGTCCCATTTATCAATTGTTTCTCTAAAAGCCTGTACTGTTGGTGTTCTGTTCAGGAAGTTGTCTCCTGTGCCAATGAGTTCCAAGGTCCTCCACACTTTTTCTTCTAACTGATTTAGTGTATCTGGTTTTATGTTAAGTCTTTGATCCACTTGGACTTCATTTTTGTGTAGGGTGATAAATGTGGATCTATTTTCACTTTTCTGCATGTGGACATCCAGCTGGACCAGCACCATTTGTTGAAGATGCTGTCTTTTTTCCATGGAATGGTTTTAGCTTCTTTGTCAAAAAACAAGTATTCATAGGTATGTGGGTTCATTTCTGGGTCTTCTATTCAGTTCCATTGATCTACTTTTCTGCTTCTATGCCAATACCATGCAGTTTTTATTACTATTGCTCTGTAGTGCAGCTTGAGATCAAGGATGGAAATACCTCCAGATGATCTGTTGTTGTCCAGGATCATTTTGGAAATTCTGGGGTTTTTGTTTCTCCATATGAAGTTGAGAATTTTTCTGTCAAGGTCTGTAAAGAATTGCATTGGTATTTTGATGGGAATTGCATTGAATCTGTAGATTGCTTTTGGCAGGATGGCCATTTTCACTATGTTAATCCTACCAATCCATGAGAACAGGATATCTTTCCATCTTCTGATATCTTCTTCAATTTCTTTCTTCAGAGACTTGAATTTTTTTTTCAAATAGGTCTTTCATTTGCTTGGTTAAAGTCACCCCAAGGTACTTTATGTTATCGGTGGCTGTTGTGAAGGGTGTCATTTCCCTGATTTCTTTCTCAGCCCTTTTGTCTTTGGCACACAGGAGAGCTTCTGATTTCTTTGAATTAATTTTGTATCCAGCCACTTTGCTGAAGGTGTTTATTAGCTGAAGGAGTTCTCTGGTTGAATTTTTGGGGTCACTCATCTATACTATCATGTCATCTTCAAGTAGTGAAACTTTAACCTCTTCCTTTCCGATTTGTATCCCCTTGATCTTCTTTTCTTGTCTTATTGCTCTAGCTAGGACTTCCAGTACTATATTGAATAGATATGGAAAGAGTGGGCAGCCTTGTCTTGTCCTCGATTTCAGTGGGATTGATTTAAGTTTCTCTCCATTGAGTTTGATGTTGCGATAGGCTTGCTGTATATTGCCTTAACTATATTTAGGCATGTGCCTTGTATCCCTAATCTCTCCAAGACTTTAAACATGAATGGATGTTGAATTTTGTCGAATGCTTTTTCGACATCTAAGGAGATGATCATGTGATTTTTCTCCTTCAGTTTATTTATATGGTGGATTACATTGATGGATTTCTGTATATTGAACCATCCTTGCATGCCTCGGATGAAGCCTACTTGGTCATGGTGAATTATATATTTTATGTGTTCTTGGATTCGGTTTGCAAGTATTTTATTGAGTATCTTTGCATCAATGTTCATAAGAGAGATAGGTATGAAATTCTCTTTTTTTGTTGGGTCTTTGTGTGGTTTAGTTATCAAGGTAACTGTAGCTTCATAGAATGAGTCTGGTAAGGTTCCTTCTCTTTCTATTTTGTGGAATAGTTTGAAGAGAATTTGAATTAACACTTCTTTGAAGGTCTGGTAGAATTCTGCACTGAAACCATCGGGCCCAGGGCTTTTTTTGGAAGGGAGACTGTTGATGCCTGCTTCTATTTCCTTGGAGGATACAGGGCTATTCAATATTTCTACCTGAGCTTGACTTAATTTTGGTAGATGGAATCTATCTAGAAAATTGTCCATTTCATTTAGATTTTCAAATGTTGTGGCATATAGGCTTTTGTAGTATGATCTGATGATTGTTCAGATTTCCTCAGTGTCTATAGTTATGTCCCCCTTTTCATTTCTGATTTTGCTGATGTGGATAGTTTCTCTCTGACTTTTGCTTAGTTTGGCTAAGGGTTTGTCTATCTTGTTGATTTTTTTTCAAAAAACCAGCTCTTGGTTTCATTGATTCTTTGAATAGTTTTATTTATTTCTAATTTATTGATTTCAGCCCTGAGTTTGATTATTTCCAGCCATCTGTTCCTTTTGGGTATATCTGCTTCTTTTTTTTTTCTAGGGCTTTCAGTTGGTCCATTAAGTTGCTTGTATGAGATGTTTCAAATTTCTTCTTGAAGGCACTTAGTGCTATGAATTTTCCTCTGAGCACTGCTTTCACCGTGTCCTATAAATTTGGGTATGCTGTGCCTTCATTTCCATTGAGTTCTAGGAAATCTTTAATTTCTTTCTTTATTTCATCTTTAACCCAGCTGTCATTGAGTAGTAAGTTGTTAAGTTTCCATGTGTGTGTAGAATTTTTGCTATTTTCATTGTTGTTGAGGTCCAGCCTTAGGCCATGGTGGTCAGATAGAATACAGGGGATTATTTCAATCTTCTTGTATCTGTTGAGGCTTGCTTTGTGACCAACTACATGGTCTATTTTGGAGAAGGTTCCATGAGGTGCTGAAAAGAAGGTATACTCTTTTGAGTTTGGGTGAAAAGTTCTGTAGACATCTATTACGTCCATTTGCATTAGAGCTTCTGTAAGTGCCTTTATTTCTCTTTTTGGCTTCTGTCTAGATGATCTGTCCCTTGGTCAGATTGGAATGTTAAAGTCTCCCACTATTAAGGTATTAGGATCAATGTGTGATTTAAGCTTTATTAATGTTTCCTTTATGAATGTAGGTGCTCTTGTATTTGGGGCATAGATGTTCAAAATTGTGATGTCCTCTTGGTGGATTTTTCCTTTGATGAGAATGTAGTGCCCTTCCTTATCTTTTTTGATTAATTTGGTTGAAAGTCCATTTTATTAGATAATAGGATTGCTACCCCAGCTTGTTTTCTGGGTCCATTTGCTTGGAAAACATTTTTCTAGCCCTTCACTCTGAGGTAGTGTTTATCTTTGTTGCAGAGATGAGTTTCTTGGATGCAGCAGAATGTTGGATCCTGTTTCCAGACCCACTATGTTAGTCTGTGTCTTTTTATTGGTGAGTTGAGTATGCTGATGTTGATAGATAATAGTGACCAATGAATGTTAGTTCCTTTTATTGTGGTGTTGGTGGTCTTACTATGATTCATTGCTTGTTTTCTTTTAATTTTTGTAGGGATGTTATTTGTATCCTATGTTTTCTTGGGTATAGTTGTTTCCGTTGGATTGAAGTTTTCCTTCCAGTAGGGCTGGTTTGCTGTGAAGAAATTGCTTAAATTTAGTTTTATCATGGAATATTTTGTTTTCTCCATCTATGTTGATTGAAAGTTTTGCTGGGTATAGCAGTCTGGACTGGCATCTGTGGTCCCTTAAAGCCTGGATAACCTCTATCCAGGCCCTTCTGGCTTTCATAGATTCTGATGAGAAGTCTGGTGTGATTCTGATAGGTCTACCCTTATATGTTACATGGCCTTTTTCCCTTGCTGCTTTTAATATCTTCTTTGTTCTGAATATTTAAAGTTTTGACAATAATGTGACATGAGGATTTTCTTTTCTGATCTAGTCTGTTTGGTGTTCTGTAAGCCTCTTGTATGTTTATGGACATCTCTTTCTTTAAGTTGGGGGAATTTTCTTCTATAATTTTCTTGAAGATATTTTCTGGACCTTGGAGACTGGAGTCTTCTTTTTCATCAATTCCTATTATTCTTAGATTTTGTCTTTTCGTGGCCTCTTTGATTTCTTGGATGCTTTGTGTTTGGAGCTTTTCCAATTTTACTTTCTCTTTGAGATAAGTATCAATTTCAGCCCCAGAGATTCTCTCTTCCATCTCTTGTATTCTGTTGGTGATGCTTACTTTCGTGGTTCCTGATCTTTTCCCTATGTTCTCCAGCTCCAGGGTTTCCTCTGTTTGTGTTTTCTTTACTGATTCTAATTCCATTTTTATATCTTATACCTTTTCTTTCATCTGTTTGAATGTGGCTTCCTGTCTCTGTATGATGGCCTCTATTTTTTTGTTTGTTTCTTCTCTAAATGCCACTAATTTTGCCTCTATTTGTCCCTCTATTTGCATGACTGTTTCTCTGAGAGATTTGTTTGTTTCCTCTTTATGTGACTCTAATAACTGGATAAGCATATCTCTAAGGTCATTTTCCTGTGTTTCTGAAGAATTGGAGTATCCATTGATTTGGGGTGTTGTTGGTGAGGCCATGATTTCCTGATTTTTATTGGGTGTGTTCTTATGCCTACCCCTGACCCCTTCCCAGAGTTCTCAGTAAGAAGACATTTAATCCACTTCCTATGAAAGGTTTCCTATGAATTTCTCTTTTACCTGTTTTCATAAACATTAGCATCACAATCATGATCAACACCATTTTTGCCAACTCTGCTAGTTTTCTTGATTCTTTGACAAAATATTTGGTAAGTGTCTTATGGAAGGAAGGGCTTTCTCTGGCTTACAGTTTTGAGGATATGGGCCTTCACAATGGGGAAGTGGACGTGGTGGAACGAGGTGGCAGGTCATATGGTACCTAGTTATGAGAGACTTTCTAGGAAGCCAGGTTTATTTGGTAAAAGCTAGCTAAAAATTGTGACAAATTAAAACATCAGACCAGGTGAAATGACATTCCACTGTAATTCTGTTACATGGTAATTTGAGGCAGGAGTTCATAGCAAGTTTGAGACTGGCCTGGGCTACATAATGACTAGAAGGCCAGCCTGGGATACATGGCTGTATCCTTTCTGAAATGGAAAGAAAAGGAACAAAGGATGGGAGGGAAAGGAATGCTGAAGAAAGGGAGAAAAGAAGGAAAAGGAGGGAGGAAAGGATGGAAGGAGGGGTGAGAAAACGATGGAGGGAAGGAAGGAATTGAAGGAGAAAG
This sequence comes from Pachyuromys duprasi, assembly GCA_028658305.1. Classification (NCBI taxonomy): domain Eukaryota; kingdom Metazoa; phylum Chordata; class Mammalia; order Rodentia; family Muridae; genus Pachyuromys; species Pachyuromys duprasi. The sequence goes on along the minus strand of CM053745.1, from coordinate 17,883,178 downwards.
GAGACAGACTCAAGTGAGGCAAGCTCCTCGGTCCTCAACAGGGTTCCTGTGCTCTCTATTGTAGACTTCTCCATTGTGGTTGGTGTGCTCTTCCCCCTGGCGGTCATATTTGTGGTAGTTGCTATAGTGATCCGGCATCAAAGTGCTAGAAGGAAGCAGAAGAGAGTTCAGAGGTAAGCCTTCATGTGCTTTGGGGGTCCTTTGACCTCTAACTTCACACTGGAGTCTATTAATCCTTTAGGTTTAATTTTATTTTACTTCAAATATTGAAAAAAACCATACATATCTGTTTTTCATGGAACAGATACTAGGTATCCCTTTTACTGGACAATCTTTCATAGCAAGATGTGCATCCTTTTCTCCTGTGAGTGGCTATTTTTGTAATTAATGACAAGAGTGATATTGCCCCCCCTTAAATATTTTTGCATGAGAACAGAACATATTTTGTGATTGAAAGAGTAGACACAATGTACGGACTTTTTTATCATTATCTCATTGAATCTATGAGAGGACTTCATGCAATCTTCCCACTTTCTGGATGAAATGTGATTTCTTTGTCTCCAAGGTTATGGAATCCACTTTAATGAGTGTGGGGAAAACACAAATGTTAACAAAGCCTTTGCTTTCTTCCAAAGTGAGAAGCTGAGGCTTGGTTGGCAGGCAGGTCCTTTCTTTTGCAAACACCATTTTAACACAAGATCTGTTTTCATCCCTTTCCAAGACTGGCTTATTTTGGTGGGACTTATTCATACAAAAGAACTCTTAAGTAAATACTTAATGAATCCAAAGTAGTTAAATGGGCATGGTATAGATAAACGTTAGCTTAACACTGTCATTATTAGGGTTCAGGGTTTTGCCAAGAAACAAAAAGGAAATGTCTAGTAACGGTTATTAATCACAAGATAATGGTAGTTTACTTGCAACTAAGTGCTGAGGGATGATCTGGGGGCAGAAGAAACACTGAAAGCAGAGGATGGCACAGTGGACGAAGGAAACTATCTGTCCTCTGTTGAGTATCCCTGGCATGCTGAAGGTGTTGTACAGTTCACACACATTTTTTTCCTTACAGGCCACCGTCTGCCACAGATGCCAGGCTGCACAGGCAGAAGTGTAAACCCCAAAAGGTGAAGGCAGTTCAACCCCAGGAGGTGAATTCCAGTTTGTATTGTTTATGTAGCGGCCTGAGTTTATGATTTACCCCCTTCTTACAGTCTAGCCATATGTCTTTCATTTATGCGTAGCAGTGCTTAAAAATCTTCCTCACAGCAGCAAATTGCAAGGCTTGTGAGTTCCGAGCCCACACATTCAGTCAACTTACCCTAGTGTTTTGTTAGCACAAAAAGAAAGCCTAAAAATGTGCATTAAGAACTCATAAAGCACAAAAAGAATAAAGTGTTCTCCTTTTCTTCCTCTCTCCCCTCTTCTGTTCTCCCTCTCCTTTATCTCCCTCCCCCACCCCTTTTCATTCTGTCAATTTTGCCTCTAAGTTTATCCTTACTCCTGGTAAATTTCTCTATACATAAAATGATGTGTATATTTGTACGTTCAACCATGTAATATTATGTAACAAGTTTGACACGTACAGCCCTTGTCATGTCTTGTGTGTTTAAGGCTTTCAGCTGAAGTAGATTGATAGCACTGCATCGGTGCTGATGTTTGTGACAGAAGTTATCCCTGGTAACCCTGAGGAAATCCTCCTATAAACGGTCCAACTGGTCTGTGGGGTTCACTCCTGCCTTACTTATCTCAGGGCATCAGCTTCATCCTTATCAGACAGGCTGAGAAAGTGTCACTTCCCTGAAAGCAGTGCTGAGGCAACTAGTGGTTTCATGGTAAAGTTTGGCTCCTTCATTTTAGATGAGTCAGATGAAGAAGCTCCACGTGTCTGATCTGCCCACTGAGGAGACTGAGCAGCCACCTGATGTTGTGAGTTAGCAACTTCTCTTCTCTTCCACCAAATCCAATCTCAAGGAAATGCTTCTGACAGACATAACCCACAGTGCTCCACCGCTGAACCATAAGAGTGCTGAGATTTGTATGCATAATTTAAACTCTTCTGCAAAGCTTCTTTAAAGTGCTAAATGCAGGAATATACCCTTCTATAATTTTACTTCTGAACTTATTTCTAAACTGAGACCCTAAAGCTGAAAGTTGATAATGTAGACTATTCATGTCTTTAGTTAGGGTTTCTATTCTGAGTCAAAACATCTTGACCAACATCAACTTGGGGAGGAAAGGGTTGATTTCTGTCCACCACTGAGGGAGGTCATGGCAGGAAATGCAGCTGAAGCGATGGAGGTATGCTGCTTACTGGACTGCTTTCCCTGGCTTGCTCAGCCTGCTTTCTCATACAACTCAGGACTAGCTTGCCCAGGGGTGACACTGCCCATGGCTGGCTGGATCCTCCCACATCAGTCATTGATCAAGATGGCATTCCACAGACCTGCCTACTACAGGTCAGTCCTGTAGGCATTTCATCTACTGGAATTTTCTCTTCCTGGATACCTCTAGGTTTGTATTAAGTTGGCAAGTACCAAGCAGTACAGTTCATCTGCTATGTAGAATCCGTGTTTGGCCTAGGTTGATTCAGTAAAAATAGCATAGGCTATATACAGTAAATATTTGTTTCTGCCTATTCCCGAGACTGGGATTTCTAAGACTGAGGAGCTGGGAGTTACTGGTGTCTGGTGAGGGCTGCATCCTGGTTTGTTAATTGAGGGGAAGGGAGACTAAAGAGAAGTGGGGGGGGGAGTGGAGAAGTTTAGGGGAAGGAGAGATACAATAATCTCTTTATATCTTTCTACTTAACGGCATTGATTCAATTCTGAGAACTCCACACTCAAGGTGTGAATGTCCCCAAACTAACCATCACACCGGAGTTTAGGGCTTTAACACATGACATGTGTGGGTGCACAAATTTAAGTCCGCAGTAACCCTTATTGTCACATAGCTGTTGATACTCTGCTCATGTCTAGAATATATCCTCGGAACTAACTGAAAGCATCAAACTCATGGGTTTAAAAATACTCTCATGGATCAGTTTATAAAGACACTGTCCCTGAAAATGAGTTAAACATTTTCAGTACGCATATACCTCTTGAAGAAACTACTCCAAGCTGATTTTCCTTTTATCTTCTTACCAGCTAATCACGAAGCCGAATTTCCCACCACCGCCAATTCCTGTTTCCTCGTAAGTATCAGACGGTCACTGATGGACTTTCTGTCAACTGGCTCTAATCCACAGTCTTTCTGTCAATGCTCCTGAGGCTAACCTAACTTCATCACAGCACACTTGTTCTGGGGAGACCTCCTGCTGTAGTGATTCGCTTCACTACTGAATCTTTATTATTAAAAAAATGGTTCTTTTATTTTATAACTGTCGAGAAATAATATATCTATAGCATAAGGTAAATGTCTTCCAAAGAATTGTTTCTGGATGCTCATTCTAGAATATATAAAATTGAATATTTATGAAAATGTTTAAAATTGGATATTTATGAAAATATCCAATTTGTAATACCCCTTTGTAAGGGGCAAAGCATGAAAACTTTGACACACAAAGGGAATCTGAAATAATAGTAAGTGTTTTATTTTATTTTATTTTTAAGTAAAAGGCAGTAGTTCCTCATGCTCAGCCCTCTGTTGTAGATAGAAGAGGAAGAGCCAAAGTTCCTTTTGTCAAGATATTTCATAGTGTAAGTGAGCAAACAAGTCACATATTCCTGTTGTGTGTAGCTCCTTAAATATTATTTGTGCCAAAGTTTGAGATGCTAATAAAAAAAAACGTTGTCATGTCAACATGAATGGAGTTAGTGAAGCAGAAGGCTGTTGATTGTGTATTGAACTGATCCCTGGAAATTGGGCAGCACTTAAGTGAGTGGTGAGGAGGTGGGCAGTGATTTTATGAAGGAAGTAAGCTTGGCTAAAGTGGGGGAAAACCTGTCATTCCTACTGACTGACTTATTTTTCTGTTTTATCCTAGTAACAAAAGAGTCCTTCTTTTTTCCTATTTTAAAAATAAACCTACTTCTGCACCCACATACATGATCTATGATGAAACTACTATTGTCTTTTTTTTTTTTTACCCCTGCTGCCAAGTAGAAAAGCCCTAACCATGTCATCTAATGTGTTTACTGTGGGGCAGAGTCTGGCATAAATGCCTTGATTCTGAGCTTTCTCAACAACAAAGAAAAGGGGAGACTGAAAAATTCCCTGTTACGAAGTTGTGGTGACCCCATTTCTCATTTTCTCACGGTAGTGCACAAGGAGGATGGGAGTAGATGCAACATCCTGCAGACAGCTTCCCTCCATCCATAACTCCCTGTGCACCTCATCCTCTTGCTAGGCTGCTTGCCATGGACCACTTCCTTATTCCCACAACCCCTGCCTCTGTCTTCTTTCTGCTAATTACCCTCACCAGTATTTAAACCCAGAGTAGGAGCTGTCTCACCTTCCATCCTGACCTTCTGCTGTTTCTAAGTCTTCATTGCTGATATATTAAATAACTTATAGAGAGTAGGGTTTCATGGAATTATTTTAATTTTCTTACTAGCTTCACCTTACATCTATCTATCTACTCAGCTAATAATTTTTAGGACGCTTTGATCATCTGAGAGGTTTTTCTTTCTTTAAGGGACTCATATGCAAAAGTCTGAAGCAACAGCTAAGCCAGGGTGGATGATCAGATGATCAGAGTGGAAGCCTCGATGTTTCGGATGGAAAAGAGACATGAGTACTCCCTTATTACTCTTGCTCTCAACGCTCAGAGGTTAACATCTCCTAGTTTGTGCTCTATTTTGAAGAGATTGAAACTTTCAAGAAAGATAAACCTTTGAGAATCTTTGTGCTAATTTAAATGATCTCCTTTCCATACTCCTAGGAAGATGGTTAAAGGAATGCATAAACTGTTAACTTTTTTAATTAGCTGGATTCCCCCAGTTTTCACTCTGATGCTGGCTGACTGCTCAAATATTTTGATGACCTTAATTTTCTCATTTGGAAGGGACTGATACACCCTCTAATGAAAACAAAACAGGACAGAACAAAACAAAATCATAAGACAATGGGGATGGGGGAAGTACATTCATTATCAAATAAGTAGCAATGCTTTGAGTCTTCTCACTTGTCAAATTAGAACATTCAGTTAAGAAAAAGAAATCATGTCATCAGCTCCTGTTCTATATGTCTTTATTCTACCCTTTATCCTAAAGCATTTATTAACTTTGCTATTTTGAGAGTTTTCTATGATCCAGTAAAATGTGTTTATTAAAAAGTTTAGTCACAGATATTTGTATGCCAACTACTGCATGTTTGAAGTGAGCTTCCCTTTCTAAATAGAGAATGTTTCAGTTAAAGAAATGAACATCAACCAGAAGTCACAAGCTGGTGACCTGTTATCCGGGTTTGGATTGCAGATGTGTTTTATTTGGTATAAATCAAAGATGTTGACAACACGAGTCTTTAAAAAAAAACCTTTTTATTAGAAATAAGTTTTAAATTGTGAGATCTTTCATAAACATCTAGATCGCGGGATTAAAAAATAACCAAATGGTTTGTCAGCAACAGAATCATACTGCTCATACCTTCAGCTTCCATGACAGATGGTAGAACAAACATGGTTGCTGGGTACCAGACTGCCTTGCTTTAAGAATTCCGATTTCATCTAGCCGACCATTTTTAGAACAATTGGAATAACTCCATACATGTTATGCTAACTCACTCACTCATAACAATTACAATTTCCTTGCCAGCAATTTGTAACTGAATGGGTAACTCCCCATTCTGTCCCTGTGAGATGAGGGAGGAGGTATGTTGGGAAATTTCGGAGGAATATTTTCCCATTAATCCTTTCTTCTGGTTGTTGACATCTGGTACTGCTGCAGCTGTGCTGTGATCTGAAGACAAGGATGATGTGGACAAGATAGAGCAGAGAGATAAACAAAATTCGGCTGAACTTCCTAAGATGTTATTGAACTGGTAGTTTAACAATTGTTGAACTGGGTCCACATCTTGCTGGGACTTTTTGTACAATCAATAAATTTTCCTTGTTGTCCAAGCCGGGTCGAGTTGGGTTTTCCTTCATGTGAAATTGCAGTCATTCTAATGAGTGAAGCAGCTTTGCCATTACCAAGATGCATACTCTTTTATTATCATGCTGGCATTTCCTTTTATTATACTTGTGTGGTTGTACCCATTGCCAACATCACTTGCCCCTGACAGTCTTTCTGTACCTTGAGCAGACTTTATACTCTGTAATTCTAGTGTCCAGCTATCAACTCTCATTGTGGGATACTTTCTTCCCATGTGGGAGTTTCTTAACTATGGAGCTCCTCAAGTATGGTTGAGTCTCAAGGATAAGACCAAAAACTCAGAACAACTTCTCCTGACCTGGGAACACATTCCTATTTTCTATGAAGTCTTAATCTGCATATGAGTAACCTTTAAACCCATGATGTTTTTGTTTGATTGCTTGTTTTTTCCCCTTGTATTAATAACTCTTTCCTAGGCCAGATTTACTCCATACAACAACTGCCAGGCATGGTGGCGAACACCTGTGATCCCAGCACTTGGGAGGCAGAGGCAGGCTAATTTCTGTGAATTCAAGGCCAGCCTGGTCAACAGAGTGAGTTCCAGGACAGCCAGGGCTATGTAGAGAGTCCTTCTTTCAAAAAAACAAAACAAACAATCCTACATTTATTTGCTATGTATGTGTGTGCTGGTCAGAGGACAACTTGTAGGACTTATTTGTATCCACCCACCATATGGGTCCTTTACCAACTTAGCTTTCTCACTGACCCCCACATTGTGTAGCACATATGTGTGTGATGTGTGTGTGTATCCACACACCCATGCATGTATGCATGTGCAGCTCAGAGGACAATTTAGTGAGGTCGGTCAGTTCTTTCTATCCATCTTTATATGAGGTCCATGGATTGAACTCAGGTCACCAGGCTTGGTCAGCAATCACCTTTAACTTCTGGACCATCTCACCAGCCCTCACTTTATTTTTCATAATGTTGAATAATTAAAAATCTTGAACCAAGATCTTTCAAGTAGTTGTTTTTCATGCCTAGATATAGAACTAGATTTCATACTCACAAAGAGTGGTGTTTTAACACACTGTGGTTTAATAAATGATGTTACTTTGTCCTTCATCAACCAAATAGTTTAAAAGTTCTTAATGCATCTAAAAAGCTCTAATCATATGGGACTGCCCTCTCTCTCTCTTCAACAAACACACAGTCTGTGTGTGTATGTGTGTGTGCTTTCTTTTTAAAAATTTAGTAGCACAATCAATCTACCAACGGCCAATCCTTTTTCTTATCTCACACACCCTCTTCTCACTGTTGTTTGTCTGACTCCTTGGTGGGTTTAGAGAACTTCAGTTTGTTTTTACAATTACTGATTTTATGTTGTCAAGTTACTACCTTAATTTTGATTTATTTTGTCACTGCTCATCATATTTGCCTGTTTGGCAGTGATAATCCTTTTGAAAACCTGTTTACTGCCAAAATTAACTTCTCAGCCTTTGGTTAATTTTTTAATATAATTTTTATTTATTACAATTTATTCACATTGTATCCCAGATGTAGCCCCACCCTTGTCCCCTCCCAATCCCACCCTCCCTCCCTCAATTCTTCCCATGCCCCTTCTCCAGTCCACTGATAGTGGAAGACCTCCTCCCCTTCCACCTCACCCTAGCCTATCAGGTCTCATCAGGACTGTCTTTCAGTCTTCCTCTGTGGCCTGGTAAGGCTGCTCCCCCTTCAGGGAGAGGTAATCAAAAAGCCAGCCACTGAGTTCATGTAAGAGACAGCCCCTCTTCCCCTTGCTAGGGAGCCCATTTGGAGACTGAGCTGCCATGGGCTACCTCTGTGCAGGGGTTCTATGTTATCTCCATGAATAGTCCTTGGCTGGAGTGTCAGTCTCAGAAAACACCCCTAGGACCAGATGTTTTGGTTCTGTTGTTCTCCTTGTGGAGCTCCAGACCCTTCCAGTTCTTTCTATCTCCCCCTTCTTTCATAAGATTCCCTGCACTCTGCCCAAAGTTTGGCTATGAGTCTCAGGATCTACTTTAATACCCTTGTGGGTAGAGTCTTTCAGTTCTCTGTAGTAGAACCCTGTCTTGTTCCTTGTTTTCACCTTCTTCCAATGTCTATCCCATTTGCCTTTCTGAATGAAGATTGAGCATCTTACCCAGGGTCCTCCCTCTTGCTTAGCTTTTTTAGGTTTACAGATTGTCCTATATTATATGTCTAATATCCCTTATGAGCAAGTATATACCATGTGTGTCTTTCTGCTGATGGGATACCTCACTCAGGATGATATTTTCTAGTTCCTTTTGGCTAATTTTAAGGACAAAATTCACACAGTGACAGACAATCATACAGACACTGTCCTCCAGAAGTTCCTTGGGTTGACATTTGGGTTACTGGATGAACAGATTCTGAGAAGGATTGCTAGCAAATTGATTTTTGAAGTGTTTTCATGTTACTGTTTGCATGATGTCGGGTGAGAAAGCAAGCTTGGGAAGCATGAGAAAGGGAGCTCAGTATGTCTTGGTGAAGGCTTTAACTAGCCACACTCCATGTGTGACTATGGGGTGACCATGGAATGGAGCAAAACCTACATGGGTGTCAAGTTGGAGGCCAAAGTCTATCGTATCTGAGGACAATTGAATTCTGCTTTTTCCAGGAGGGATATGTCCTTTTATTCTCTAATCAAACTGTAATCTGCTGCAAGGAACTTGCATCTTGGTGACCACAAAGCCCAACACAAGTTAAACTAAGAAATTAAACAATAAATATTTATTCCTACAGCACGTAAGGAGAGCCTGGAGTTGTATCTGAAGCAGTAACTCCACACTCCAAACAAAGGAAATATGGGGATTTTATTTATAATTTCTATTCACAATGACATAGAAAAGTAGTTGGGTGTTGACTGTTTCCCAGGGCATGCTCAGCTTAATGTCATCACTACATAAAGAAAGATGACAGATACATTTTTGGATAGTGCTTAGCTCAAGGTAATAGAGCATATATTCAGAAAATCAAATGACAGGAGCTCCTTGAACATACTGTTTAACTCATAATGATGGCATAAAAAATGACTCTAAACATATTCAGCTAATGTTAAAAGGATGACTGGCAGGAACATCTCTGTGTATTCTCAGCTTTCTTGACGGTTTTAGCTGCGGGGGGGGGGGGGGCAAGGCTACTTTGAAGTGAGTTAATATAGACGTTTACATCTAAAGGTCCACCTAGTAGAAGCTACCAAAATGACAATTAAAACAAAGATAGTGCCCAAATCCTACAGTTTATCACAATTCACACACACAAACAAAAAGCAGAAACAGGAAACAAAAGAATAGATAAAGATATAAGTTGGTGAAAACTGGTCAATTACACAATGCTAGTGACATGAACCTCTGCACTGTTCCATTACCTGGATGACTTGGAACATGGTGGTTCTCATCTAGATCCAGAATACCATCAAGGTGTCAGCAGTAAGTCAAGGGACTGTCCACTTGAACTGATACTTTTCAAACTGAGGACAGGTAAAGAGTAGGGTCACACGAAAGTCAGTGTCAAATGCCCAGCCTGAAGAGCTTGATATTTTGTGTCCTTCATCTCAGCTACAGAGGTCAGTTTTATAAGTGACCTTCACGGATATGATCACATTTTTTATTTCAGTGAATCCTTTTCAATGTGGCTACCTGTCAGGAATTAGCCAGGGATGACTATCAGCTGGCCACATGGTTCAGTCACAGCTTGTGCCACAAGAGCAAGCCCCAAATGGGGTTAGTGCTACCTATGCATAGTTCATTTTTAATCACCAAGATTCACAAAAGTCATAACACTGCAAAAAGCACATCACAGCAGCAGCTATTTTCCTTCTTAATATCTATCTCTCACGTCTTCCTGTTCTTGGACTAGACCCACATGGAGCATCTTGGTCGAGTACCTCTGCTATTACAGTACTTAAGATGTATTCCATATCCTCATTCCCAAACTTGTAATGATTACAGCTGTGTTTGAGGATCTGCTCTCCAGATGCATCCTTCCAGAGATAAAGCAGCAAACAGAATTGTCTATGGTGGTGAACAGATATTGAGTTTGAGTCCTTCAGGAATCCCTGCCAGTGGGATCTGGATGCTGGCTCAGGTTTGGTGCAAATGGTATCAGCAGTGAAAGATTCCTGGCAGAGGTAGAGATGAGATGGGTACAGTTCTGACCACTGTATATGAGGTGGGCTGGAAGTTTTGATTGCCTCCTTCTCTACATTTCAGCAACCTAAGTTAAATTCTTATTTTCCAATGTCATAAAATACAAGTAGCATATAATATTTGATATTTGTTTCTGGGGCTTTACCTACATTCACAACACCATGAAGCTATGACCTCTATCACTTCCTGATCCTTGACAATCTTTTCGGAATGTCCTTAGCCATTAAACAGTAACTCTTAATTACTTACTCTCCCAGTCTTCAATAACTGCTATTTTAGTTTCTATTTCTATGAATTTGCCACACCAAATACTTTGTATAAGTGAATAGGACCAAAACATGTGTGTGTGTGTGCGCATGTAAATTTTTATTTGATGTTTTATCTCTGGAAGGGTGCATCTGGAGAGCATATATTTATATGTATACATATACATACACACATATAGATCATTTCTTTTAGGGCAATGCTTACAAGCTTCATCCATGTTGCAGTATTTATTTAGGCCACATCATTTTTTAAAACTTAATCAACCTATTCTCTCCTACAGCACTTTTTTCCTACATCAGTCAGCTTGCTGCAGATTATGTGTGTGCTTCCACAAGCTCATAAACATCAACACCATTTGGGTTCTTGTTCATTTTCCAGCTGAAATAATGCTTTCTACTTTTCATTTTGTCTTGTGCTTCTTTGAAAACAAACCTAAGTTGATGGTTTTATACTCTCTATCACTAGTATTTTACAAACCTCATTTTGACTCTGAATTTATGACATCCGCCCCTTAACAAGAACTATCTCCAAAGTTGTTTTGGGAGGATTGACCAAGCATCTATCTTCAGTCTTATGTTGACATCCTAGTTCTGTAACCATAATGGGAAAGACAGTTTAAGGAAGTTCGCAAATTCAACTAAGTGAAAAGAAAGAAACAGAAGAAAATGTTTGTGGTTATCAGCCTCCCCTTGATATCCCAACAACCTATTTTTAAAAAAAGGAAGTGTCAGCCACTGAACAGCAATAGTTGTAATGTTTTTCTTACAGAAAGCTTCCATCTAAACCCAACTGTTTTGACTTAAGAGAGAACCCTTCCACCCCGTATAAGTCCATGCATACCACTGAACTGACCTTCTACACTCTTTGATTGCCATGGCAACTTGCTGGGACTTGTGTGTTGTTTGTGCCTATAAATGGCATGGGGCCTTCAGGATCTAGCTTCAGCAAGACTTTTTAAATCTTTCATGCTGCTAGCAAGACTGAGCAGATCCACCAAAAAGCTGAGGAGTCAATGGTCAGAAAAAAGAATTTAAGAGGAAACCATGCTACAAAGATGATGAGAAGAAACCGGAAGACAGAAGAAGAAAACATTTATGTCAGAGAGTTCACCACAGTCAGTAAGGATTAGCAGTCCTGCCAACAGCCAACTTTTGGCCTGATGCAAACCATTTAAGCGTTCTGATCCCCTACGGATTAATAAATATATAAAACGAGATAAAACTCATAGTGTTCATACTGGCAAGGAGGGTTCTATAACTTGGATGTTAAATGTTCTCAAAGGTCTATGGAGTAAAGGCGTTGGTGCTTCTGGGAAGGGTACAACTTTTAAGAGGTAGCTACCAGGGAGATGCAGTCAGGTCATTAAAGTCCTATTCAAAGGCATTGGGAGATCCTGGCCCTCTACTTTTTTCCCCCTTTGCATCTCAGCCATGAGGTGAATGGCTATGTTTTCGCCACCATAAATTTTGGGCCCAAATCAACATGACCAACTGACTATTGGCTAAAACCTCCAATGTATAGCAAATTTTCTCTTTGCTATTTGATCATTCTGGTGTTTTGTTATAGCTGCTTCTTATTAACACTGGGGGTTTTCTAAGAAGTATGTAAAGGAAACAGAAAACAAAATATAGAGAAAGGCATCCTGCTAATTTGGAAAGGTAGACGATATATATTAAATACAGTAATGGTTTGGCAGGAAAAAGACTACTGTTAAATGCTGCCAATCAAATGGCCACTCTGTACAGGTTCTTCCATCACATACATTTGAGAAAGATGAGTATTTGGAATATTTAGTTATTTTACATCTCATATCCGTAGGTCTTCTTTGATTGTCTCTTTGTCTCCACTTTGGTATGCTTTGAGAATTTTTCTTCATATCCCTTCATATCAATTTCCTTCTCTTTTACCAAGTCTAAGTCTCAGGTAGATGCTCTATACCAGATGAAAGTTTTTCCTTGCTTTGAGGCTCTGTGGGATGATGACTTTGGGTTTATATCATAAGAAATCAACAAACAATAAATTTGCACAAAAACTATTTTATCTGTAACATTTATAGACATCCAAGAACTTTGTGTTGCTGAAGTAAAATCATTCCAATTGAAGATCAACTTATAAAATTACTTCTCACCCCCCATAATTTATTATTGAGATGATTAGTATTCACTGTGTCAACTAACAAAAGGCTTTCTTTAAAGCTTAAAATATTGTGCAGTTATAGTTATTTGGTATTTCCCATAGTTTCCCAGCATAAATGTTTACAAAGCTAGTGTTTACCATGTTGATAGTAGGGAAAAAATGTTGAACCTCTTTCCATGCTGTCCATCCTGGTTGTGACGCTTATGTAAATAAATATAAAGATGAAATAATTGCTAAAATGGAGATTAATGGCTACAAGAATGCATAGAGAGAATGTTTACCAGAAAAAGGCAAAAGAAACTTGTCAGTGATATTATCATGTAAATCTTGAGTTATGTTTTAGCATACACTTAGAAAGGAAAAATGGTCTTCCAGAGAGATATTAGGACTAATAAAGATCACACTCTCTGCAAAAGTATGGCATGTTCAGTGAAGTGGTTCACTATAAGGGAAGCAAAGAGGTTCATTTTGAGTAGCTTTTCTTTGTTTGTATTTGTCACTCTTCATTAAATGTGAACACACACTATCCATACAAAAAGCTAAGGGAAAAAAACTATAACACAAAGAAAAAGTTGAAAAAAAAAATGGAAAACTTCAGAAACTGTAAAGGCAGGCCAGATGAGCCACCTGAAGTATCAAACACACAATGTTGCATATTTATGAGCAACACTCACTACCCAGAAAAAAAATTAATTAAACAGGAAAGACAAGTAAAGGCAGCCAATGCAAGATTCGCGGTACTGCGATAAAGTGAGAATAAAAATAGCTATGATGAAAGACAGGAAAACCACAGAAGCAAAACTGGAACACAAGGTGCATCAGAGGAACCGGAAACTCTCCGGGATGCCCTTTCTGTCTAGAAGCTAGGAGAGCTGTCTATATCTTTTGCCTAGATTCTCACCCTGGTGGCCTATGGACACTCTGTAAATGCAGTCAGTGGCTCTGTTCATGATCCACCCTTGAATCACACTCATTTGGAAATTGATCCACACTCTCTCCCTGACAGAGAGCTTAGAATAGAGCATCCTTCATCCATCATCCCTTTCATTGTTAACTACGCACTACTAAGAGTCAGGGCAGAAGTGAAGATGCCTCCTGTGTCTTTGCTGAGCTAGAGTTTCCCTCGTAGGCCAGGATGCAGTAACTCATGACCTGCCTGCCTTCACCTTAGCACTGGGATGACATGCATGAGAGTAACTATTTCCAGTTGAACTGAATTTCAGGAACTGGGAACCCAGACAGTAGCTGTGATAGTCATAGCACGGAGTAAATGTAAAGAGTTTCTTTCTTTCATCTGTAAAGTTCAGTCACAGCAATTCTGGTGATCCTGACTACATTTTGTATCACTGTACAGTCACTATTTTCAACATCTCTAATGCCCATTGAATAGATATTTTAGTTCCAGAAATTATAAACATCAGAAGTAGAGATTCTAAAATCAAGAGAATATGAATATAAAAAGTATGACATTACTACCTTCCACTAAAAAAGCACAAAGAAATACTTGAAAGACATAATTACTTTTTTTATTCCTCCTCAGACTTATTGTATTTTTTTGATAATTTATACTTATTGAGGGTATGAGAATGCCTATACTCCTATCCATATAATTACTCTATTTGTCATTAATTGTGTTTGGAGTGATTTTAAATAAGAAAACAAAATAAAAATTGCTTCCTGTGCCCCAAACAATCAACTTAGAAAATATTCATCATGTAATGACAGTTCATGACCAAATGTAGGCATCAAAATTTTCTAAGTAATGTTACAACACCAGCATTTCACATTATTAGGGTTCTGGACCACTTTGAGAGGAGTGTGTGCTTTCAGTGTGGAATCCCTAAGGGCGTGGCTGTAAAGCACTTCTCATGTGCATATTTGCCAGCCACGGCCTCTTGACCTAACACACTGGCCCTATTGCAAGTGGAGGTGATGCAGAAATAGAAGTTTTGAGTTCTTCAATCTAGAGACCATGATTCTTTCCCTGGGAACTGACTCAGATGACCTCAGAGTAATGCAGCTTCAGCAGTGTTGAAGGTTGCATGCAGCAGTGTATCACCACAGAAGCCACATGAGCTGTGTGGTCTAGATTTTCTTCTTAAAACATAAAAGGAGATATAAAAAGGAAGAATTCTAGCAAGGTGGCATAAGGATTGTTTTAATGTTCCACTCCACAGAAAGATCAAAGTAAATTTGACTATGAAGAGAATACATGCATGTGCACCATGGTCAAAACACTCACTGGTCACCAGCAAATTGCTAGTATGACCGAGTTTAGGTTTATTCTTGTCATGAAACTACATACTACACAGAGAAAAGGTCAGGGCCTACAGTAAAGTCCTCAAAAGCAGTCAATGTAAGGAAGGAATAGTCACAGAATAATTTTACAGCCATACTCTCACATTTAGTCTCTACATATTTAGATATATGTAAAACTTGTAAACACTGTGCACCTTTATTTAATATTTTGATATTTGTGCTCTTTTAAAGTATAAAATGTTATCTTCTGGGATCATTCTTCCTCTCTTTATCACTCTCTCTCTCAGAACAGATATTGTGCCTTCTAATTTTATTTCAATATCTCTGTGTCAGTCTTAGTAACTTAACTGATTTACCACAAATTTTATTGAATACCTACAGTGTCAGAAGAAAAAGGATTCTTGTAATAATTTAAGATGGTATCAAGTGTCAGGCTCCAATAGTTTCTTTACTGTGTCCACAATATCCAAAAGACTTCCTCTTTGATACAAACATAGACACAGACATACAGACACACATACATAAATATGGGAAAAAACTTAGAATAAAATATATTTGATAAAATTAATTAAAATATGGTTACTCAAACCTTATTCAGAATTACTGTAATGCAATAGGAAGTATTGTAATTTGATTATATGATTAGAGAAAGAAATAAAACTTAATCCTAACTATAGCATGGGTAACTGGGGAAATAATGCCAGTAAACTGGGTGGAGTGAAGTATACACAAATGAAGGGCAAGGTCCTATGAGCAATCATTCTATGGGGGTGTTTCACTCTGAATCAGCCCCACTGGAATCTGGTTACAAGCACAAAAACTGTGCTTTATTCAGGAAGTACAAAAGGGTGGGGAGCTCTTACCAATCCAATGGGGCTGTGGTTATCAACAGTGGGGACGTTTGCTTTCCAAAAATCAATGATGAGGTATCTTCTAAGTAGGTATTTTAAATAAATAAATAAACTCAGGGAGGGGTCAAGAAAGTACTCAGGAGCCTGACATAAGTTTTCCCCAAACAAGAATCCTTGTCTTGATGCTGAATGTAATTGATATTTTGTATGGGGGCCCTTTGTCTACTACTAATTTAGTCTGAAAGACATTTTAAAATTTCTTTGATATAGAATATTAATGAGCTTTAAAAGACATTTAAAAGACATTTGCTCCTAAATAAAGGCATATTATTAAAAGAATGTGTCAATATGCAGGATATTATTGTTACTAAGTCAATTTAAATTCTGTAAGTATAAAACCAAAGTAAAATAAAGAAAAATATTGAAAAGAGTGTTTAGGGAAATACACAGCCTCTGGGATTTACAATGTTAATGAAGAGGTGAATATTATTCCACAAAGCAGAAATTTTCATTAATGTCTTGGAGGAAAAAAATTAAAGGTTAGGATTTTGTATCTAATCAAACTCATGAGTTTATAGGGGTTGCTTGAAAAGTATTCTGGGGGCATTTAAGGCTGCAGAAATTTAACTTAATCAAAGCTTGAAGCTTCTGTACATTAAGTGTGAGATCCTGGACTCTGAAAGATAAATACTGAGTGTTCTCTCTCAGACAGAGATCCTTGCTCTGAAGGGTTAGAAATATCTAATTAAGCAGAGTGTAAGGAGAACCCAGCAAACTTGAAACATAATCCACAGATGGGTAAATGGCTTAGAAGATTAAGTGTGGGGCAGGCAGCAGGACCCAGGAAACAAGGGAATGGGAACACGGGGCGGGGGGGATGACAGAATGGGGAAAGAGTAGGTGGCAGGGACAAGAGAAGGAAAATTACATCAGTATGTATATTTGACTTTGTCATATTCCTTCAAGGCTATACCTCCATAATATTTACATTGTATTAACTCTTATAGGTAAAATTATATAAAACGACAGGAGGACTTCTAAATGAATTAATAAGTAAGAATAAAAAAAATCCATGTTGTACTAGAAAAAGCCTAACAAGAAGAATAATCAGATGTCTTGATAAACTTCATAGTCCTAAAATGAAGTTCTGTGATCAAACAGGAAATAAAAGCAGAAACTGCAGTGATTCAAAAGTCTTGGTTCATTGTATGGTACCAGAATTTTTTAAGATGCCAGAGATTTACTCATTTTTCCATCTCCACGGTGCTGGAGATGGTAACTTCCTTGGTTGGTGAATCAGTCTCAGAAAAGACACCTGTGTTCAGATATATTTGGTCCTTGTGGAGCTCCTGTCCTCTCAGCTTCTCACCAATGGCCACTGAACATTAAACTATGCTTTCTATAAGTGCAGGATGCAATTTTTAATTTGTATTTCATTTAAGCCCTTTACTTAGTAAGTATATATGACCATTGGCTACTGTGAGAACAATGTAAGTTTAATAGAAGGAAGGATGGGTGTAGAACAAGAGCATGAAGGGCAGGGAGAAGTCTTGTATGAGAGGTGTATACAGATATGAAATAAGAAGAATGGCTCAGGAGGTAAGAAGCTTGCTGTCAAGCATGACAGCCAAGGAGTGATTCCCACACTCACATGACAGAAGGAGAGATTGGACTTTGTCCAAGTTGCTCTCTGACCTCTGTAACGTGTTGTGGTAGGCACACATACACACATGTGAGAACACACAGAGAATAAATACCTACATCTAAAACGAAGACAAAGCAACTCAAACAAGCAAATCTAGACAGTAATGTTACCAGTAAATTTAAGTACACCAGTAAACGACAAATTTGAGACAGTGAAAATAAACTAAATATAGAAACATTGTTTACAAATAACACGTACAAGCTATAATCCATGCCAAGACTAAAGATAAAAAATAAGTTTAGGCATTTAATTATCAAATTGACTTACACTGTGGAGTAAGGGACAGAGAGTAAAGTTATTGCACAATTTCAAAGGGCAATCTTACTTTTCACAGAGGAATACAAAACTTTATATAGCTCTCCTACAAGTTTGTAAAAACATCATAAATCAGCATTTTTCTTTCTTATTTTGATAAATATAATTATCTTCATGATTATGAATTTTGGACACCCCAAAGGAATCAAGTGTACACCCCCACCCCCACACACAAATGGAAAAATAGCGTGTTTCTATACTGCATCAAAACTTAAATAAGATATAAATGGGCAGATTAGATTAATGGTACACAAATTTTACAAATAGTTGAAAGATGATTACTTTGAACCTTAAGATAAATTCTTACTATCCAGCCATGCTTTATGAGAAAGCATGGCTGTTTAGATAAATATTTAGATTAATATTTCTACAAGTGTTTCTGGAATATTACAGCAAAAATACAGATACTTCTTTTTTTCTTCCAGATTTTTACTTTTTATATGAATTACAGTTTATTCACTTTGTATCCCAGCTGTACCCCCCTCCCTCATTCCCTTCCAATCCCCACTCTCCCTCATCTCCTCCCTGCCCCTCTGTAAGTCCACTGATAGTGGAGGTCCTCCTCCACTTCCATCTGACCCTAGTTTATGAGGTCTCATCATGGCTGTCTGCATTGTCTTCCTCTGTGGCCTGGCAAGGCTGCTCTTCCCTCGGGTGGTGGGAGGGAGGTCAAAGAGCCAGCCACTGAGTTCATGTCAGAGACAGTCTCTGTTCCCCTTACTTGGGCACCCACTTGGATACTGAGCTGTCATGGGCTACATTTGTGCAGGGGTTTTAGGTTATATCCATGCATGGTCCTTGGTTGGTGAATCAGTCTCAGAAAAGACACCTGTGCTCAGATATATTTGGTCCTTGTGGAGCTCCTGTCCTCTCCAGGTCTTACTAACTTCCTCTTCTTTTATATGATTCCCTGTGCTCTGCCCAAAGTTTGGTTATGAGTCTCAGCATCTGCTTTGATACACTGCTAGGTAGAGTCTTTCAGAGGCCCTCCATGGTAGGCTCCTGTCCTGTTTCTGAGAAAATCAACAAGATAGACAAGCCTTTAGCCAATTTAAGTAAAAGGCAAAGAGAAACTGTCCAAATCAGCAAAATGAGATATGAAAAGGGGGATATAACAACAGACACTGAGGAAATCCAAAAACTCATTAGGTCTTACTACAAAAGCCTATATGCCACAAAATTTGAAAATCTAAATGAAATGGACAATTTTCTTGATAGATTCCACTTACCAAAATTAAATCAAGATCAGGTAGAAAGACCGAATAGTCCTATATCCCCCAAGGAAATAGAAGCAGTCATCAAAAGTCTCCCTTCCAAAAAAAAAAAAAAAAGAAAAAAAAAGAAAAAAAGCCTAGGGCCAGATGGTTTCAGCGCAGAATTCTACCAGACCTTCAGAGAAGAGCTAACTCCAATTCTCTTAAAACTATTCCACAAAATAGAAACAGATATTTCTTATAAATCAATTCACCTTGAAGACATCATAATCCTCAGATTATATGCTTAGTAATTAAGCTCAAAATACAATATAACCAAACTAAGGGGAAATCACTTAATAATGGCTGTCCCTAAAATTTTAGTAGCCTGACCAAGGAGAGTATAAATAGCAAACTTACACAACATTTGAATAAGGCTATCAACTAGGCAACTAATGTAAACTAATTATTACATAGCAGTAGTGTGTTTACCATAGGAAAAGTCACAATTTTCCAAAGAACATAGATCCTACATCAAAGTCTTCATGTGAGGATTGACCTGCTTCATAGATCTCCAGAAACAGACTGTTATAAAAGATGTTCCCAGAACACAACAAAAAATACCATGGAAATTTATTTAAACAAGTGATATTGGAAAACCCTAAATTTCCTGAAATCAAATGTCTGGTGAGTCGTGACTCATGAGACAACAATGTCTCACGAGTTAGATAAATATATTATAAAATATTTTTAAATGATTGATAATGAAAACTATGTGCTGTGTAGTCTTGGGAAGTGTACAGCCCCCAATGCTATGTTTCATGAATTTAGATTCAGTTACTTCAAACAACAAAAATAAAATAAAAATTGACAAAATAAATACATGAAATATAATTTTAGAAGTTAAAAAAAGGTAAGTCTGCCTACAATAAAATATTAATGGAAATGACAAAGTCAAGTGTAGATTATTTTTTTAAAAATTTAAACTGACAAGCCTTAACAAAAACACATCAACTATGAATAGAAAGTAAAAAATACCAACATAGGGAATTGGATGCCTGAGAACGGATCTTTGACTATCAAAAGGCTGATGAACAGGTCTTAGTAAATACAAGTCCTAAGTAAAATAGAAAAATATCCCTTAAGAACAATTTCATCAGATAGATGAATTAAATGTTCTTTGTCGTTTTATTCCATAAAGCACAGCAAAGCCCCACCCAGATAGAATCTATAAAACAAACATAAGGCTGTAAAAATGAAGTGCAGAAGGCAGGCTTTCTGAAACCTCAGACTACAAGGGTAAAGGGTGGTGAGTTCCCTGAAATTTCTGTTTACCCATACTAGATTTGAAGAAGCCACTAACACACATATATCAATAAAAAACAAAACAGAACAATCTCCTGTGACAGTCTATCCATGTGGGCCAAAAGATTAGAGGAGGAAGAGCCAGCACTCCATAAAACTGCTAAACAAGTTTTCTCTTTTTGCCAGACCAGAAATGATACAACAAAACACAGATAAACATCTCCAATAAAATAAATGCAAGATCCCCAACAAAAAAACTTTACAAACTGAATCTCATAGCACAGTTAAATGTTTATTCATTGTGACCAAATAGGATTTATATTAAAAATTTCCATGCACAAAATTAATGTAGCTACCATGTAAGCAGAAATGAACATAGAAAATTGTATGATTTTAAATAGGCATAGAGAAAGCTTAAGATGAATTCCCTTCGTGATTAAAGCTCTGAATGAATTAAGCATGAAAGGATTTAATCTCAATATACTAAAGCTTATGATAAACATAATCAAAATGCATACCTCCAACATAATACTGAGTGGGGAAATCATTTCCTCTACCATTCAGGATAAGACAAGGATGTCAACTCATAGCTCACTTATTCCAGGTAGTAGAAAAATCTTTGTCAGGAAGTTAGGAAAGAAGAAGAAATGAAGTTTCTATATTAATCAATAGAAATGATGGGGCTGGAGTGATAGGTCAGCAGTTAAGAGTGCTTGCTGCTCTTTGGGTTTTAATTCTCAGTACCCACATAGTGAATAACAACTATTCATCTTAGTTTCCGGGGATCTAATATCCTCTTCTGGACTCCATGAACACTGTACTCACATAGTGTGCTTACTTTCAGGCAAACATTCATATATACACATAAAAGAAATAAATCTTTAAAAATTAAATACGTTGAAACAACAGAAAAATGGAACAACACCAGCTCACATACATTCATGGGTTGGATAATATGATTTTATTAAAATGTCTGTACTACCTAAACGATTTACAAATTCAATGTATTGTCCGTCAAAGTTGCAATGGTATTCTTCACAGAATGGCAGGCAGGGAGAGCTAAAGTAGACAAAGGAGCACAAAGACACCCAAAAAAGCCAGAGAAAATGAAGAAACAGAACTGGAGAGATCACGATACATAATTTCAAAACATGTCAGAGAGCCATATAACCAAAGCGGTATGGTATTGTTTTCAGAAGAACACTCAGATCATTGAAACAGTATAGAGACACAAAAAACAAACCCACATAACCCACAGTCAACTGACTCATCAGAAGTAAACAAAACTAAAATCACAGGAGAGATGATATCTATAGTAAATGGTGCTGGGAATATTATTCATGGGCAGATATTAGTATTTGATCCTTTGCCTCTCATCCTGTACTATAAGAAACTGCAATGGATAAAAGGCCTAAACATAACACCCAAAGTTCTGAAACTACTAGAAGGAAAATGCATAAAATGCTTAAGACACTGGAATAAGCAATGACTTTATATATATAATTCCAATGGCACAGGAAACATAGTAAAAGCAGCTAAGTGGGATTACATCAAACTCAAAATCTGAGCAGTGTGGGAACAATCAGCAGAACAAAGAAACAACTTGAAGCATGAAAGGCAAAACTTGGTTACTACCTGCCTAACTGAGGCTGATGTGAATTTAATAAAGAGAACTCAAAATTAACCAAAACATCAAGCAGCCTAATTAAAATGAACAAATGAACCAATCAATAGCTTTTTCTGAAGAGAATTAAGGCAAATGGCCCACAGATGCCTTGTAGTGTAGTCGGCCACAGGGAAATGAAAACCAAGACATAATGAAATGTCATTGCCCCATTCGGGATAGTTATTACTAAATTAACAAAAGCTGGAGAATGTGGGGACAGGAGCTTTATGGGGATGTCAATTAGTAAACCTCCATGAACAACAGAATGCTCATTCTTCATTGAGCTGGAAAACCATGGAGGTTCCTAACAAACCTAAAATTAGACCCTCTGTGTCATCTGTCTCACTGTGTATATCCAAAGGAAAGGAAATCACCATCCTTACATCATCCACGCATTTTCATGTTTATTGCAGTAGTGTTAGGGACAGCTAAGTTATAACTGTACAGTAGCTTGCTACAACCATCATTGACACAACTCCCTTCCCTATGGATTCTCAGATGTTTGGACAAGCTCAGCTTGGAAATATTCAGTGGATAATTCCAGTATCCTGATGTATAAACCAAGGCAACACATCCACCTTTACCCTATCACCAGTAAAGAGCAAATAAATTCCTGGGCAGTACATTGCTTCCCACCTTAAATTTGTCAGTCATCCCACTAACTCCTGCTTTTTCAGTCTTGACATAGGCTACATCCTAGAGACAATGGAAGCCATTATGAAAAATGTCTACAATCAAATATCTGCTATCCTTTGGTTTTGATACCAAGCACTTTCCCCACCTTAATGACTTAAGAGAGGTATAGTTGACAGTTCATAAAAACTGGAGCAAATCTTTTCACTTCTTTGAGTAATAAATACAATGAGAATGATAGCATGAATTTTCACTTCATAGCTATTGCTATAATGAAAAATCTTAAAAAATATATGAAAGTCTTTAAATACAGAAGGAATCATTATAATTTTAAGAATGTACAAATTCTGTTTCCATTTCTAGTTAGTCAATGTTTAGACACCAACCCCAAACCACTTTATTATGAAATATTTGAAAAATGTTGCAATCTTTATGGGAACAAAATTCTCTGTAATCAGGATGTTAGTTAAAATTCCTTAATTTTATGGTCATTAAGTTAAGGTCTATGTTTAGTTGATTCTTGAAAATCATATTCAACAAAAGTTTATACATAGGGCATTTCTCACTATCCTCCAGATGCATTTGGTAAACAACTTCTTCACTGTTATTATTACAGTTTTAATTTATAGACTGATATTAAGCTGTTCAGTAAATATCTACACAGTCTTCAATTTTTTTTCTGAAGACTTTACATGGAGTATTTGTTCACTGAATGTTGTCGAACATTGGTCATCAAAATGTGTGCATCTAAAGGTCATTCCAGGAGATGTATCTCTTGTCTTTGGTGGGTTGACAGACTGTAACTCTTTATCAATCCACGGGACAGGAAATTGTCAGCTATAAAACCCACAGAGTGTTCAAGTGAGTGCTGGAACTCATTCCAGATCTCTGTGTCCCTTACTGATTCAGCCTATCAGTCCCCAAGTCTGACGGTTTTATGAGCTAAATGTTTCTCAGACTTACATCTTTGTTTTCTTTTTCTTTTCCGATGTATCTTTGTTACTGTTGTGTTTTTTAACTTTTGAAATTAAAATATAATTATATCATTTTCTCTTTTCCCTTCCCTCCATCCAACCCCTCCCATGAACCCCGGTGCTTGCTCCCTCAGGTTCATCGATACTAAAACATTTGAGAATAGCATGCAAGATAGGAAACGGTGAAGTATGAACACAGTCCAGGAACTTTTCAGCATTTTATGATAAAAGACCAAATAGTATACATCATTACTATTTTAATGACAATGGGCAAAGACTAAAAGTGGGGTGCCTATCTTCTGGACTACTGAAAGGAAATATGTGATTTCACAGAGTCAGTTCAAGAGAAGGATGAAGATGAACAAAGCAGACAGGTCCAAATATGACATCACAGAGTCTGGTCAGTGGTTACAAGTCATAGCTTTGCAGGCTGGGGAAATCTAAAAGGAAGTTTAGTATGGGAACTAGGTGCTTAAAAGCCACAGAATCATTGTGAAACAATAATTTCTAATTGATTTGTCCTTTTCAACTGGGTATCGCTAGTTTTAGAAATTAATTCTAGGAAACAAAACAATGCACATAGCTACACATACCACATGGTACACATGGAAATATTTAAAGGTCCTTAAAGTATCATCTTGCTATTCAATGTCATGAAGGTTTTTAAATTATAATGCCACACAAAAATATCAAGCGCTTTCAACTTTATGCAGTGGGATTGATGTTCTTTTCCTAGTCCCTTCTTTATATCACTGCATAAGAGACAAATGAAAATGAACTGTGCAGATGTAAGAGAGCTCATCTCCTGCTGTTGGGCTATCAGGTGATTATTTACTTGTCCTCTATGCTTCTGTTTAAGAAGTGAAAACACAACATTTGGGTAATCAGGAAGACATATTTGGCTGAAATAGAGCTCATTGCTTATTTCAAGTAGATCCATATGCATGCAGTTGGGTTGATGCTAACAATGTTCAGGCTATTCACAAATGCAGACTTTTCTGTATTCTGTATGTATGTGCATATGCCTATGTGTTTGGTTAACTCATATGAACTTTGAAAGAAACCTTGCAGTTGATATTATCAGAATCTCCATTTACATTTAAAAACAGAAAGTTTATATTAGTCAAGTTTGCAAAAATGTGTTTGGTGTTATGTTCTTAAAATGATGTCTAAGTGTGTCCCTTAGGCTGGGGAGATGTCTAAGTTGTTAAGAGCATTAGCTGCTCTTCCAGAGGACCTAAGTTCACACAGTGCAGCTCACATCTGTAACTCCCGTTCCAGGAGATCCAACACTTCGGATCAAAAGGCACCACACATGAGTGTGGTACACAGACATTCAATTCATGCAGGCAAAATACCCAAATACATAAAAGAAAAAATGGCATGCTTTCTGGGCCAATTTCTTAAAATATAGGCACAATAGAGAGCTCTTAATACATTTGCAAATGTATGTGTATGTGTTTGGGCCCCTGAGTCTCAGTCTTCACATTCTCTTCAGGGTGGAACCCAAGGCAAGCAGCTGCCCAGCTGTGCACCCTTAATGAGCCCCTCCCCCCACACACAGATGTAAACATTGTTCTCAAGAGAGGAACATTCTCAGGATTTGGATGCTGCATTTCATTGGCCAGTCCATAGCACAATTAGGAAATATCCTTTAGCTCACAAGTGAAATTCGAGACTTTATGTTCCTTCTTACTTTCTAAAGAAAACCAGAGGGAGATAAAACTGGCCACTGGAGAGACCATAACTGTGTGCTGCCTGGGACCTCTCAGCTACCCACAGAAGCCAGCATGTCTTGGGTCCTGCTTTCTGTCCTGTGGTTCGTTATTCAAACCCAAGGTAAGTACAGTCATCTTATACAAAAGAAAAAAAGTAGATTATTTGATGAGTGTATCCATGAGAAAATGACCTTTTCACTCACAATGTAACGGGCAGTACAGTTTACACAGTATATTTTCTGTGTGTTTCTCTACTGAACTATAATTTGCATACAGGCATATTCGTTTGTAGATACACCTGTATGTGTAATGGTATTTTTAGGTCACATGTGAAACACGTACTCTAAAGCTCACTGTGTTTTTTTTTTCAGTTTCACATGCTTCATTAAATAAAAATCACGTTTGTATATAATGTGATATTTTTCAAAATAGAGTAAACAAATGTTGACTATTGCTGTATTTACAATATACTGGTAAATCAAATTGTACTAATGTGGTAATTAACCAGGGCTATGTATGAATTGGTGTTTCAGGATATTTCCCTCGGAAAGATTCTCAGTAGTAAAATGTAGTCAAAAGGAAAGTCCTAGAAAGGTAACTGTTTCTCCCTTTAAGCCGGGTATTGAGAGAGGAACCAACAGCGTGAGAGCTTTAATCTGCTCCCTTACTGCACCATGGACCGATAAGCTAAGTGTATCGACATCATCACTGGTTATCTTGCTAGGGGTATCATCACAATCATGTTAAAAAGTCAAATGTCGGGATCTTGCATATTTCTACTTATAAGAATGTACAACATTAAATCTCCTATTGAACTAGATAAAGAATATAGCTAGGGGGTTACCTAAGCTCAAAGTAATCACTATTTGTTCATATAATACTATATAAATGTTCCTATCTAAGGCTGGCTTTAACTCCTTGTGTCTTATATATTTCTTATATTGTTAATCCCTAGTGAGAATCTAAGAATGGTAAAGTAGGATAACGCTAATAATTGCACAGATATTCAGACATACTGATAGAACCCTTTCAAGTCAAATTAGTCAGTCCTCGTGAAGGCTGCACAATAGCGTTGGCTATGATTTGATATGGCTGTGATTTGCAAGATAATTTAATTATGTCATACCCTAACGCATTCTGATTGCCACAGTAAGTAAGAATCTGTCTTGAAGCTATGGAAACGCGGCTTTCCACAGTAAGGTTGACCCTGTGTGAAAAATTGCAAAACTTAGAAAAACAGAAAGATGTGTTTCTGTTTTCCTATGATGCTGAACAGACTTTCACAGCTTATGTATGCTAATCTAGCAAGACAAAAAATAATAGGGAGGCAAAGAGGCTTTTACTGGGCCTTTCAGTTAGGACTACAAGCCATCTCTTTTTGACTCTGAGTCAGTTCTTTCCTTACCGTTTGTAAATAAGAGAAAGGTCTCTCTGGCATAATTTAAAGTACACCAATAAGATACCTTTACCTATAAACACTTTCCCCATGTGTTCTCTGTTCCTTTAAATTTTCTCTGGAAAAAGTCAATAAGAGCTTTACAGCCTAAGGAATCTACAGTTTCGAAGGTAAAACTATAAAGAAATGTCATCTTGGTTTATTGTCAACGGAATCGCAAAATCACTGGGTATAGGGTTTCTCCATATTGTGGAGTGGGTGATGGGCAAAATTGCAATTTGAACAGTATGGCAAAGGAATGAACCCAGTTACTCTAGGCAGAGTCCTGGCTTTCCTCAGTGTTCCTGATCCACTATGAACTGCCTCTTTATGAGGAGATGCCCAGTTTTTGGTCTTTCTAGAAGTTAGGGAGACAAGAAATGACCTCTTGTCATTAAAGTTGAAGCCATCTTCGTGATTTGTTCTGAACAGTTAATTCATGTCCATACAACATAGCAATCAGTCAATCAAACCAAAAAATAAAAATTCAGTCTTTCTTATCAAAGTGTTCTGGCTTCCTCTAAGTGATAGATACAACGTCAACCCCCATGTTAAAGCTCCATGAAATAGTTCAACCTAAAAAACTGCCCATTTCGCACAGAAGAGGAATTGAGAGCAATGAGACAGAGAGATACGGGGAAGAGGTAAGTTCTGTTTCATTATCATCTGAAGACAAAAGCAAAGGGCTTCCAGGAGTAGTGTAACATCACAGTCAAAGTCCAGCAGCTTCAGCTATCAGCTCTGTGTTTGCAGATTCATGGATGTGGTGCTCATGGGGCACACAGAAGGATTATTGGGGTGTGAAGTTTATTAGAAAGGTTATTAAACACACAAACAGATAGGCAAACAACAGCATGGCTAGGTGTCCAAAGAATCCGTGCCCCAGCACCACAGAGAGACAGCATGGGAGGTTGCTGAAATGGACACAGGATCAAGAGGAAAGTTTGGAGGTCCACTCTTACAGGTTTCTGAGGAAGTTGGGTTTCACAGCAGGAGCCTACAGCCAGGCTTTGTAATTCCTGGAGAGCAGAGTAATAGGCTGGGGAACAGGATGGTTGGCCCTTGCTAGCCCTTTAATGCGTCCCAGGCCATAAACTTACTCCCTCAGGTGGGAAATCTGGGCATCCAGAAGTCTGTTGTTAGAGCATCACAGACAGTGCTCTCAAGAAGGGGCTTATCAGTCTCTGTGAGAGGGACTGCCAGCGCTGACGTTAATACTGGGGAGGAGAAAGAAGGTGACTTCTCAGAACTTGGTTGTAATTTAACATCAGAGGACCACCTGCCTTGCTTGATAGAAAAGGTCAAGCTGTTTTGATGTACCCTCAAATCCACTGGAAGAGAAGAAGGGATCACAAACAAGGCAGATAGTTCTTGAAGGAAACATTGTTTCTTTTCTGCTTTTTCACACTCATGTCTTCTCTTCAACTACCCCTTTACTCAGTCTCTGTGTTTTTCTACAATGTATAAAGGTATTCATTCTACCATGTTTGCAATATTCTCTCTTTCTGCAGTTTTTATCATTTGATTCTTAGTGGATTTTAAAAACCATTTTAAAATATATTTCAACCTATTTTGAAGTAAAATAGATATTTTCTTCTCCTGTTGATACTTTATTATGGTACAAAGGATAATATTTTACACATTAAAGCAGACGGCAAGTCTCAGGATCACAAATTAGAGCCTCATTATTCATTGTGGTTGCCTACTGATTATATTTTAGAAAGTCCATATTAATGTACAAATTACACTTATTTTAGATATAAACAATAGATAAGATGTAAGAGAAATACTTTCAACTTCTGTATTCCTGCTATTGCAATACATAGGGTACATAATTGGTGTGTTAAATAGTTATAATTTTTGGACTGGCTGAGAACTATGTGCTATAACCACATCATTAAATATTTTCAGGAAAGGTATGCACCTGAAGTTCAATATCAGATCATACTAAATGGAGAAAAGATCACCTTTCACCTAAGGAAAACCAAGTAAGGACAATTTCTTTTTTTTTTTTAATTTATTTATTTTTATCTCAATCACAGGTTAGGTACTTTGAATCCCAGGCGTAGCCCCCTCCCTCAGTCCCTCCTACCCTCCCACTCCCTCCCTCATCTCCCTCCTCCCCGCCCT